>JAHHFK020001349.1:0-504355 GCA_024533555.2 Aedes koreicus
AGGAGAAAACTGAAACCAGGAAGCTGCAGCGACCGGAAGAAAAGTGGCCTGCATTTTCAAACGCAATCTCAACATTTCCATCAGAGCTATCGGAAAAAAAAATTGGGAAAGTCCCACACAACAGTGCAAAGAGCAAAGAAACGGGCCGCACTTTCAAAATAAAAGGTTACAGTGACACCAAATCTAGATGATAGAAAAAACACAACAGCCAAAGGATGAGCGCGTAAGTTGTACACGAGTTTCTTGACCAAGTTTGATTGCGTCGTAATGAACGATGAAACCTTGCGCCAGGGGTGAGTTCAAGCAGCTCCCAGGTCAAGAGTTTTATACGGCTATCGGAAAAGGAAAGGTTCAAAATAAGTTTAACAGAAAAAAACACTCCTGATTTCTTAGGAAATCCCTCAATCGCAATTTTAAATGGATTCGCATAGATTAATCTTAAGAAGCTTCTACTTGATGGACACAGTTGTAAAAATTGAAAGTTTATAAAAAAAGAGTTTGCTAGGAGCATTGGCTGTGGAAGGTTGAGTCGATGCTTTATTACGCACTATTTTGCTATCGGACATGGCGCGTTTCGTATTGTTTAGGTTATCTTTAATTCGGCGATGCGAGTGATCGGGTGGTTCGTCGGGTGTGATTCACCGATGATGGGGATCACAATTATTTGTGATCAATAATGATAGTTCCCCATGCTCACCATATCCTGGAGCAAGTAAACCACTAGCTCATTTTATGAGTATAGACACTGTATATAGACCGGACAACAATTGTCGTATGCAGCCAAACGACCTGTCAAAAAATGCAGCCAAACGGACTGTCAACTTTTGATTCACTTTAAAGGGACAAGTATTGTGATCAAGTATTGTTTTGACAAAAGCCAATTTTGAAAAAATCTGGATCAACAATAGAAAAGGGCCTATCAACATTTGTAAACAAACACTTCTGAGCCCTTTTGATGATGGTATTGGTTTGCGTGGGTGGCCTACACTTTGCGAAGAAAATCGGATGACACTTGAACGCAATCTACGATGAACTGCATCGGGACCCGACTTACAAATGCGACGTGTTCTAGCCATAGCGCATGAAAAATTTGATCAAATCTTCGAAGCTACTTCTCTTTCTCTTCCTGGTACTCAACTGCGTGACATTGTCATAAAACGGAACAGCATCCTGGATTTTTCGAGTCTTTCCGTTCATATCTAAGTAGAGATCACTACCAAGAAAATGTAACTGGATATATTTGTTATAATTAGTATTGGAGAAAAAAACAAATTATAGTATTTTGTATTTACACTGCAGAGCCTATGGCTTCCTAGAATCTGAAAATCTGCCGAAAGGTTGCAGAATGCAAGCCATTTCTGCCTTATATTATCGTTCTTTGAAAACCGGAAGAAACCCACAGAATTCACTTCACATCGCGAGTTATTGCCACATTTCGCTCCAAACAATTCATTTTTTACACGGCACTTTTCACTATGCTTTTTAATAAATATCTTCAAACGGAATCAAAACAAACTACCAATATCGAAACTGAATCTTACTTACTTCAAGTTTGTACAAATACAAGTGGTGCCAGATCAATTGCTCAAATTTATGACATTTTTTAGGGGGTTGGCTGATTGTATGATTTTGCGTTGTCCGGTCTATATACAGTGTCTGTATTTGTGAGTGGCTCCAATAGCATCCTTAGTGTTGGTTTAAATTGGTTGAAATCCAGAAACCGATACTTATATTTAAATATTTTACTAAACGCCGCGTGAATTTCAGCTTATCGTTTAATATTTAAAAAGAACCCTGCTGCCACCCAATTTTGCTATCCAACATTCCTACCTTTTCCTTATTTTACTTGCATTCGGGTGAGGCAGGCGCCGGTTATTGCCTTAGTTTGGGGGTCACCAGTTTTTACACATTGAGGATGCATGCTAGTCTCAAGCATCACTGTATGTTGATTCACTGAGTAATAACAGCTGATCTGGCAGCAACGGAGTAGAAACCTCGGGCGGTGATTCAAAGAAACGGATAACATCTTTGAATAGGATAAAACAACTGCAACTTCTCGCTCTGATTAGCATGCTGTCCTGCTTTCTCACACGCTTATCAAATGACTGGTCTGAAAATTGGATACGATTCGTCTCATCTCACCCGGATTGTATCGTTTTCTTCTTCTTTTAGCATTTCAAGCTTATTGCTTTCACAATTAGCTTATTGCTTGCTCTCAACTTAGTGTTCTAAATGCACTTCCACAGTTATTAATTCAGAGCTTTCGATGCCAAGTACCATTTTTGCATTAGTATGATTGTGTGACAAGTAAAGTCATACGCTATGCCCAGAGAGTCGAGAAATTTTCCTTTTACTAAAAATTCCTAAACCAGATCGGGAATCGAACCCAGCCACCTGCAGCATGGTGTTGCTTCGTAGGGCAAGGGCCTTCACCGACTGAGCTAAGGGAGGACCCTTATATCGGATTATTATATCGTTGCATTTGCTCAATTAAAATCTCTTCGATACGGACAAAATATTTAAAAATATTAAATCGAACTGTAATAAAGGGTGTACGGACTCAAATTGCGACACACACAAATATTCGGCAAAATTCGCCCGTTCAACCAATCATCTTCAAACTTTCAAGGAGTAAAATAAAACATGCTATGAATATTTTCCCATGTTTGTTTTATTGAATTTCAATTCCATATACAAATGCACGAACCTTTTTCTTTAACCTACTCATAAGGTCCTGTACAACATTTGGACCAACTTTTTTTTGCGTGGCAGATGCTTCGGCACGAAATCGACCTCCTTAGCCTTGTACCACTCCAAAACCTCTTTCGAGTAATGGCACGAGGCTAAATCCGGCCAGAAAATCGTAGGACCATCGTGTGACCTCAGAAGAGGAAGTTGACGCTTTTGGAGGCTTTCTTTTAGCTACACCTGCCCATTGACCGTTCCAATTGTCACGAATGGGGTGCTCCGCCTTCCACACGAGCAAATTGCTTGCCAAATCATATATTGTTTGGCAAACTTTGACATCTTCTGGTTTCTAACGTCCTTCCGGGGCTCCAGTTTTTTCACTGCTCATCATAAATTCGATGTCCCAATTTATGATGAGCAGTGAAAAACTGGAGCCCCGGAAGCTGCCGGAAGTCTGCTTTTACACCGTGTCCAATATATTCTCATACACCTTTTCCTTGCATTGGTGTCGTGCAACTACTCAACATGCTTCACGTATGTGTTGGTGTAGTTTTGCACTAGGTGTATATAAACGCTTTTAGGTTATGTCTGATTGTTTTCATTCGGTGTTTATCTTTTACCAGCGATGAAGGAGTTTCGTACTGTGGTGATAAAAAAGTTTGAGGCGCTATTTTCAGAAATTTGAAAAACCTCGGAGTAAAGCGGGATTTTGTGTACCAAACCATCCGAAGGTACCGTGACACCTGCTCGTTGGATGACCGGAAGAGATCCGGTCGTACTCGTATGGTGCAGTTATTAAAGTGGTCAGGGAACGGATTAGACGAAAATCACAGCGCGTAAAATGGCCGCAGATCTGAATGTTTCGAGATCGTCAATGCACAATATACTGCAAAATGACCTCGGATTCCAAGCTTTCAAGAAACGTAAGGTCCACGGAGTTTCGGATCCTTCCAAGCAGAAACGACTCGTTAGAGCAAGTCTGCTTTTGTCGCGGCACGGTGGGGAAGAATTTATCTTCTCCGACTAAATGTTATTCGTCTTGCAACAATCCCACAATGTCCAGAACGACAGATTGTGGGCTCTCTCTTCGAGAACTGTTCCAGAGAGTGATAGGAATATTCCACGGTTCCAAAGTGCTGCGTCAGTGATGGTTTGGGGAGGCATTTGCAAGCGAGGCAAATTACCACTGGTTTTCATCGAAAAAGGCGTTAATTATAAAACGGAAGTATTGGAGAAAGTTGTCAAACCATATGTACAAGAGGTGTTTGGAGATGATCACTGTGTGTTTCAGCAGGACGGAACGCCATTGCATACTGCAAATCTCGTTCAGGGCTGGTGCCGAGAAAAATTTGACCGACTTTTTGGACAAGAATGAACGGCCTCCCAGTTCACCAGATCTGAATCCCTTGGATTATTTCGTAGGGTCATACATGCTGGCGAAGGTAAATGACCACAGGGCGTCTAATATGAATCAATTCAAAACAGTAATCAAACGAATTTGGGACGAAATGCCGATGGACGTCGTGCGTGCCGCCTGTGACGGTTTCGAAAAACGTCTGGAGCTGGTCAAGAAGGTTAAAGGCGGTGTTATTCCAAAACATATGCTGTAGTTGATCAGTATTATATTGCAATATAATGGGAAAAAGTTATCAATAAACTCTGGATTATCGATTTGAAATAAATAGAGTTTGATTTTGTAGGGGAATATATTGGACACGGTGTACATACGTCTCATCATCCATAACGAGGCAATGTGGTTTCTGTTGAAAGCCTGAACTGTTGGGATTCCTCTTGAAAGCTTGAACTACCCGCTTGTGAACCTTAACACTATACGGAGATCCATTTTTGCCACTTTTTTCTTTCCGATCGATGGTCAAACGTTCGTGGTACCGATTCAAAACACGAGACACCGTAGAATGTACCATTCCCAGCTTCCTGCTGATGGCACGATGAGAAAAATCCGGATTTTCGAGTTACGTGCGCAAAATTTCGCTGCTGTTCTTCCGACTCCATCTTCGCAACGATTGCACATCTGCTAGTGAACCTTACACAGCGTAAACAAATACACATTGAACTAATTCCACCCTTGCTCCTTATACACGATTCAGAGACACTTCACAAACAATTTTTCATCCGAAAAAAAAATATGGAATGTCCAGCGTGCGTTTTAAGCAGCGCCTGCGATCTGGCACCTCTGTTGGCAATATTCTTGCCTGTCAATCCGTGAATCCTCTGTTTTTGAAAAGCCCCGTATCCAAGGTCCCGTTTAAATATATTTTGCATGGATGCGTGGCTCATTTTCATTTCATTCGCCATTTTTCTCGCCGACCGAGCAGGATTCCTTTGAACTCGCTCCTTCACTGCTTTGTCCGCTGAGGGAGTGCGTACACTGCGTTTTATACCGGGTTTCGTCTTAGGAACAACAGTGCCAGTATCGTTGAAACGTGTTAGGGTCCTGTACACAAACAGTCTGCTCAGCTTCAAATGCGGCAGCTTCCGCCTGATTTCCATGTTTGTGATTCCTTCATGATGCAAGATCCGAATTTGTTCTCCATATGAATCCATTTTTGTTTTCGTAAATTAAAGAACACACATTCAGTTTGTTGTTTACGACTGAACTGACAACAAGTCACTGTTTCAAAACGTACACAAGGGGTTCACCGATGATGGTATAAGTTGTACCGAAGAGATCACAAATAAGTGTATCACTTTCATGTTTCCACCCTTGTAGCGGACACGATAGTGGCTTGTTATTTTTCTTGTGTAAATAGTAATTCATTAAGTCATATTTTTTTTGAATTTGTATTATAAACTTCAATATTTAGTATTATTAAAAACGTTCACATTTTTTTATCTAGAAAATTGTTAATTAGTCTACTTAGTTTTTTTTGTCAATAATTCCCACAAATCTTCACCGCTTCCCAGATTTCTCTAATTGAAGGCACTCAATTTATTATGAGATCCTGAGTAACATTCTCCCGCGTGTAGCGACAAAAAGTGTGTACCGCGTGGTTATAACCAAACGGACATGCTAAACGAATGCGTTCAACGACCCGCCTGAAACCCTTTGAGGTTTTAATGACCTTTCTCCTTTACTACTTTCTCGGGTTTCCCGAAGGAATGTGTTGGTCGGGTAGATATTTCGCTAAATAGAATATGTTCTTGCTCCACCCCCCTTTCACATCAGATTGATGGTATGCGTAAAGACAATTTAGACACTTCGGGAGGTCAATTCCGGCCCAGGGAAAATATCGCGCTTTATCTGAGGACAAGGGCTATTGACATTAGGCCGGGCCGTGCCCGGGCCGGAGCCAAAAAGCTTTTATTTCACGGCCGGGGTGTTTTGTTTACTTCACACTGTTCCGGGATTCTATGCTGCGTTTACTCGCACATATTTTGGTTTAATCAGTCAAAATTTTATGCATAAAAAACCCATTTTTGATGGTTGAAAGCTCGGCAATAAATTTTTGAAATACTTGTGGTTCGCAAAATTATTGACGTATTTTGCAATAATTGCCAATATCTCGCCCGTATTTTTTAGAAGACGAATTCCGCCTGATAACCCCAATAAAAAATTACCTTAAGCGAACGATATCACAAATTCTCCAACATTTTCCTTAATTGTTTGGATGATACCCCAAATAGGTCGTTAAGAAAACTAACCATACGATATTTATTAGGGAAGCTTGTCGTTATAGTCGATGCGTCTTCCAAAATTATTCGCACCAACCAAGTTGCGTCTAAACTTCAGTGATTGAACATGAAAAATGTACCTGCGTACCGGAATATCATATTGACTTTGTTTTAAAAACCGAAGAAGAATGCTCTGACAGCCTGTCGGTAGGGTACTTGTTTGAAATGTAAACTGTAAACAAGAAATGTCTTAGAATTTTTCTAAAATTCACTTAATATTGCCAACATTTTAATGGATGTTTAAACTATTGTTGATGATCTGATTTTTACATTTTTGAATATTGTATTTTTGATTAATACTTATTGATATTGATACTTTTACGTTACACCGTGGACTGACAATATTTTTTTTAAATCACGAATAATCCGCACTTTATAACTTAGGAGCCATTTTTAAACCTCGTAGACTTTTTTGGAGGGAAGTGGTTTGACCAATGTGTACGCTTCATACAAAATTTCAAAAAATTGTATGGATAAAAGTCTACGAGGAGGAGAGTCTGATATTTTCAAATATGAGTCTACGTGGTTTATTAACAGGCCCTAAACAGAATACCCGATCGCTGATTTTTTTCTCTTTAAGCTGTGTCTTCAGCTTGAGAAGCCATTTTCGGCACTCAAATTATTTCGCAACTCACGTTCAAGCTAAGGTTTAAGTTTTTAGCGCTGATCGCTATGTCAATAAAGTTCGTTTATAAGAAATACTATCGATGAATGCTGCGATCAAACCGAAGATGAATGCTAATACCTATGCTAATCGTTATAATGTTTATGCTATGTTAATGTTAAATATTCAATCTGACCGTAAAATTTGGAAAGTACGGTACAGCAGAATCTAAATAAAACATAAATAACAAAACTGAAGGGCAAGTACTCAAATCGAGACATAAAAAACGCATTCGACAATGTTTGGCATCAAGGTTCATTTGCTCAATTGAAAAAGGTTAACTTTTCATTCTATATAAAGAAATAAGTTCAAAATTATTTAACTGAGATTCATATTTGAGAGCTGGAGTTCCTCAGGGTAGCATTCTTGTTACAATATTACATAATGTTTTCACTAAGGACCCCCTGATTTATCTTTGTTCACTGACGATACAGACATTTCCGATAAAGGAAGAAGTCTTCGTGTTATTTGCAGCCGATGGCAAATAGATCTTTTCTCTTCTTATTTACAAAAAAGGAAAGATTTCCTCCAACGCTTCCGAAATTCAATTTATGATAATTCCACATTCCACATTCCACATAAACCCCTTGTAGTAGTCAGTGACATAGTAGTACTATTTTTATTATAAATCATTTATTTGTACAGGCTCAATCGAATCAAATTTACAGAGCCAATTTTTCATATTTATAACATAGTAGTACTAGTCAAATATTTACTATAAACTGAGTGCTATTTTCATGGTCAAATCAATTGAAATATCTTGTAATGAAAATTATCTTTAATTATAATAATTATATTTCATGATAAAAATTCATTATAATATTCATAATTCATCAAAAATAAATGCATGAATAAATATATTCATACCATATGTAATAAATACATAAAATATTAATATCCTTTGTAAAACAAGAATTCCAGTCTCTGCAAAAAAATAAATTGCTAATATTTAAACAAATTTTTAGATCAGCCTTGTCTTTTTCTGTGCCAATATGGTCAAGTTGTTGCACTACTAAGAAAAAGACACTTCGAAGGATTCAGAACAAAATTCTGAAAATAATTTTGAAACTGCCTCCCTGGTACAGTACTATCGAGGTATCCCGAACTATAAATGTTGAGACTTGAAATCAAATGCACAAAAAAATAGTTAATATTTCAGGCCAAAATCTTTTCATAGTTATGTAATATTTAGTTCAAGTTTTTATTTTCTACATTATGACTGACACCCAGGTATAGAAGTCCTGTTTTAAATTTTCTGAACTACTAATGCAAGAACAATGTAAATACACATAGAAAGTTATCTTAACAAATTAAGTTGATAGGTTACTCATTATGCATTTCTGATCGTAAACTTATCAATTTAAGTCATGACATAATGCATTTAAATCGTCAATTAAGTTAGAGTAGAAATATTTCCTAAACATTGTGTTGACTTTGTACCTACTGTTGTGGTAGTGTCGAGTGCATTTTGCATCGTGAACCCTTGTGCTGCCGTCTATCACTTACAATGTTTCTTTTTAAAGGTATTTGCTAATTGCCGCTGGCAGAAAAGATAGTTATTTATATAAAACAGCCGTACTATAGGAACAAGACCTATGAAATACCGTCGCAACTATAGGAACACTTATTCCTATTCATGGAGGAGCTTTTCAATCTAAAAAGTAAATTCAATTGAATAATGAATATATTCCCCCGAAAATAGAGAGCAAATGTAACTAGTGTGATTGTTGATATTCAGAGAGTATAGTTTATTTGATTTTAAATACATAAAATAAATCCGTTACAACACTCTTGAGCCATTTACCCTAGACAAAGTTAAACGAAAATAAATAACTAGCCCTTCATGTAGGAGGCCTTGATCAAGTGTTGCAGAAACATAATTGAAATTGGTCGAATCTTGAAGCATTTACTTTAAAATTGTGTTCCCGGCTATGAAAATTTGCGCTAAACATACGGATCATATTTGTACAGACAAATTTAAAACGCAAATCAAATTTGCTTGGAACACCAAACTAGTTTTCTACTTTCTCACAAAACACATGATTCGCGCTTGTTGTGCAGAGCGCTCACAACTACATATAAATCTAAGCTCATGCTTCCAGCCGTGCTGTAACCGAGCCGTCAAAAATATCGTTGCCAAGAAAAAAATTTTTTCAGCCCGGTCAAACACCGGTGAGACCACGAACACGGTCCGGTGGATTAATGTGAACGGTCGCATACAGCACTCAAACAATCAATTCGTAGCATAGCTCGGTCGTGACCCGTCCGGGGCTCGGCTCGGCCCGGCCCAATGTGAATAGCCCCAGCACTCTAGAGAGTAAGCAACCAAGTAGGAGAATGAGAGAACTCAGTTAGAGGCAAACCGTTAGCTAGGCCTAGGCAAATCTATGTAAATAAAAGCTTAATATCTAAACAAAAGCTCTTTGGATCCTTACAAATGTTTACGGTAATAAATGCTATCAGCTTCACAGACAAACAGAACAGTATTTTAAATTGAACTAGATGACGTGATGTAAGATACTTTCACATTGCTCGTGGTCGTAATTTTCGGTAGGATTTTTGTACTGGGGAAGGTGGCTCCGAAACATCCTTGGAAAACTCTTCTTTTTTGGGATCGATTTGGGAAGGTTGGCCTGTGAGCATCTGAATCGTTTCTACGTATAGTAGCAAGCTGATGCTCTTGTTTCCCTAGAATATAGTCTTTCTTAGCGAAATACACATCCGATCCACTCGTTCCCCCTCCACATGAACACATACCCTGAAAGGGTCTCAGGCCGGGCAAGCTTCTAACAGGTGGATGGTCTCCTCATGGAGTGGCGCTTAAGCCATCCACAAACAAGGCGGGGAAACAAATAGGGTGGTAGGGTTACACCCTGTACAAACATTATAAATTGCACCAACTTTAGAAACTGTCGATTCAGTAGGAGGTAAAGCAAGGTGGGTCCTCCCTTAGCTCAGTCGGTAAAGGCGCAGCTACCAGGCAACACCATGCTGGAGGTGGCTGGGTTCGATTCCCGGAATTTTTCGTAAAGGAAAATTTCTCGACTCCCTGGGCATAGCGTATGATTGTACTTACTTGCCACACAATCATACTAATGCATAAATGGTACTTGGCATCGAAAGCTCTCAATTAATAACTGTGGAAGTGCATTTAGAACACTAAGTTGAGAGCAAGCAATAAGCTAATTGTGAAAGCAATAAGCTTGAAATGCTAAAGAAGAAGTAAAGCAAGGTGAAGCCGACAATGTTCTTGAGGCAGACTCCTATAGAGCTGAACACATAGTCCATTAATCCTTCCGTAGTCCATCCATTAACAATGACTAACAATTAGCGAGAACAACACACAAAACTGGAAAACGAAATTTTACTTGTAAATATCAAACTAAATAACCTCATAATCAAAAAATTCTACTTGTAAATAAAAATAAAACAAAGGGGGATAAAAACTCTTTCCTTTCCCCGGAGAGAACCCGATGTATAGTTTTATCAAGCTTTCAGAACTGCAGTTGAAGTGGTTGTTCCAAGACCGCGAGCTAGATATCCCAGAGTCTCGGACTGAAGACTAAACTCTTGATTGAATACCGGAATTTTGTTTCCAACGATGACACACAGCTTCGATTTTAAATTTCCATTCTTCATTTAGAGCGAAAATCACTGGAATTAAAAAAAAAAAACTTTGATTCTGCTCATCATGAAATCACAGCCAAATAAATGCACGCCAAATTTTTTCAGCAGCACAACCTACTATCAGTCGAGTGAACTTATTGAAATAAAAGAGAAGTTAACAGCAATTCTGAGCACGAAAGAAAAATAATATAACATATTACTAGAATAATCAAAACTACTCTGTGAAAAAAAATACAGTTTCCGGACATATAGACAGGTAGTGCATTTCTTCAAACCATTATTGGCAATGCCTTTAATAGCCTTTTTGTATGTAACGAATGTTTACACATTGGGTATTCCTGTTAAAAGTTCACCTGATACATATCTAAGTAGCATACATTTTGCCGCGGATCATGAATGATTTCACTCCAACTAGCTGGCTTACACCATTCGCTGCCATTGATGGCCAAGTCCCGCAACAACAACAACAACAACAACAATCAACCAACGGCAATGTAGATCAAAATTACAAATATCCTTCCCTTAACCCGTTCCATCGCCATCTCCCGTTGATCCTTATGAATATATATGAGTAAGTGAAATAAATTTCCGCCGCAACTGGTTGAAACACACGGTTTCAATGCTTTCGATGACAATATTCATCACTGCCCCCGCCCCCACCCCCACCACCTTGGAACCGATCACACTGATGATCGTAATTTGCGATTTTGTTCCACATTGTGCTCCGCGAGTGTGTGATGGGCTCTCTCCATCGCACCACCAAAAAGACTACTGTTTCCGTTGTGGTCCCACAGAATGACCTCCAAGAGCAAAGTAACACATGTGAAAGACATTACCGTTTCCTTCATGTCCTCTTTGTGATTGTCTCGATGGACAAAAAAACAAAAAAAAAAAACCAACCATCGAGAAAAGATGAAAAATATTTCACCCTTCAAACCTTTCAGGAATTGATGCAAAGGGATAAATCGATCCCATTCTTCGTCATCGTCTCCCATGTATATACGCCTTCAATAAGCCCCAAATAAGCCCCACTTTAGCCGAGTAGACTACCGGACTTGAATGATCATCTCGTCCGCACAAAAGAGCTGTGCGATCCCACATTATTTCACGATCGCCTCTCTCCTTCCCCCTCCCCCCTCACCGAACAGGGATCGAAAGCTACCATATGTGGCACATTCACAGGCCCCAATGATGCAATCAATTCTTTTGTACCACTTCGCTTCTGCTGCTGCTTGTATCATTATCCTTCAGCCGTTGTCGTCGTCGTCTTGGTCTCTTGATCTTATGGTTTTCGGCGCGGCCGGCGAATGCATTCACGATCGATATATGGAATTTGAACAATCATTTGGCGGCACTTTTTTCGCCGATCAGCCTTCGATGCCACCTCATCCGCTGCATCCCAGCGAGTCAATCCCTTCACCGTAGGTCCTTTGATCCTGGCCGACGTGCGCGTTCCGGAGTAAAATGTGGTGTATTGTTTTGCGGAGCGAATTTTGGGATGTGTTTTTTTTGTTGTTGCTGTTGTGTGGACAGAGTGGTCATTGAATAATTTCGCTGCTAGCTTCTGTTCCTTTGTGTTTCCGTTAGTTATTCAAGGGAAATAACGGTACCGAAGGGCTCGCATTGTCCTCACAAGAGGCCATTCTTTTGTTCTAAGACGAACGTTAACCTTGAACGGTTTGAGTTCGGCGAAATTAATCATCCCGATTGAGGAAAAAAAAATATATCAGGCGATCTAGTTAGGTTCCTGTGGAATGCAAGATCGAGTGCAACATCCACCCACGTCCACCTGAAGACACACGTTTCAACGAGTTGTGATTTACGCCCCACCTCGAGAACAGCTCTTCTCTGGAATGTGCGCCAGTCAACTCACACCAATCGGCAGCTAATCGTTGAACCGTCTAGACAAAGCCCGCGCCGCGTCGTAGAGAATCGAGAGGTGTCGATCGGGGACCAGACGATTTGTTTGACAATTTATGCACAATTATCGTTTGTTATTTATGATCGGGGTAACACTTTCGCCCATACGTACGACACAGGCTCGCACAAATAGGGACTTCTCGGTGTAACAAAGCTTGAAGTTTCTAGAGCATCATTAGATCGGATATGCACCATCCGGCACGAGTCGGGGAAACTCCAGCTGATCGAGGTTTGGTGCTTATCACCCTCAACCACTGACCACCACCGATCGCGTTGGTAATAATAGAAGAAAGTGTGAACCGAGAGAACGCGAGTAAATTATTAGGTGGAAAATATGATTTCCATATTTGTCGAGCATGTTATTGATGACAGAGGCTTTGTTTATGATCGTGTTAAAAGGAGAAATGGTTGTAATGGATTCTTGTTTATGAATTACCTTCGCGCTGACATTGTGACAGGATAGCAAATCGTGTAAAGCAACAAATACAAAATGTTTGAGATTTAATTATGGAACCATTAGTTTCCGAAGCGAACTGGAAGTTCATTGGTTCGAGATGGTATCGCTACGTAAGTTAACAATCTCCATCTAGGGAAGTAAACCAATACCGTTCGGGCGGAACAATTACGGCAGATAGCAAACTTTCATCAAGGGAGCAAAAAAACAAAAACAACGCAAAACCCGATCCAATCCAAGTAAGCTGATACAATTAAAAGCCACCACTCGGCGGTGGAAGTAGTAGGCCACTACGAGCCATATAATCTGCTCTCCATCTGCCTACTGCAGACCGGTAAAACTCGCACACGGCCATCAGCGATAGCATTCAGCAGTCGGTTCGCCTACCGCCTCTTCTCCGTCCCTCGGAGGCATCCTCGCATATCCCAGTGACCCTGAAACCCCCACCCCGATGGTCCTGGCCGGGGTCGGATTGGCTAAATTTCGTAATAAATTAACGAGTGATTTTATCAATAATAGCCATAGAGAGCTGGGGTCCCTTACTCGCCGCAACCGCGGAAAGCTTCTTGTAGGTACTTCGCTTGCATCTTAAGCGATGCGCCCGGGAATAGCGGAAAGGAAAAAAATTAATACACACAAATGAGTTTTGTGTTTCTTAACAAGAAAATAATTGAAATAATTCGGTAGATTCGAGTTCCAGATAGAGGCAGCTACGGAACTTACCTTCACTACGGCTGAGCGGCGTCGGTGGTGAGGTGAGCGAATGTGGAAGAGAGTTGCAATTCAGGTTGTTTTTCAGAGCGCGGTTGGACACGGTTGCAGTTGGCCATATGGAAAAATTATTGCGTATCCCATAACTACGGACGAATGGTTCTGCTCACAAGGATGCCAAGCAAATGGATTAAAAGCCTAAGTGTTGTTTAGTTGAGATTGAGGATCCCCGTTTTGAAAGCGGTGGGGCAATGAAACAAATTAGCGAGCGAATTGTTTGGGGAAGACGTTCTGGTAACAATCCTATTCAGTCCACTGTAGGTAATCGATCAATGTTAGCTCAAAAGTATAATTTAATTTTCTGATTCAACTTTGTAGCAGATACATTTTACAATTGTTATTGTACGTTACACTAGCAACGTGTTCTGAATGTTTGATAATACCTGCTGTGGTTCCAAAATCCTCGAGCAAATGGTCAACCGCCGGTTGTACGGTTTCCTTCACTCAACGGCCTACTTTTTGTTTTAATGTGAGTCCACTCGACAACCGACAAAACGCCTTCCAGCCGGGTTTCGGCACAAACATCTACCTGTGTACACTAGGCCAGGCGCTGTACTATGCACTTCAGGACGGGAAACACGCTGAACTCGCCACCCTCGCACATCTCAAAGGCATACAATCGGGCATGGATGCCGGAAGTCAAACAGCTAAGCGTATGGGGACTATCCGGGCACATAATGTACTTTCTGCAAAACTTCCGCCTGAACATTCCAAGTCACCGTTTATAACCACCGTTCCGACACCTTCAACGAGGAAACAGGCGTGATACAAGGGCTCGGTTATTGCCGTTACCCTATTCCTCGTTCTGATGAACGATATTTTTCTGAGACCTACCAGTGAGCATCTTCATCTTTGTCTAAAGGGCGAACACGAAATTATTATAACACAGTAAATCTATCTATTATATGTATAAAAATGAATTTCTGTCTATCTGTCTGTCTGTATATCTGTCTGTCTATCTGTCTGTCTGACCCTTATGGACTCGGAGACTACTGAACCGATCGGGCGTGAAAATTTGTTTGCAGGTGTTTTTGGGGCCGGGAAAGGTTTTTATGATAGTTTGAGACCCCCTTCCTCTGTAAGGGGCCTCCCCATAAAAATGAAACACAAATTTCTGCATAACTCGACAGCTAATCAAGCAAATGGAACCAAATTTAGCATGAGGGGGCTTTTGGGGGCAAAAAATGTTTCTATGGTAGTACGAGATCCCACCTCTATCTAAAAAAGGGGGGCTTTCATACAAATGAAACCAAAATGCATAACTCGAGAACTAATTAAGCAAATGGGGCGACCCCGGCGTAGTGGTTAAAATCCATACCTCTCACGCCAAAGTTTCGGGTTCGAATCTCACCCCCGGACAAGTTAAGAAAATACCCAAAAAAGTTTTTGAGTGACTACCACGGGAGATGAACCAGCCCAGGGCTGAAAGTCTCGATAATCAAGGAACTTAAAAAAAAAACTAATTAAGCAAATGAAACCTAATTTGGCATGTGGGGATTTTTAGAGGCAAAAAATGTTTCTATGGTTGTTCGAGACCAATCCCCCTTTTGGCAGGGGGAGGGGAGCTCTCAAACAAATGAAACACAAATTCAACCAAACATGAGCATTATCCAGGCAACTGAAACACAAAATGTGTATTTCTCGGGTTACCTCTTCGAGCTTATCAAGTAAATGTGGTGATTTTTGGAGGCAAAAAAATATTTGTATGGTAGTTCGAAACCTCTCCCCTTAGGAAGGAGGGGGGCTCTCATACAAATGAAATACAAAGTTCTTCATAACTCGACAACTAATCCAGCAATTGGAACCAAATTGGGCATGTGAAGGTTTTTGAAGACAAAACATTTTTATATGGTGGTTTGAGACCCCTCCCTCCTCTGGAAGGAGGGAGGACTGTCATACAAATCAAAGATAAATGTCTGCATAACTTAGGAATAATCAAGCAAATGGAACCAACTTTAGCATGTGGGGTTTTTTGGAGGCAATAAACGTTTCTATGGTGGTTCGAGAAAGGGGGGCCCTCATACAAATGAAACAGATATTTCTGCATAACTCGAGAACTAATCCAGCAAGGTCCAGAAGGTTTTTGAAGGTAAGAAATGTTTCTATGGTAGTTCGAGACCCCCCCCTCTCTAGAAGGGGGGCTCTCATACAAATGATACACAAATTTCAACCAAACATGAGAATTATCCAAGTATTTCTCGGGTAAGAAGCATTTTCTGATAGAAGTTTGAACCCCTTCTTAGTCAAGAAAGAGGGAGGCTTGAGCTACTCTCAGTGCTACATTACGCACAAGAAGTTAATCTAAGGTTAGGCAACCGAGTTGTATTTATACCAAAGGCAAATAAAAAGGATAAATCTTCACCAAAATCATACAGACCAATGAGTCTGTCATCAATATTTTTGAAATTAATGGAAAAACTCATAGATGAATATATAAAATCAGAATTTCTTTTTAAAAACCTTTTTGTAAAAAACAGATTTCCCATCCAAAAAGGAAAATCAACTGTAACAGCTCTTCACACTCTGGTTACTAAAATAGAAAAATCTTTTGCTTCTAACGAAATTCTCTTAGCAACGTTTCTTGATATTGAAGGTGCATTTGACAATGCATCCTTCACATCCATGATAAACGCAATGAATAATCATGGTTTTAATGAAAACATAGTAAACTGGATAGCAGAAATGTTATCCAAAAGAGAATTATCAGCTAACCTAGGAAATTCAGAAATGAGAGTAACAGCAGTTAAAGGCTGTCCTCAAGGGGGTGTTCTATCTCCGCTTCTGTGGTCCCTGGTTGTTGATGAGCTTCTCTAAAACTAAAGTATCAAGGTTTTGAGGTAATTGGTTTTGCAGATGACATAGTCATTATAGTCCGCGGAAAATTTGATGAAACGGTTTCTGACCAAATGCAAAAAGGATTAAATCTCACACTATCGTGGTGTAGCTATTTCAATAGCTAACCTTAAATTAGGTGATGTAAAGCTTTCAAATTCACGGAAGTTAAGTATTTAGGGGTAATTTTAGATAACAAACTTTACTGGAACAAACACATTAAACAAAAAATAGCGAAAGCGACAAGTGCTTTCTGGATCTGTAAAAGAACTTTTGGGAAACAATGGGGTCTGAAGCAGAATATGATTCATTGGATCTATTCGACTATAGTTAAACATAAGATCACCTACGCGTCACTTATCTGGTGGCCAAAAACCAAACAGAAAACGGCACAGATCAAATTGAACAAGCTGCAAAGTCTTGCCACCATTTCTATAACTGGAGCAATGCGTAGTGCTCCCTCTATAGCTCTTGAATCTCTACTTTATCTTCTTCCTCTAAATCAATTTATTGAATTGGATGCATTTAAAAGTGCTCTAAGGCTCAAAAGGTCCATGAATTTCATCGATGGGGATCTTATTGGACACATGAGTATCACAAAAGAGTTTCAACTAAGTCCACTAATAATGTTGAATGAGGACTGTATGCAGAGAATAAACTACTTTAACCACAATTTCCATGTTCATGACGTGACTCGTCTGGATTGGCATGCAGGAGGGCCGAATATTCGGCCCGGATCATTAGTCTTTTATACTGATGGCTCTAAACAAGACAGTATGGTAGGTGCTGGAATAACTGGCTCTGGAATTAACTTTTCGGTGTCCATGGGAAAATGGCCCACGGTATTTCAGGCTGAAATATATGCTATCCTAGAATGTGCAGCAATCTTTATTAGAAGGAATTACAAAAATGCAAATATATGCATCTGTTCAGATGGTCAAGCAGCGCTAAATGCTTTAAAATCAAAAATTTATACGTCAAAACTAGTTTGGGAATGCTCAAAATTATTGCAACAACTGTCCTGTTGCAACACTGTTAACCTATACTGGGTTCCTGGGCATTGCGGAATCGACGGAAATGAAAAAGCTGACGAATTGGCGAAAAAAGGATCAACCACGAAATTTATTGGTCCCGAGCCCTTTTTTGGCTTATCTTCTTGTGCTCTTAAAATGGAGCTTAAGTTCTGGGAGAAAACGAAGGTACAGTACAACTGGAATAAGACCTTAAATGCCCGGCAATCAAAAAGTTTTATAAAGCCAAACGCTTGTCATACGTATAGGTTACTAAATCTATCGAAACGTGATCTGAGCCTATACACAGGTTTAATAACAGGACACTGTCCTTGTAAATATCACCTAAAGCTCATCGGTAAGCTAAATGAAGATAAATGTCGCTTTTGTAAAGGGTGTCCACGATGAAATTGCCACACACAAAATTGCTTCGCAAAATTCGAGTTTTCATCCGATTGCCATCAAATTTTCAGGGATTGAGAAATAACTATTAAACTTCATTTTACCATTTTACTCTTATTTTTTTTACAGTCCATACGCAAATGCCCGCACCTTGGCCTTAATCCCGGCGATAAGATTCTGCACAACCTGCGAATCAACCGTGTTTTGCATGTAAAACCATACTTTCTTCAGTTCCTCGACTGTCTTCACTACCTTAGGTCGTTTAAGAAGGTGCTGCTTCATAATCGCCCAGTACTTCTCGATGGGGCGGAGCTCCGGAGTGTTGGGAGGGTTGAACATTTTCGGCACGAAATTGACCTTATTGTCCGCATACCACTTCAGCACGTCCTTGGAGTAGTGGCATGAGGCCAAATCCGGCCAGAAGATTGTTGGGACGTTGTGGGCCTTCAGGAGAGGAAGCAGCCGCTTCTGGAGGCACCCTTTTATGTACACCTGTCCGTTCATCGTGTCCTGGGTCACGAAAGGTGCACTCCGCTTCCCGCACGTGCAGATGGCTTGCCAAACCAGGAATTTCTTCGCAAATTTGGACATCTTCTGAGTGCGGACATGCTCCGGAACGCTGAACTTATCCTTGGCCGTAAAAAACAGGTTGCCGGGGATCTGTTTGAAGTTGGCCTTCACATATGTTTCGTCGTCCATGATGCAGCATTCAACTTTCGTCAGCATGTTGAGGTACAACTTCCTGGCACGGGTTTTGGCGGACTTGTTCTGCTTCTCGTCGCGATTAGGGGCCTTTTGTACCTTGAACGTTCGAAACCCAGCCTTAGTTTTGGCCTTCTGGACAAAACTTCGGCTTAGGTGCAGCTTCTTAGCCACATCCCGAACGGAGGCGTTCGGATTTCGGTTGAAGGCCCCAACTACGCGGTTGTGATTTTTGGTGTTGTACGGAATACTTTTTCCTTCACTTCTGGGCTTCCGATCGGTGGTCAACCGTTCCTCGAACCGCTCTAATCACTCGGCGTGGAATTCGCGATTTCCAACGTTTTAGCGATGGAAGATGCGCTTGTTCTCGTGATGAATGCGCAAGATTTTATCACGCACGAGCTGTTCTTTCGACTTCATTTCCGCGAGTTTTGATCACAGGACTTTAAAACTTGCAGAATGTAAATAATGCACTATGAACTAAATCCACCCAAATTTTCATTAAATTCTACCCAAGGGTTAAAAAGTTAGAGCAATTTCATAGTGTGGTTATTTCATCGTGGACACTCTTTAACCTGGAGAGTGAAAGCTCTGAACCTTTACAGTGTGACTGCGTTGCACTATTTCGTAAAAGATGCAGCTTTCTTGACAAAGGCATTATGGAGCCTTGGGAAATCTGGGTTGTTAGCCCCAAAAGGGTAATAAATTTCATAAGGAATATATTACCTAGTTGGGATCATTGCCTATAATAGTAGTGGTAGTTACTCAGAATAGTGACTCACCATTGCAAATGGGCATACATAAACAGAGGACTCATCACAATAGAACAATTAATGGTCGCAGTGGCATCATGTCCCCAATATAGGAAAAAAAAGGTTATGCAAGAGAAAATTACGTTCAAACTGACAGAATACGGCGTAGTTTGAAGATACAAATTTTGTCTATGAAATGCTTCGACACAGGAAGAAAAATCATGGTAAAAACTACCAATCTGAAAGTAAAATTAAAAACACAAACAAAAATAAAACCAAACAAACATTAAAAAAATAAAACTATATAACCGAAGTCACACATTAGCAAACGAAAATATTTTAACAAAAGTCATTTCGAAAAACAACCATAAATGCACCAGTTCTATTAAATTTTCATTCATTTAGTTGCTAGCGTAGCAACGCATGCACCGAGTTCAGCTAGTTTACTAAAAAATATACTACATGTATTTATCGGATAAAAACCAAGTTTAGAAGCTAGTTTTATGCATGTATTGTGCTCAGTGCACATAAAATGGATCAATTATTGGAGGTTGTTTGGTAAAATTCTCGACACTTTTGCCTCAAGCCATCCACAAACGCTTATACAGTCGCATCCGGTATCCTTTTCTAATCTTTTATCCACTTCCTACGCATGTCATTTGCATCCTTTACTTTCTCCTTGGCCTTTCTTAGTTCCTGCACCACCATGGCCCAATAAATTTCCATTTGGATGTAGTTCAGGGCAGCTGGGTGAATTCATGCCCTTGGGGATAAAATGTACCAAATTAGTCTCATGACATTCCAGCGTGCTTTTAGAGTAGTGTAATGTAGCTAAATCTGACCAAAATAGTGATTTTTCATCGGCATAAGACGTTTTTGAAGATATTCAGTCTTGTAAATTTCACCACTGATGGTGCCTGTTGAGATCAAAATTTCACATAGTTTTCCACAGATGCAGAGAGCCTGCCCGATAAAGTATTTCGATGCAGTTTTCGACATTATCTATTTTTTTTTGAAAAGATCATCCACTTTGAATTTATCTTTAACGGTGTAAAAATCTTGTCTTGGCATTTGTTGGAAGTCTGCTTTATCGTAAGCAAAGTATCGTATATAAGTCATTCACGTCCATATGCGTTGTACGCGTGTATTTGTAATAGTTTTAATGTATTGATCATAGCATGCTGTGCGTTGGACTGTCGTATTTCGTTTGTTTCCTTGTTTGCACGGTTTAAATTCTTCGTTTAAAAATGACGGGCATTAAAAAACACGCGAAAATGAAAATTTTGGATACATGGCTACGTGAAAAGGGTGTAACTATGTGACAATTGGCGAAGCGCTTTGGAATTCATCAAGCGAGTGTAAAATCCATCATAACCAAGTTTGGGGAACACTGTTCTTTGAATAAACTGCCAGGAAGAGGTAAAAACCCAGATCTTCCAACCCTCCACTAGATCAGAAAGTAGTAGCACTAATTCGGAAGCACAAATCAATGTCGATACGTGATTAGGCCAATAAAGTGGGAACCAGCGCCGGAATGATTCAACGTATCAAGAAACGGAACAAACTGAAGATCTACAAGAAGCAGAAAATTGCCAAACAGAGTGCAGAACAGAAGTAAGGCGCAGCCGTAAGAGCCCGGAAATTGTATTCGCAAGTTTTGCAGCGATCGAATGCATGTATTTTGATGGACGACGAGACCTATGTTAAAGAGTACTCAGAAACCCTTCCAGTTCCACAATATTACATTGCCGTCGTAGGGGATTATGTAAGGGATGCAGACAGGTCGATTCAAGTGGAGAAGTTTGGTCGAAAAGTTAATCCGCCAAATTGCCCTCATCTTCGGCCCTTCGAACGCTATTGGGCGATTGTGAAAAGGGTCTTCAAAATGACTGGTAAAGCAGCTGAAAACATGCAAGAGTTCGAGTAAATTTGGGCAAAGGGGTCAAACAATTTGATAAAACACTTGTCCGGAACATGATGAAAAGTGTTCGATCAAAAATTCGCAAATTCGTGAAAGAATAGTATTAATTTCATCCGGTCTTCACAATGTCCAAGTTCAATTCCGTACAATAAAGAATCATCCATTTGTTTGAATAAAATATCATTATTTTTATATGATTTGAAAGAAAAATGAGTGGATAACTTATTTTAGACACAGCAACTGTATCTGGTCCTAGCACGGGTCTTAGCAACAGTTAACTGCCATTGATCGAGTTTTGTGTCTTGTATGCATGTAAGCAAAGAGCTGGATTGACCTTGACCTTGACCTTTTTGGCAACATCACACTTCCTTCCTGCCCCGCGCTTGTGATTCCAAGTCAACCGGTCATTGAACCTTTTCTAGAACTCTTGAGACAGTTGACGGGCAGGTGCAGTTAAGCTTTGTTCCGGACCGCTGGTGGTGTGACTTCCGTTCACGTGCCTTCACTCTCGGCATTCGTGTCTTGGATTTGCTGGGAAATGGAGGAAAGGATAACTATGGGTGGAAAACGTGAACAAATCGTGCGGCTCGTGAAGAGAATCACGTCTTTGATTGACTGATGGCTCGCCTGTCTTGTGGAGTCATCGTCTATGGTTGGAGGAACGTGTGTATTTAAAGATGCTTGTCAGAATCAATATCAGCATTTCGTTTATTGCTTCATTTACTGGAACTATGAAACTGATTCCATGGCAGAATGATGATGATGTTTTTAGGCTTTATCTGGCACTTGCGCTTCATTTATTGTTGACGTTTGATGTGGTTGTGAGGCAAGTTGTAAATCGGTTTGTGGCGAAGATTATAAGCCCTTAGTATTCACGACTTTCGACATAACTGTGTTTTCGAATTTCTCTGCTAATGTTGTTATCCGAAGTCACCAAAGGTACGCAAATTCATCATTCGAACACATCTCCGTTGAATATTACAGTTCGGCCATCACATCGGCAGCACACAAATTATTTTATGTCTTACAAAAACTGTTCTTCCTGTTACACATTTTAGCGGGTTGATAAACTATTGTGCCGAGTTTTCGTTAGGTTTGCCAAATTTCATCATATTGTTATTGTCTGATTTCTTCTAGTCTGTCATCGTCAATATGTTGGTGCGAGTTTTTTGTTTTTCCAAATACGATTTCTGTAGGGCTCATGAATATGAAGGTTTGATGTTTATTTATTTATTTATTTATTTATTTATTTATTTCGTCAAACAATCAATCGTAGACTACATTTATGTTCTTATATCCTATAATTACTTAATGTATTGAAATATTTTTTCAATTTTGTACGAGGCATACTAAGGTCAATCATTTCACTATGTTGATTATAAGCATTCATCATCTGATTTAATGGTCCGAATTTAGTATAATTTGTACGATGGTGATCTAAAGAAAACAAATTTCGATTACGTAGTTGTCGGGTAGGTACATAAAAGTTTAATTTTGACAATAATTCAGTTGATTCTATTCGTTGCGAAACGAGGTCGTTAACAAATGAGACCATAGCATAATCTCGACGCTCTTTCAATGATTGAATGTTGATCAACAAGCAACGTGCTTCATATGAAGGGAGGGGAAATTGTGTCCATCCTAACCTACGTAGTGCGTATAATAAAAACTGCTTTTGAATTGACTCTATACGCTCATCGTGCTTTTTTATATGAGGTGACCAAACAACACTGCAGTATTCTAATATTGACCTCACAAAGGAAATATATAATGATTTGATTGTGTAAGGGTCTTGGAAGTTGTGGCCAAAACGTTTTATGAAATTAAGCATGTTGCTTGCTCTATGAATTAATGTGTTATAATGATCCACAAATGTCAATTTGGTATCTAAAATTATTCCTAAATCTCTTATTTTATCACATTTTTTAATATTTTGATTTCCTAAAGATACTGCAATACTTGGTGTGCTTCGTTTTCGACTATAAGTTATAAGATTACATTTTTTTACATTTAGTTCCAACAAGCTTTTACAACACCATACATAAAAGACCTGGATTTCATTCTGAAATACATTTATATCATCATCATTTCTTATTTCATAAAACAGTTTCATATCGTCAGCATATATAAGAACTCTTAGATTTTTTAAAATAAAAGATATATCGTTAACATATAAGATAAAAAGAAGTGGACCTAAATGTGAACCTTGAGGAACACCAGACGTGACTTTAATAGGATTTGATTTTTTATCATTGAATCTAACTATTTGCTGGCGATCAGTTAAATACGACTTAATCCAATTGAGGAGTCTTAACTCAATTCCTATTTTTTCAAGCTTGAATATCAACATAGAAATGTCAAGTTTATCAAACGCTTTGCTGAAGTCTGTATAAAGAGCTTCTATGTAATAACCTTTATCCATTGCTTTCAATGAGTAATCAACAAATTCGAGAAGGTTTGTAGTGGTGGAACGTCCCTTGAAAAAGCCGTGCTGTGCATTCGTTATTTTATGCTTGACTTGATTAAACATATTTTTGTTTATAATTGATTCGAAAAGTTTTGGGATGCACGATATTTTTGCAATTCGATGATTTTTTATAATATCTGGTTTTGTGGGTGTTTTGTGTATTGGGGATAAGAAATTTTTTTTCCTTCGGGGGGGGAGTTGACGGGAGGAAATTGTTTAATAAAAAAAAAAAAAAAAAGGGGAGCTCAACTGCCAAATTTTTCATAAATATTGGCGGAATTCCATCTGGCCCGGGACCTTTAGAGGCATCCAAGTCTTGGAGACCTGACAAAATGTCATGGTCATGTATTTGACTAACAACTACATTATTTGAACAATTAGGAAAGTATGAAAAGTATTCAAAATCACGATCACTATCCGAAAACTTAGAATAAGTTTCTTGAAAAAAATGTCGCGAAAAGATTACAAATATCTTCTGCATTATCGCCTTCGCTTTCATCCAAAGTCATTTTTGATGGGAAGCTACCAGATTTTAGTTTAGTTTTTACATAGTTGAAAAAATTTTTTGGACATGACTTGATTTCATTTTCCGTTTTCGTGTTGTACGCATTAAGTGCAGCAGAAATAGCGCAATTAAGTTGAGCACAAATGTTCATATATGTATCTAAATTAGCTTGATTATTGTATTTTCTATACGTTTTATGAGCCTTCTTATGTTGTTATGTTTTTCGACAACTGTTTGAATAAGGTTTCGTACAGTTGTTGTGTCAGGAGAGGTCTGCTATTGAATACGATACAGTTCTAGTACTGTGGAATGGAATCGGTCTACTGCACCATTATTTTTTTAACTTGTTTTTAGCCGTTAAATACACTTGCGTATTCAAGTCAACCATCCATCTACTTATATTTGAGGATTAAAGACCTCTCTCGTTTTAAAATACGGTCGACTCAGGAATAATATGAGAAGTAAATGTTCCTTTTTTCTATACGTGCAGCGTTTTGTGTGTGAATTGGGACCATACGTCTGCATTTGATAAATATATCAATGTTCGCTAGGCAATAATGATTTTAAATCTGAAAGATTTCTCTGTGCAAAATTTGGAAAGGGTATCTTAGGAGTGTAGTTTTTTGTATGGGTAATATTTGAGGACGTCGATCGTATTTTGATTAGTTATAGACGTCACAGAATTGGACAAGTCTCAAATGTTACCTGCATATTTGGTTTTGCAAAATTATATCCAGCCAGGTGTGGATGTGTTTTATGGATACGATTTACGAACGTAAATAAATAGAAATATATGAATGAAAACATCAGTTGTGAACTAAAATTATTGATGTTAATTCAAATCAAACATTCAGATAAAATACAAGTGTGCCATGTGTGCTATGTGAGTGTGTAAGATGTTCACTAGGAAAATTATTTTATTATTAATTTCTAATCACGCCGTTAGATGAAAGCAGTTCTTAAATTATTAAAAACTGCTACCTGACCTAAAAATTATTTGTTGAACTTATACACTGCGGACCGTCCATAAACTTCGTGGTTTTTTGGCAGGAGACGAGTGGTGAAGGACTTGGCCAGAACATATGCTTCAAATAAATTAAAAAAAAAGCATGGATAAAGAACTACACATTGGAAGGAAAGGGAGTCTGAAAATGCCAAATATAATAACACTGTTATTAATGCACAAACTTTTTAAAATCACCTAAATTCGATAGGGACGCATGGTTCGCAAGAAACTTTGAATAATGGAAACGCAGGGTAGGAAAGTCAACAGCAAAAATGTACCCCAAAACTAAAATGTATGCATCGCTCATTTTTTGATATGTTGTGTAAAATGGTATAAACTTTCAAGAAAAAATTAATAAATCAGGGGGCTCTTTGGTTCCGAGACCATGAAAACCATGAAAAACAAGTATAATCCACGTTTTTATAATAATTGTTGCAATTCAGGTGTATTTTAATATATTTTCAAAAACGTTCAAAAGTTATGAATTTTTGAAAAAAAAATGCTTATAAAAAATCATTCTTTCGGACCAGAAAAGGCCACCCAAATGACAAAATAAAAAAAAATAAGTGTCTAATGTTTTTGGATTGAAACTACCAATTATTATGAAATTCTGAGGGATCGTATATGTTTTTTTTTCAATGGAATTTCAGCATAAGCATGAATCAATTTTGTTTTATGTGTTATAAAGAGTTCCTCAAAAGATATCCAAAAGTTGAAATTCGGCAACCTTCTGACATGAAAAACCACCAAATTTAGAAATAGTTTCATGAACCAGAAATGCGCACAGTTCTCGTTCTATATCATACCTATGAATTACGCCCAAGCCTCATCAACCTGTTGTAAAATTTACCGCCAACGATGATGGGCCAGGCCTAAAATGAAAATAGCCGTACCGAATTAGCTAACCAGTTAAAAATTTCAACGTCGAACGACGATCATCCCACCGATTAGCGCGAATTGCCATAAAGATCAGCTGCTTCACCTCGGCATCGTGTCGCAGTGGTGGGATTCTAGTAAAACAACTCCTCGACAGCGATTTCAATTCCCGTTGGCCGGATCGTCCGTTGATAAGCAAATTGATTGCACGCTTGTTCGAGGTTGTTAAAGTTTGATATTCGACCACACTCGATCCCGGTTCGTGCCGAGGATCGCTATCAGATCCGAATGGGTCCCCAAATTGGACACGAGTCAGTGAGAAAAGCAACCGCCCGTTCAAGTTTATCGACATTTTATCTGTTTTGTTTTTATTCGACGAAGCGTAGATCTTTAGCAGGTGATTGATGACTAATGGCAATACGTAAGATTTCGAAGGGAATAACGATTCGTCTCAAAAGTGCTTCAGTTCGGTGATAATGTACAGTAGCCGATTGGATGTTGGTGATTACCTCTCACTGCCGTTCCCCTTCAGTGGAAAAAATCATATCAAAATAATGGTAGTTAATATGAAAGCCAATTTATCACCGAAATTGAGCCATTTCTGCCCGTTACCTCAATCCATAGTCGACAGGCACTCATCTGGGAGATCGACCGAAACAATTTTGTCCCACATTCAATTAAAATGAACCCGTTTTGCACTTGAAAACCGATACAGAATAAGGCACTTTTCAACGCAGGCGTGTGCAGAAATTCTTAGACATTTCCATTTTGGTTTTTAGATACCTGCCTACAACAGTGAAGTCGACGAAATAAAAGCATAATTCAAGATCAACATTCGGGTTGTTCTCTGTGGCTCGGGTACTCTAACCATCTTTTGCCTGTAAATGTGGCGAAGTCGTTTCTGCCTTGCTGTATCCCACATTGGGGATGTAAGGAAAAAGAATGCGTGTTTGGCAATTGCCCTTTTCGGAGAATTGCCCTGTCAATGACGATCATTGACACTGTCAGCTGCCCTTTCAATTTGATTTGTTTGCATTTTGTTCCTTCCTCGATATATATTCTCTTGCGATGATGATGCGATTCAATGAAAATTAAAACACATTGCATGTTATATTAACTTGTTTTCGTTTGAAAAAATTGTAAAAATTAGTATATTCTGTTGCAGTGTAGTAAATTGGCGAAACGTGCATTATCGACTTAAAGGTGTTTCGATCAATATATGGTGGACTTAAACTTGACTTCATCGTGCATTAAAATTGTTTGCACACCCCTCATTTTGAAAATGTCTGCGTGTAGCATCATGCCTCTATTTTGATTTTGAGACTAGCACTTCAGTTATCAAAATGTCGTCAAAGGAAGTGAAGCAACGCATCAAAATTTTGCACGTGCATGACAAAAATCCAAACTACTCTCACATCAAGTTGGCGAAATTGTTGAATGAGGCTAAATCAATACTTTTATCAACGTATTAAAAGTGTTCGGTGAACGTTTGTCGACAGCTAGGCAAGCTGGATCGGGGGGAAATCGAAAGTCGGAGGCCACAGTGACGACAAAAAGAGTTGCCCGCTGTTTCGAGCGAAGCCCCAACCTCTCCATCCGAGATGTCGCAAAGAAGCTGGGAGTGGCGCCTTCAACCGTGGATAGAGCTAAAAAACGAGCTGGACTGTCGACTTACAAGAAAGCGGTGACTCCAAATCGCGACGATAAACAAAACACGTCGGCCAAAGCACGATCGCGAAAGTTGTACACGACGATGCTGACGAAGTTTGATTGCGTGGTACAGGACGATGACATTTACGTCAAGGCAGACTTTGAACAGCATCCTGGACAGGAATTTTATATGGCAACCGGACGGGAAAAGGTGGCAGATATTTTCAAGCACATTAAACTGTCAAAGATCGTGAAGAAATATCTGGTGTGGCAGGCCATCTGTACCTGTGACTTGAAGAGCAACGTTTACATTGCGACCGGAACCGTCAACCAGGAAATTTATCTGAGCGAGTGCCTACAAAAACGTCTACTGCCTTTCCTGAAGCGCACCAATTGTTTCGTTCTATTTTGGCTGGATTTGGCATCTTGCCATTACGGAAAAAAGGCCATGGAGTGGTTTACTGCCAACAACGTTCAAGCGGTGCCCAAGGACAAGAGCCTTCCCAAGACGCCAGAGCTCCGCCCAATCGAACAATATTGGGCCATCATCATGCGGAACCTTAAGAAGTCTCAAAAAGCTGTTGTGTATTTTGTATTAAATGAACTTGAAAAAGAAAAAAAATTCGACGTATTAATAAAAACTTTGATCGATTCACACACATTACCGTTTGACCAAATTTTGATCGGAACACCCTTTAGATGAAAATGAAAATGATCATGGCAACCACACTTTCATTCATTTACATCGATGAGACTGGATAGAGACACGAACGATTTGGCCCTTCTTACAGGAGCTTGATGAACACAAACAACAATAGAATCCTGATCAAATCGTTTTTCAAATTACTTCACTGCTATGGAAAGTTACCTTGCAAAAATAGGTGGTAGAATTGCAACATCATCAGCATCATCATCAATCGGCCTAGCCGTAGAAACATATCAGTTACTGGTTCCGTTCCTTTGTGACATCAAATGTCTTCAACGAATTATACCTCATTGTCGGTCCTTCCACGAAGTATGCAAACGTCCATGATATGTTTTGCTATGCTATGCTATGCTATCTACTAGAGATGGGCATCCCGCTCCTGAGCTGTTCCACTGAATCGATTCATTTCAGTGAGCAAATGACAACCTGCTCTTTAAAAAGAATCGCAGCTCATCAGCTCACCCGTTCTCACCGTTCTCACTGTCCGCTTTGCTTTTCTGTGAGCTGAACAATTCATCGACTCCGTCAAATCAAAGTGCAGAAGGGAAAAAGAGAAGAGAGCTGTGTAAAGTGAACGGATTCCCTTTTGTTTTCTTTTTTTCCACAAATCGCCGAACCGGCTGTCACTTTGCGAAGCATAATCTCACGCAATGCAAACAGGAGTAAGTTTCCAAATAGACGAATCTAACTAGTTCTACTGTGTTGGTGCTTGGATTTACTCCAAAGAATCTAAAATCCATTTCATTTTCGAATAGTCATTTAAAAATAAAGTCGAATCCTTTTGTTGATTTTTCAACTGAATAATAAATGCATTCCGAATCTCACTGAGTGGTGAATCAAACATCTCGATTATAGTTGGTTAGTTGAATAAGTAAATCTTGTAATCTTGTACTTCACGTGATCAGATCACACATTCAAATCGATTAGACTAAAAACAAGTTGTAAAGTATTTTCTTTGCTAAAGCTTAATTTTATCCATAATGGAGACCAATAGTAACCTAGTATAGCTATTTTCACACTTGTGCGTATATTAACGTCACAAAATCAAAAGAGCTGGTCAAAAGAATCGATGTATTCCGATGAGCTGATCGGCTCAGATCCGCTCTTTAAAATGAGCTGAATTGCCCATCTCTACTATCTACGGGATCCCTGCTCGCAACGCTTACACAGACGCAAAGAAAATTTACATATGTTCTCATTTGTATCGTATTCTTAAATCATTCATGAATTAGTAGGTATCAAAATAATATTTAAAAAAACACCTTGAAACTAGTTCATTCGATATTGATAAACAAAATATTCTATTTTTCTTTAAAACCTTGTCACTATTTTATTTTGGTTGCTTATTTTCTATATTTTTTAAGTTGGCAAGTATTCAATATACGCTCTAAATTGGATATTATGAACATGTTCACAAAAAAACTAGAATCAAATTTGTATTTTTAAATTTTATTTCATTCTCGACGAACCATTTGAACCTTATTTTATTTCCGGGCATGGGAAAAGAACATATTAATGTTGGCATCTGAAAAAAATAATTTGTTTTCCGTACCTTGAATTAAAATATATCATCAACTCCCAAATTTTTCTCGGGGAATTGGATTTTTTGTTCCTCTTGATTTTCCAGTCCAGCACGTGAGCATCACCACATCGGTCATCACCGTGTCGCTATCTCCGGAACACCATGAATTCCCATCAGTTCTCCAATATCCGCAAGCTGCATATCGCATCATTCGGGCCCATTATCCTTGCCATTCCCGGCCCCCTCAAATTCGGCCACCCCAGCCAGAGGCGTATCAATCACAATCAGTTGCGCATAAAACACGTGTTATATAATCATGAAAATTAACAAATGAATGGCACTGACCGAACGAGACTCCGTGCAAACCAACCGAACCGAGTCGAGGACGTCAATTTTTGGCAAACAGCAGGAAAGCACAGAGAAGCAAATAAGCAAACCGGGAGAACAAAAAAAAAATCTCCATCAGAGTTATCTGTTCATTTCCACATGGATGCCTCTTTTCGCGCCATAATTTCTACCAGACAGGTCGAACAGAATTATTGAACTTATTCGGTTTTGTGATCAATGCGTCGCTGTGAGGACGACGTGCCCAAAATAGGGATATCCATTTTTGGCCGAGTCAATCGATGATGGACGCTGCGTCGTCGTCGTTTCCCGAAATGCGGCATAAAAAAAATGGAATGTGAAGAATCCGGGTGAATTTGGAGTGTGACGCTTGTCTGGTGTCCAAACGTTGTTGTTAGTTCGATCCCGATCCTTGCCACTCGCGGTATGAAGTGTACATAACAAATGAAAGCTAATCCATTACCGCTCTTTTTTCGTCTGCTCTTTTTTTCTGCCACATTCCACATCCTGATGGATATGATACGTGAAAAATGGAGGAAATATTGGCATCATCCGTTCGTTCACAGGATGCAAACATCGGTCGAAGGGAATCGACTTTCGGGCAGAATCCATCATCGGCTAAATAACTTATCGGGTGTTTTGCCTTTTGTGAGCCATTTTCGCACTCCTTTGAGTCGATATGATTCGATCGGAAATGGACTTGTGGGCTGGATTAAATTTGCTCTTTGGCTAATGATGTGTGGTAAAAAGGATTTGTGTGACATGTATGACTCGACACAGAAGAGATAAAGCACAGAGCTAGCTGCCATTACTTCGGGTAGTGTCTACATAATCCGAAAAGCATTCTTCATACAACTAACGTACGTCGACATTTCATGCTGCAATGCACCGAATACAATCGTAAAACAAAGTTCGAATGACTTGTGCCATCAGTACACTTCAGAAACCCATCGAAGCAATCCATTTTATAACGAGAAACTTTCCCTGAATACAGCAATACAGCACAAGGCACCATCAGCGCAACCATAGACCGAATAGACAGCCGAACAGACAGTCACACATGGCAGTGTCATTTATTTCATTCTTTTTTACGTTTATCCCCCCATCTCTGCGGCCCATCCTCTCATCCACACAAGAACGAGCCCAACTACATCCCAACTCATCGTCATCGTCGTTCTGGTACGGTGCGGTACTCATATGAGAAATGCAAATGGCAATTCGATTTCTCCTTCTTTGCTCGATTTTCGATGGTGAACCATATTGCATTCTGACGACAAAAAAAGACACAGGAGAGAAGAAAATATGGGAAAACTTCCAACTCAACAGCTATATTTTCTCGATTCTGCCAACATCCATTCCAGCGCACGGTGGGAAATACTCGTACTGATACAAGGAGGTGGTCAAAAATATTTATTCGCTGATACTGTGTTATTAACACCTTTAAGTGATCGACCCACCAAATTTAAATGATTATACCTCTGCCAATTATTGACCGATATTAATTTTTTTGGCACCGTTAAATTCAAAAACTCATTCACTTTAGAGACATTATAAGCAACGACCATTTGAGTCTATCTGGTTGCCGTAAATCCGGGTTTCTGTGGCTGTGGTCCAATTTCAGAACATCTAATGAACTTCCAGGAATGGATGTCAAAATCTTCGGCAATATTCCAGAAACTATTTCCATTCCATTGTGGGCCATATGTTGACTTGTCCAAATGCCATTCTGTAACAGGTTCCCGTGGGGCCTCGAGTGGCCATGAACATATTTAGAAGGAAATCCTGGCAGTATGGGTATTACAATTCATGAAATTTCTTCAGTACGATATTTTTCAAAGTGTTGTGGCCATCTGATGATTTTTCCTTGGACCTGTCTTTCCGGAACAGGTTCCCGTGGGGCCTCAAGTGGCCATGAACATTTTCAATAGAAAACCCTGGCAATATGGGTATCAAAATTCATAAAATTTCTCCAGTAGAATATTTCTCAACGTTTCTGATGATTTGTCCTCAGACCTGTCTTTCCGAAACAGGTTCCCGTGGGGCCTCGAGTGGCCATGAACATTTTCAGGAGGAAACCCTGGAAATGTGAGTATCAAAATTCAAGAAATATCATTAGTAGGTTATTTCTCAACGTTTTGTGGCTAGTTTTGTTCATGGCCACTCGAGACCTCACAGAAACCTGTTCCGAGATGACCGTTCCAAGCACAAATTATCGAATCGCCACAAAACGTTGAGAAATATCCTACTGGCAAAATTTCATGAATTTTGATAACCATATTGCCAGCATTTTCTACTGAAAATGTTCATGGCCACTCGAGGCCCCACGGGAACCTGTTCCGGAATGACAGGTCCGAGCACAAGTCATCAGATAGCCACTAAACTTTGAAAAATATCGTACTGAGGATATTTAATGAATTTCGATACCCATATTGCCAGGGTTTTTCTACTGAAAATGTTCATGGTCACTCTAGGCCCCACGGGACACTGTTCCGGAAAGACAAGTCAGAGGAAAAATCATCAGATGGCCACTAAACTTTGAAAAATATCCTACTGGAGAAATTTCATAAATTTTGATACCCATATTGCCAGGGTTTCCTTCTAAATATGTTCATGGCCACTCTAGGCCCCACGGAAACTAGTTTCAGAATTACCGGTCCAAGGACCAATCATCAGATGGCCACAACACTTTGAAAAACATCCTACTGGAGAAATTTCATGAATTTTGATACCCACATTTCTAAATATGTTCAAGGCCACTCGAGGCCCCACGGGAACCTGTTCCGGAAAGACAGGTCCATGGATAAATCATCAGATGGCCACAAATCGTTGAGAAATATCCTACTGGAGGAATTTCATGAATTTTGATACCCATATTGCCAGGGTTTTCTATTGAAAATTTTCATGGCCACTTGAGGCCCCACGGGAACTTGTTCCGTAAAGACACGCCCTAGGACAAATCACCAAATGGACACTTAACATTGAAAAATATCCTATTGGAGAAATTTCATGAATTTTCATACCCATATTACCTTGCTTTTCTACTGAAAATGTTCATGGCCACTCTAGGCCCCACGGGAACCTGTTACAGAATGGTCGTTCCAGGAACAACAATAGAATAGAAATAGTTTCTAGGAATTATTTCAAAGATTTTGACATCTATTCCTCGAAATTCGATAGATTTTCCGGAATTGTGTCTCCATACCGGAACACAGCTCCGGAAACCCGGATTTATGGGATCCAGATGAACTCAAATGGTCATTGCTTATAATGTCTCCAAAGTGAATGAGTTTTTAAATCTAACGGTGCCAAAAAAAATAACATCGGTCAATAATTGGCAGAGGTATAATCATTTGAATTTGGTGCGGTAAAAAAAATCGAAGTCTCCCCCCCCCCCTTCGGCCCTCCTTGCTATTATACGAAATGTTTTTATGCCGAAAGTTGCCTTCCAACTTTTATTAAGATGTCACTGAATTTCAGCTTCCTGTTTTAAAATAAACTATAAATTTTCGTAATGTAAAACATGTAAAGGTAGCACCCGGGTACCCTGTCGATCACGTAAGGGTTAAGGATATTTGTTGATGATTTCCCGAAGCTGTTTTGACGTAGGACGATGTCTCTGTTTTCTATACTGGGGTACAATTTAAACAAAAAAATCGAATTGCGACCGTCACAAAAAGCGGTCAGGTTTTGAGCGATAATATCTCAATCGTTTCTCCTAAGATTTTCAAAATGTTTGCTCCAATCGAATGGGCATATTTCTTGGCTTCAATTCCAATATCTAAAACTATTGATTTAACATCGTAAACTTTTGAAAATAATGCAAATATAAGATGATGTCTTAGAATTACGTTTTGCAGAGAAAATTTACTAAATTCACAGTATTTGTTCTATCACAGACTTCAAATGTAAGTAAGGGAGGTCTCATATGCTGCAATGAACGATATACAGGGTTTTTCGGTTAGTGAAAATACTTTCAGGGGCTTGCTCTTTTGACCAATTGTTCAGTCTTGTTGTTGGAAGAAGATTCTTTATATCCCTGTGGATACGTATAAGTGATGTTGCATATCGATCCACCCAACCCCTTTTTGGCCCTTCATACAACGGCATGATTAGGATAATCAGTGTTTATTAAAGCTTGATCAAGTCTAACAGAGGGGAGAGCCCATTGCTGTCGGACTTAGTTTCCGTGCTACAATGGGTGGTAGTACATATCATACATCATACATCATAGTGAAAATACTTTCAGGGGCGATAGAGAATGATATTTAAAGAAAAAAAAAGTTCTACGCATATGGTAAAATCTCAAAGTTTACAGAGTTATTGAACTTTTAATGTTTTGGTACATGTTAGTCTTAAATTGGCTGTAACTCAAAAAATTTTACTTATTCGAAAGTAAATTTTGTACATAACAGTTTCATTCAAACTTTGAGTCACTATCATTTAGTGTCTTTTTAGGGGTAAAACTGTTATAAATATCTATTTTTTAAAGAGTTTTTCATTTTATTTGCCTAAAACATGTCATATTGTGCCTCCAATTAGCAGATAACTAAATTACGAATTCAACCTCGCCGTGGTAAAGGGCGAACACGAAATTATTGCGACACATTCAACAGGGCATAACTTTTTTACCATCGGGTAAAAATCAACCAAATTTTGCACACTTTCTCATTGATGTGTACTGTTTACATGCTGTCAAACTCGAAGTCGTGTTTTTCGATTCAACGAAAATGGAGGTGAACCAACGCGAGTCGAGAGAACAAATTCTTTCCAAACACCTGGAATTTCCTGACCTGTCGCACCGGCAGTTGGGAAAAATGTTGAAAATTCACCATTCAACCGTCTCCAGAGTGTTGAAGCGGTTCCAGGAGCGGTTGACGTTGGACCACGGCAAAGGAGCTGGAAAAAAACCGGGACCGGAGAACAAAAAGACGGAGGGAAAGGTGAAGCGGATGATTAAAGCAAATCCCAACGTCTCAAGCCGTGATTTGGCTAAAAAGATCGGCATGTCGCAGAGCTACGTCCAGAATGCAAAGAAGAGAGCTGGACTACATACCGCGATGAGCGGCAACAATCGACGGCTAAAACTCGGGCACGGAAGCTCTACGAGAAGATGCTGACAAAATATGGCTGCTGTGTGATGGACGACGAAACGTATATAAAAGCCGATTTTAAGCAAATTCCGGGGTTGGAGTTTTTCACCGGCAAGAGCAAGTTCTATGTGGACGACAAATTTAAGAAGAAGAAAATGTCGAAGTTCGCCTCCAAATATCTCATTTGGCAGGCCATCTGCTCTTGCGGACTGAGGAGTGAGCCTTTCGTGACAAAGGGCACAGTAAATGGCGAGATCTACAAATCTGAGTGCCTCGAGAAGCGCCTTTTGCCGTTCTTGCAGCAGCACGACAAAGCTCCGCTATTTTGGCCAGATTTGGCATCATGCCTCTATTCTAAAAGTGTCCTGGAGTGGTATGAGGCCAATTCTGTCCATTTTGTTCCAAAGGACATGAATCCGCCAAACTGTCCGGAGCTGCGCCCGGTGGAGCAGTACTGGGCAATGATGAAGCGGGAACTTCGGAAGAGCAAGAAGACAGTCAAAGACGAGAAGGACATGTTAAGAAAATGAAAAAAAAACTGAGAAACTGGTACCGGATGACACTGTAAAGTCTTTGATGGAGGGCATCAAAATGCGTTCAATTTTACACTCAAGGCTCCATCGATTAACTTTCTCTTGATTTTTGAAGTAAATATATGTATAAAACTACCCTAAAATTTTGGTTTGATTCTAAACATTATAAGAAAATTGGCATGACATTTTCGGTGTCGCAATAGTTTCGTGTTCGCCCTTTAATGTTTGTGCGCAGGACGCACAGCACACGTGATCACCGCGCTGCTTGATGGGGCGTCCAAGGAGAAGAATTCCATATAACAAACGTTGCAAATTTCTCCAGAAATGTTTTCAAAACAGTAAATCACGGTTTCCGGAAAACAGCTTTGTTTTGGGCTGCCGATGCCGAACAATTGGTGTAACAATGGAAAAATTTGTGAAATGGGCGAATGTGCTTTTGTAAACAAACGTTTAAATGGACTTTTTCACCCGAATAAAAGCTAAATTTCTTTAACTAAACGAATCGGATAAAAGAAGGCTTCCACTAGCTAAGTTTGGTCTTAGTTTAATTTTTATAAATTGTGCGTTGATTCGCTTAAAAACGTCCAGCGTGTTCGTTTACAAAAGCAGATTCGCCCTTTTTGCAAATTTCAAAACAATAACTCACGGCTTCCAGAAACCAGCAATGTTTTGAGCTGCCGATGCTGAATAATTGGCGTAACCGTAGCAGAGATGAATGTTTGCAAACTCTTCTGGAAAAAAAACACAGCTGTTTTCCGGAAGCCGTGAGATACTGTTTTGCAAACATTTGAATTCTCGGGTACTTTTTCAAACAGACGTATGTCATTTTGTAAACAAAGAGGGGAAGTAAGATTCAAACGTAAATTTCTCGAAACCCTTAGCACTTTCATGCAAACTTGGGCCACTAACACAAGGAATAACATTGCTTTACATGATTGTGATGCGACTTTATGTGAGAGTACTGAGAATTTCGAGAAATTTACTTTTGAATCTTACTTCCCCTCTTTGTTTACAAAATGACATACGTCTATTTGAAAAAGTACCCGAGAATTATGTCATTCTTCTCCTTGGACGCTCCATCAAGCAGCGCGGTGATCAAGTGTGCTGTGCGTTCAGCGCACAGACATTACCACGGCGGGGTGGAATTCGTGATTTTGTTAATTGGAGGCACAATATGTTGCATTTAAAACAGTATTGCAAAAAAAACTAAGCAAGATAGATAGTTTGCGCCAAAGAGAGACTTGTAGAACACTATTAAAGCCATGTTTTTGTTGTATCAATCACTGTTGTTTATTACGTGTTTTATGATTAAAACATGAAAAAAAAAAGTTAGAAAAAAGAGATGTTCAAGACATTTGCACCCCTAAAAAGATACAAAATGATAGTTGCTCAAGAAAACTGTTAAACACCGGCCAAACTGCGCAGTTATAACATGTTAGAATACCCTGTTCGCACTACAACCTATATTACGTGATATAGACTATCTTGAAATCAGCATCTATACATCTAGTTTTCACTGGAAATAATGTGCATGGTATTTGATATCAAGCTACTCTATATCACGTAATATAGGTTTTAATGTGAACGGGGTATAAGCCTATCTTGATGACGATTTTTGTTGTTGAAAATTATTTGACAACCCTTATAACATGTTATAACTCTCTAGTCTGAACAAAGCATTATGTAGAATCTTTTTTTTAGCTTTTGAATGAAGGAAAAATCATCTTGCTTAGTAACATTATTTTTGAGTAACAGCCAATTTAAGACTAACATGGACCGAAAAATTAAAAATTCAATAATTCCGGATTCGACCATATGCGTAGAACAAGTTTTTTCTTCAAATATCATCCCCTATCGTCCCTGAAAGTATTTGCACTAAGGAACCGAACACCCTGTATAACCTATTAGGTAGAAATTGTAAAATTATTTTTATGATAACATACAAAACACGAAAACACAAGTAATGATAAACATGGTAGTGATGATGATTAAGATGAATGGCAATGAATAAACAATGCCATGTAAGATAATATATACAGTGAAGTAACATATGAACTGAAAATTACATGTGTGCCGCCTGCTGTTTTGTTGCAATTATAGACAAACTTGCACATCTATTATGAACAATGTATTTCAGCCATGGGAAACAAAATTAAATTTAAATTTTAAATTACTTTACCTGGAAGACCTGAAATACATCAAGTAAAAGATAGTACATCCCAAATATCGATGACCTGAAACCAATTTATATGCAACAATATACTAAAGCTCGATTCAAAATTAATCTGGACGCACGGTTTCATACACCACCGCGTCCCTGGTGGTTGGAACAAAAATCGTTTGACAGGCATTTGTTGATGCTTTATTGACGAAGAAGTTGGTGAAAAGTTTTTCTCGATTGATCGACGCATCTCGAAATTGCGGATCATGGAACTTGAGTAAAGAAAATTAATTGTGTACAAACATCTAGAGAATCCTTCATGGTCTGCCTTAAAAATAGTAAACGTGTTAAAATTCTCAAAGTGAACGCACCGTGGGAAAAAAGTACATGAATCGCAAAAGAATTCGATAATTCAGCTCCAAGTAGCACAAGGTTAGTGAACAATAGCAATTTTTATGTGAAAATTCCTGGGAAATCGAATGGAAGGGGACTCACTTGCCGCAAAACTCAGTGGACGGAGATATTGGGCTTATTTTACCCCGATTCCCTCGTATGTTCGAATAATGTCCAGTAATCTATGCTTGGAGGGGTCTGCGGCAGTCAAAATGTGCCTATTTTTATGTAGAATTTCCTTAAGAATTGTATAGAGGTGGTTGCAGCCACCGCTTGAGTCAGGTAACAGATAAATTGCTGATTTTTACCCACTTCCCGAGTTTGCGGTAGTTAAAATAGGCTTATTGTTATGTAGAATTTCCCCAGAAATTGAGTGAAGATAGTTGAAGCCACTGCACGAGTCGGAAAACGGAGATATTGCTGATTTTACCCCACTTTCCCATTACTATATTCGGAATATTACCCATTTATTCATACGCTTTTAAGATGTCTTTGGAATAAAAGAAGTTGCAACGGTGTGTCTTGTAATCAAACGTTTCAAGAATACTCTGAGTGTGGACAGGGCACAGCGCATCTATCATAAAAGTGGCATTAGGGACAAAGAGCTGAGGAAAAAGGTGTTGAGGTACGCGAAAGGCAACCCAGGTGTCTTCATACGTGATTTGGCAAAGAAATACGATTCCAACTTTTCCACCGTGCGAAACATACTTTCAAGAGAAGGATATTAGTCTTTTTGTGCCAGTAAACATCCGAATCGCTCCCTGAAACAAAATTTAGTGCCCAAAAACCGGGAAGGATTGGTTAAGGAAGGGGTTTTGGGGAAATTTGGTGGGTGTATTTTAATGGATGACGGAACATATGGTAAAATGGGTTATAAAAAAACCCCGGAAGAAAAAATACGATAATGGGGGTGGGGGTGTCTTTTTCAGGTATATATTTTTTTTTGGGGGTAAGTGTGGTGAAAATAAATGGGGGAAAAACTGCCCTGGGATGCATAGTTGACGTAAGCGCCAAGACGACAAAAATTCACTTTTTTGTGTTTTTGCATTCTTTACCCTATAATACATTGCCTCCAAGTAAAAACAAAAAAAGTTTCTTCGAAAAATTGTGAGATAAATTGAAAAGACCGATTTGGCGTAAGCACCATTTGGTCGCATGAAAGACGTCTCTCCAAATATCACATCACGGGTTGATGTACGCGAAGTTGAATACACCAGGGAAAGCAGATTAGAGATTACATACATACTTGCCATCTATCGACCTCTGAAAAACACCTGGCCGGTTCCTTACGATCAGTGGGGATACTGTATCCCGCATACTGCCTTCATAGACATCTGGAGTTCAAAATGGACTAGAATTGATGGATTTTTTTCCTTGGCGAGAAAGTGAAAAGGGATGAGCCTGGAATTTTGATATTTTATCAAAACCACAGGTAGTAAAATTGCACAAGGAACTAACAAATGGGTGTTGAAATTGACGTTCTCATTTATTGTACACGTTCCGAAAGTTCCCAGCTTTCCAAGTAATTAAAAGGCCGCCATGACACCACCTCGGCCTTCATAAGAATCTTCAAAAGCTCTGCGTGCATGCGCGTAGGATTACAAAGCAAGACCATTCTGAAGGTGCCTTGGTTCAATTCCTAGTACGGTCCATGAAAATTTACAGGTAGGAAATTTTCTCGATTCCCCTGTGCAAAGAGTATCGATGTACCGGCCATACAATGATATGAATGCATAAACGGCAACTTTGGCATAGAAAGTTCTCAGTGAACAAATGTGGAAGTGCCAGGTGATCGACTTTTTTCAGGCACGAGAGGGTATTCTAGTAGTATATAGCATTCATAACGACTGAAAAGGTGACCTTTTGCAGATCAACAGAGAAAACCGACTTGTTGATTTTCGCATTTGACCGATCGCTATCATATTTATCTCGCCCAGCATTCGCTCGTGATACGTGATCCTTTCAACTCAAACACAACTCGAATTGAACTTCGTTCGTTGTTGATACTCCATGATCATTATCATCAGCTTTAGCAGAGTGACATGTCTGGTTTTCGTGAACATGTTCATGTTCCAGTTGGGTAATTTTAACACCTTCAGTAGAAACTGTAACTGCAACATTATTGCTTATTTTTTTAACTGACGCTCTTTCAAAAAGTCGAATATTTTCTGGATTGATAAGTCCTATGGTAGATATCGGCAAAATCAAATGGGAGCTTTACTGGTTGAAACTTTTCATTGGTATTCGTGAAGCCAACCGGCGATAGCCTAATGAACGACATTTTATTCAGAATACAGCAGCCTGGTTTTTACGCCAAACTATGAGAATAAACGTTCAGTAATATGCCTGTTTATTCGCATAAGTTGGCGTATGCGTTTTAAAGATGATAAAAAAAATGAATCTATTCTAATTATCTTGCTGGCCCAGTTTTATTAGTAAAACTTCATCAAATGGACAGAACATTTGGCCATTTCTGTTGATGTACATTGCATTTCAGCTTTAACTCGAAAAAACGCGTTTTCTCAACAACCACACCGATGGTGGTTACGTCAACTATGCATCCCAGGGCAGTGCAGTTGTGGCCTTAAAACCAAGGTTTTCACACCTCCCACAACAAGGACGGGGGGGGTTTTCATTAAAGGGTGTTTGAAAAAGCGGTTTTTCCCCTTTCTTCCCCACAACAAAAACAAAGTTTTTTTTTGGGCGGGTCTCGCCCGCTCCTCCTCTCCTGGGGGGGTATAAGAGTGTGCTGCAAACAATGTTAACTTCGTCGCCAAAGAGATTAATCCTCCGAATTGCCCTGAGCTCAGACCGATCGATAAATATTGGGCAATTGTCCAGCGAAAACTTCGAGGATGCGGTAAAGAAGTGACAAATGCACAACAAATGCGTTTAAAGTGGAATAAGTTCGCCGGTACAGTGTCACCAGCGACTGTGCGGATCATGATGGCATCGATCACAAGTAAAGTGCGACAGTTCGTTCGAAACAATGAAATGTAATAACTTGTTATGTATCCAAAGCTGAATAAATACCCTTTTGTTTGACGTTTTGATCAACCGTGTATGTTGTTTTATTCTTGAGTTACGATCACTGCAATGCGTCCAGATTTACTTTGAATCTTGCTTTACCATATCATAAAAACAAAAAAAGATAAAAAATGTATTTTGCCTCTATTTCCCGTAATGTCCTTCAATGTTATTTTTTTTATTTATTATTTATTTGTCGTCAATCAGTAGTAGACCGTTTTGTTACAATGATATTTACATTTTATGGCTCACTTCTTAAATATATAGTACGCCTTGCAAAACTAACCGATCAGGTTGATATTTTTAATGTTTAGGATATCTAATTACATTGAAGTTTTGCTTCAGTTTTGTTTTAGTCATAGTGAAGTCAACATTTTCTCCGTGCTTATTGTAAGTTGTCATCATATGATTAATAGGTCCAAATTTAGCGTAATTTGTGCGATGATTGCTTGTAGTAAATATATTTCTGTAACGGGGGTGGGAATGTAAAAATTAAGTTTTGATAAAAGTTCTTCGCTGTCAACGTGTTGCGCAACAATATCATTTGCGAATGAAACTAATGCAAAATCACGGCGCTCCTTTAAAGATTGGATGCTGATAAGCATACAGCGTGCTTCATAAGATGGAAGAGGTAACCTTGTCCAACCTAATTTACGAAGGACAAACAGTAAAAATTGCTTCTGTACCGATTCTATTCGTTCTTCTTGTATGACTGAAAAGGATGACCAAACTACGCTACAATATTCCAGTATTGACCTCACATATGCAATGTACAATGTTTTTATTGTGTACGGGTTATGAAAATTGTAACAAAAACGTTTTATAAATCCAAGCATATTGTTTGCGCTGTCGATGATAGTATTGTAATGTTCAATGAATGTAAGTTCGGTATCCAAGATAATCCCTAAGTCCTTTACTCTTTTACATTTTTCAACTGGCTGATTCCCTAAATTAATATTTACGTCTGGGATACTTCGTTTCCTACTAAAAGTTATCGAATTACATTTTTTTACGTTCAGCTGCAAAAGACTTTTGTTACACCAGGCATAGAAAACGTTTATTTCTTTCTGGAATGTCATGATATCTTCTTTACTTCTTATTTGTAAAAATAGTTTCATGTCATCAGCATAAACAAGAAATTTGATGTTTTTAAGTATAAAGGAAACGTCATTTACAAATAAAATAAATAAGAGGGGGCCTAAATGAGAGCCTTGGGGGACTCCAGAGGTGACATGAATAGGGTTTGATTTCTTCCCTTTGAATCTAACTATTTGTTGACGGTTAGTGAGATAGGATTCGATCCATTTGAGAATTCCTGGCTCAATGCCCGTTTTTTGCAATTTACAAAGAAGCATGGGTATGTCAATGCAATCAAAAGCCTTGCTGAAGTCTGTATAAAGAGCTTCTACATGGTTACCATTATCCATTGCCATCAGAGAGTAGTTAACGAATTCCAGTAAATTTGTGCTAGTTGATCGTCCTCTCAAGAATCCATGTTGCTTGGTAGTCATTCTGTTTTTGATTTGAGTGAACAATTTTTCATTAATAATTGCTTCGAAAAGTTTAGGAATGCAAGATAAAATGGCAATTCCACGATAGTTACGTATGTCAAATTTTTTCCACTTTTAAAAATAGGTACTAGGTAGGAACTTTTCCATAGTTTGGGAAAGATCCCAGATTTCAGTGATATATTAAATAGCCAAAATAAACGTGCTGTAAGTTCCAATGCTAAGTTTTTCATTAATACGGGTGGTATTCCATCAGGGCCTTTAGAAACCTTTAGAAACGTCTAAATTTTTCAAACCTTGCAAGATGTCTTGAAATTCGACTTGACTAACTCCAATATCCCTTGAAAATCCTGGGCAGAAATCGAAATATTCATAATCGCGATCTTCTTCTGCAAATGTGGTTTATTTCTCGAAAGAATATTGCACATAGATTGAAATTTTTTTGAGCGGTAGAAATAAGTTAAGATGCATTCTAGATGGGAAATTGTCAGATTTCAATTTAGTTTTAACATAATTGAAAAATTGTTTTGGACAAGACTTTATTTCAAGTTCAGTTTTTGAATTGTGCTCATCAAATGTATTTTTTGATTAGACTCAGTTCATCGCAAATACTCAAGTAGTTTTCCAGGTTATTGCTCTTACCATCTCTTTTGTATGTTTTGTGTGCTTTTTGTTTCTGATTTTTCAAATTTCTTATTTGTTTATTATACCAAACTGGCTGGTTTGACTTACCTTGTCGCCTTTTTTTTTTGAGTGGTACTTGTTCAAATATTATTTCAAACAATAATTTATAAAAAACCTCGACAGAAGTCTCAATATTTGATTCGTTCTTAAAAATGGTTTGCCAATCAATTCTGATAAGTTTGATTGTTATGAAATCATAATTTGTTAAATGATATTGGAAGACCTTTTCATATCCGAAGTCGTCGGGTCTTTTGTATTCATGAATAAATAACGAAAACTCATTTGCTGTGTGAAAAGCTTCATATTTCCATAATTGAAAAAATGATTCAGCTACACAGAAATCTTTCTCAATATTATTCAATAAAAAATCTAAATAGCAATTTTGCTGGTTTTTACATGATTAACTTGGTTGAGCCCAAGACCTGCAGTTTTGCCGAAAATAAACTGCAATGTTTCATTTTCTCCGACGACTGGTAGTAAGATGCACTCATTTTCAGTATCTAAAATGAAGTCAGCACTACGTTGATTAAAATCTCCATATATGTGAACTTTCACTTCTGGGGGAAGTCCAGACATAATTACGTCTGCAATGTGAAAAAAAAAATGTTCGTATACTTCTTTACGAGCGTTGTTTGGGAGAAAATACACTGAGGAAAATACATGTGTTTCACCTGCCATGTGTACTTTCACCCATACATGTTCAAGTTCATTAAGTTTTGAAGTATCGATAATTTCTTAATTAAATTTTGTAGAAATAGCTAATTAAACACCCACACCTGACTGCTTTTCAGAAATTTCCAAATTGCGGTCATTTCTAAAAACGTTATATGAATTTCCGAAGACGTCTTCACTCCTAACGCTTTGATCCCAACTGTTTCCAGTTGCCATTATTATTGGGAATCAGCAACCCAAAATTTTATTATGAATTTCTTGAATTTTTACCGCACTTTTCATACGGTTAAAATTTTGGCAATATGTAAACTATAATTTCGGTACTTAATTATGTTTTAGGTGGAAGCATTTGCAGATTCGAGTTAGTCGATAAATTTAAATTATTAAAACTAATTACCCCTCTCTGATCTAGAGATGTCGTCAAGTTCTCGTTATCGTCGTGCGCTTCAAAATCATTATCCTCCTCTAAGGGGATATTAAGGGATATTAAGGTGGATCTAAGGCAAGGATAATCCCAAAGCGCGCTGCAACTACGAACCTAATGTGAAAAGTAAAATTCTCAATGTGACCTCCAGGCACACGATCCTCTGTAGCAGGTGGAAAAACTACTTGATGTGATGTTTCCACAATGGAACTGACTCCTAGCTTCGGGTCTTGAGTAAGAATGCCTACTGAGCCCTTGCGGTAGGTCATATCGGCCAGTTCAGCGCAAGGTAGTCAAACGATCTCTGGCTAGTATAGAATAAATTAGAAGAGCCTACGTTGGCGATTCCCCGTTGAATACATGAAAAAAATGTCAAAGTATTGAAAACAAAAATTACCACCTGATTTCCCACTGTGCAATGGACAGTCTCAACATATTCGCGTTTCGTTGCAAATATACTTTGCGGCATGCTCATTTTTCCCATACCATGGGTACTGAATAGGAAGACGTTTGACTGGCTAGCAAAGCCAAAGAGCACAGTTGGTTTTGAGTGGCAAGCAGCAGGCGTGGAGTAATAGACAAGTTACTAGCACAAATCACTGCTAATAAAAAAGGTAGGAAAATATTTCTGATACGTGCCAAGAAAGGAGCTTGGAGAGAAGCCGGGTGCTGTCTTCGATGGGATAGTTTTGCTGATTTTGATATCTGAATTGAGTTAAATCATCGCCAACTATACGACATGAAACTTTCGTAAAGTAACACAGCGCAGATGAGTTTTTTGTTTGTTAAATTGGTGATCAATTCGGGCAAGAAGACAGTTTAATTCCTGGTGTAATTGTGACAGTAAGGGCCCATTTAGAGTTGGTACATATACAATTGCGCTTATTTCGGATATACATTAACAAAATAGTATTCTGTTTTGACTAAAATGTTCGACTTTATGTGAACTTTAGAGGGAAAATACCAAAAAACAATCATCTTGATTGCGCGGAAATTTGCGGACTTTTCCCGGAATACGTTTCATCAACCGGCGCACATTATTCTCATCCATCGTTTTGGCAATCTTATTCCACTTGGTTCTCAATTCATTGATGCTTTTGACGACACTGCCATTCACGTTCAGCTTCCTCTTCATAATAGCCCAAAATATCTCAATCAGTCTGAACTGGGTACAGTTTGATGGGTTGTGTTCTTTCGGTATAAACTGAATTCCGTTGATTTCAAACCACTATACCAAAGAAGACTGCTAAAATGGAACAGTTGGTACAAATATTTTTTCATATCAGTGTCCTCTTCAAAAATTAAAATCGACCCCTTTCGAATGAGCACTCCCCAGTAAACGGGTTGACAGATCTTGTTATGCTCATGCCGTTCCCTCGTTCTGCAAACAAAGACCAAAGTACATTGGGAACAAGGTAAAGCATATTGCCAGCTGTCATATTATTCTCACATACACGCTTATTCGAGCTTACTCAATGTTGAGTAACTTTTACTCAATTTTATAAATATACCTAAAACGTCAAACGCTGAGTAGTCGTATTTTATGAATTTTATTTATTGTTACTCAAAACGGAAAAAAATGCACCCAACACAATTTTGAGATAGCTACATTGTATTTTTTTTTCAATAATATAAAATGGGTCGGATAACGTCTTTGTCAATTTGCGCTTCGGAAGTTAATTTAAAATCTAATTCGTATTCGAAAATTAATAACCAGTCAGGACATGGCGCAGATAGCAACCACTGTAGATGCGGAAACGTATCTTTAAAAAGCTAAGCTGTTTTATCTTGACTTGGATTCGATGATTTTTAATAGTATATTAAATTACAGATAAACCAAACATTTTCGATGCTCTTTCTGGCATATGAAATATGGTATATCGAAACCAGACTTATTCGCAAAATGGCTTTTATACAATTTGGTTAAATTTGTTGAAAATGGTAAGCAAGCATTTCATCACTCTTGCCTTGTCGTTTGATTTTACAAATGTCAAAATGGATCCATCAACTCTTAACCATTATATTATACTTTCATATTACAGAGCATACTCGGACATTACTGACATTCAAAGGCGAAATAAAAAAAACTAATTTTCATAAAAAAATGTTTAATGTTCATGAGTAAGTTCAACTCGAAACTAAATAAATTTCAGGATTAGGGGATTTTTCTACTGTCGTACAGGTTTGGCCCTAAAAACACAAATTGAAGTTTTCCGATTTTAAAGAACCTCACTAAATTCAAATATTCATAACTCAAGAACGCTTAATCGTTGAATATTTTTTTTTTTCCAAACTTCAATGAAGTTTTCTCAATAATTCGGAAAATATAATCATAAAAAAGTCCTGCAAAATTTTCCACAATGGAAGAACATGTCTTGGATAAGGCCAGTTTTCAGCTCAAAAGTAATGTGCATTACTGAAGGACAAGTCATGGTCAAGAAATGCTTTTACTGTCGAGATTTCTTTTTTTGTTGTTGGGGTGAAGAACCACTGCGTTCACTGAATTGATTTTTTTTAGTAAATTTCTTACCTTGTATGCAGTTGAAAAGTATGGAAAACTGAAGACGGTTTCATAACGCCAGTAACGTCTGTTCATGCAAACTAAATAGGGCTGTCTCTTTTTCTCGTGGAATAGTATTCCGTTCGATTATTTTGCAAGGAAGATTGACATTTCACCCATACTGGAGCAGTTGTTAAAATTACTTTCGGTAAAAATGGTAAGAATTACTTCTGAAAAGAAACTTACGTTTGGCTGGCTTTTGAATCGAAACTGCTTAAATTTCATGCATTTCTGAAGACATTTCATATCTTTTTTTTTTTGCTTTTGATCTTTTCGTACCACTACATAAACATTGCAGCGACTATAATACCGTGTACTTTAAATACGTTGGAAACAGACATCACACTGACGTTTCTCTTTGTCAATCTTGACAATTCAAGATGTGTTCAAAAATTACAATACATGAAATGAACGGGACCGAGGGTCAATCACAAATCACGTTTGCGATTTCTGAAAATCACACGAGTATGTAATCGTTTATCTTTGACTATACGACTGTTTTACTGTAATGACAGCTTGCAAGGTATGGGCAAAACATGACAGGTTCATTGTGGGATCTGATGAATGGCAAATTTCGATTTTGAAGATATTCCGTTCTGTACAGCTCTGAATTAAATGTCTTATCAGTGATGAAAACCTTGGTCTTCCTACCGCAGCTAGAGATGCCTTGCCAAATCATGTATTGCCGTGCAAATTTATCTGCAAACACAAACTTGAATTTGGCAGGAACATCTCCCCGAGCCGTAACCAAGTAAAATGTTTGTCCCGGTAGCTGTTTGAAATCGGCCTTTACATAGGTTTCATCATCCATGAGGAGACAGCCATTGAATTTTGTCAACACCTGCTCATACAGTTTTCTGGCACGGATTCTGGCCACATTGTTCTGCTTTTGATCCCTATTTGGTTCTCTACAGGCACGGTATGACTTGGAGCCTAACCGGAGACGAATCCGTTGCACGGTACTGCGTGCGGCGCGAAACTTTTTCGCCAAATCGCGGTCTGAGATGTTGGGGTTTGCCTTAATATTCTTGATGACTTTGTTCCGCAGTTGACGGTTGACAGTACTCGCCCGACGCTTGCTTTGAGGCTTGCGATCCGTCGACAAAGTTTCTCTGTACTTTTTCAAAACACGCCACACTGTATTTCGAGCAGCTGGTTTTGGCCCAGACCACGAAGGGTTTTCCAAATTCCAAATTCCAAATTCTTCTTCCATTTTGTATTTCTCTGAAACACATTCGAACTGCACCGCTCCACGTTTGAACTTCAACTGAAAAAAAAACTTCTGATGTTGTTATTGTTATAGGGAACACAAAAGATGTCAAAGTTTACAAATCCAACCACTAGAGTCGCTGTAAGAATCAAAAATGTTCACCGCATCCTCAAAGATTTCGCTTGAAAATTGCCCAATATTTTTTTATTGGTCTGAACTCAGGGCAATTTGGAGGATTAATCTCTTTGGCGACGAAGTTAACATTGTTCGCAGCATACCATTCTAGTACCTCCTTAGATTAGTGGCAGCTGGCTAGATCCGATCAAAACATAACGTTGATCTTGTGTTGTCGAATGAAGGGTAAAATCCGCAGCCAAATCATTAATTTTCAAGCAAACTTATCAGCAAAAACATATTTATACCTGTAAGGGACATCCTCAAGACCAGTTACCAGGTAATATTTTCGTCCGGGGATTTCTTTATAATCCATTTTGACATATGTTTCGTCATCCATTAAAATACAGCCATCAAATTTCGTCAGAACACGTTCGTATAGTAATCGTGCCCGGTTTTTGGCCACTAAATTTTGTTTCAGGGAGCGATTCGGATGTTTACTGGCACAAAAAGACTAATATCCTTCTCTTGAAAGGATGTTACGCACGGTGGAAAAGTTGGAATCGTATTTCTTTGCCAAATCACGTATGAAGACACCTGGGTTGCCTTTCACGTACCTCAACATCTTTTTCCTCAGCTCTTTGTCCCTAATGCCACTTTTATGATAGATGCGCTGTGCTCTATCCACACTTAGAGTATTCTTGTAACGTTTGATTACAAGACACACCGTTGACTTTGGGAATTTTAACACTTTTGCTATTTTTGAGGCAGACCACGAAGGATTCTCTAGATGTTTGTGCAAGATTAATTTCTTCGTCAATGAAACATCAACAAATGCCTGTCAAACGTTTTTTGGTTCCAACCACCAGGGACGCGGTGGTGTATGAAACTGTGCGTCCAGATATACAGGGGATAGACAAAATGATCGGGACAGGCAAATTTTTGATCAACTTTGCAGTGCTCTAACTTCATGAAATATTATCCGATTTCAATTGTCCAAGAAGCATTCGACGGGGAATTCAATGTTATTTTATGTCTTGGAAACAAAATTGGCCATGGTCACCGGATACCGGAGTTGTTCCGGGTTTCCGGAGGGGCTATTTTGTCAAACATTTTTTTTCAGTAAACATACGAAAAAATGAAACATTTCCCAAGCGAATGAAAGGTCGATCACAGGAATCGGCCTTAAATTGACCGAGATATGGCCATTTCCGTGAAACAGGTTCTGATGAAGGGTCCTGGATGCGGTCAGTTCTTTATTTTACTCAAAACATGCTATGAAACAACTTTTTTTCTTGTTTTTTTCTTGTTTTTTACCTCAAAGCTTATTATAAACGAAAAGTGGATCTTTGGCAATATTGGCCCCTCCCGAAACCACCGGAACGACCCCGGGGGAACCTGTAGTAGGGGCCAATTACGATTTTTTTCGAAAGCATGCCGTGCAGCAGCTCTATCTTCATGATTTTTCATAAATATGATTTTAATACACTTGAGAAGGACATTGGCTACATTGGCCACTCCCTGGACCGCCGGAACGACCCCGAGGGAACCTGTAGCAGGGGCCAATAACGATTTTACTCCAAAAATGTGAACTATAAGATTTAGTAGCTAGCCTGAACCAGCTTCCTGGTAGCTTCAAGGATCAATTTATTTAGCTTTGGTTCGGATATAATATAGAAATAATTTGATGAAGTATAGGGAAGAGTGGGTTTTATTAGTAGCGAGTGGGTCCTCCGTCCGCATCAAAAACGGCTTCAATCCGCCTTGAGATGGAGCTGTAGAGGGTTTGGATCACGTCTACAGGTATTTTATACCACTCGTCGATCCAAGTTTTCTCCAGTTCCTTCAAAGACGAAGGTGGTGGGAAAACATTTCGCACCCTTGCTCCACAATGGTTCAATAATATTAATGTCCGGTGACTGAGCAGGCCACTCAAGGTGATCGAAATCACTTGCGTGATCCTCATACCACTTCTTGATGGACTTCGCTGTGTGAATGGGAGCGTTGTCATCCTGGAAGACGCCGGATCCTTCTGGGAAAATGGATCGCATCATGGGAAGCACCTAGTTGAAATTTAAAAATAATAACTCTTTGTAGTGTACATTATGTCACCAACAGTTGAAATACCTGCTCATCCAATATAGTCCTGTAGTGGTCAGCCTTCATTTTGCCTTTTACAGCGACAATTGGACCAACCCCATGCCAGGAAATCGCGCCCCAGACCATTACCGATCCCCCACCATACTTAACAGTGGGAAGCAGGCAATCTTTGTCGTACTCCTCTTCAGGAAAACGCCACACGTACACCCGCCCGGTTGTTGGGAAGAGCGTGAAATAGGATTCATCTGAATAGACTACATTCCTCCACTGGGCTTCTGTCCGAGCGGCATAGAGCTTACACCAGCGCTTCCTCTTCGCTGCATTCGCTGGCTTTATAAGCGGCTTGGCAATTGCTGCCCGCCCACGCAGGTTCATCCTGTGCAGCTCCCTCCGGACAGTCCTTGTTGATACAGGTTCTTCAATTGAGTCGTTCAAGGCTGCTGTTGCTTTAAAAGCCGAAATCCTTTTATCCACCTTAACAATCCGTTTCAACGCCCGTTGCTGTCGACTACCAAGCTTTCGTCTCCGTCCAGTACTTTTACCGGGTGAAATTTTTCCGGCCTCATACTCCGCCATGATTCGACAAACGGTGGTTTTCGAAACGCCGACTATTATGCACGTTTCGGCAATCGAAGCTCCTGCCTCTCGCGCACCAACGATCCGGCCACGTTGAAACTCGGTAAGAATCGTAGCCATCGTGAACTGTGTTATTTCGAAAACTCGCGTAAAAAATGAGCAAAAAAATTGACAGTTCAGGTAGCTTGTTTACATGTTTTGTTATTTCGAAAACTCACGTAAAATATGAGCAAAAAAAATACGTGTAAAAAGGATTTGGTGTAGAACATTGCATCATGACATCATGCAAAAAAGAACGTCATTGTGGAGGGTAAACATCCCCCTATCTGTTAATAATCTTGTTCTGCGTGGGCGGCTTTTGGTTGGCGAGAAAAAAGGCTGACAAATGTTTGTTTACAAAAGCTTATATGCCCTTTTGACATATTGCTATACACTTAAGAAGGCTATTGGCTACATGGGCCATTCCCTGGACCACTCGAACGACCCCGAGGGAACCTGTAGTAGGGGCCAATTAAGATTTTACTGGTGGTTCCGGGAGGGGCCAATGTAGCCAATGTCCTTCTCAAGTGTATTAAAATCATATTTATGAAAAATCATGAAGATAGAGCTGCTGCACGGCATGCTTTGGAAAAAAAACGTAATTGGCCCCTACTACAGGTTCCCCCGGGGTCGTTCCGGTGGTTCCGGGAGGGGCCAATATTGCCAAAGATCCACTTTTCGTTTATAATAAGCTTTGCGGTAGAAAACAAGAAAAAAAACAAGAAAAAAAGCTGTTTCATAGCATGTTTTGAGTAAACTAAAGAACTGACCGCATCCAGGACCCTTCATCAGAACCTGTTTCACGGAAATGGCCATATCTCGGTCAATTTAAGGCCGATTCCTGTGATCAACCTTTCATTCGCTTGGGAAATGTTTCATTTTTTCGTGTGTTTACTGAAAAAAAAGTTTGACAACGTCATCTTGTACGAAAATTCATCGCAAAGTCAACATGTAAAATAGCCCCTCCGGAAAGCCGGAACAACTCCGGTATCCGGTGACCATGTCCAATTTTGTTACCGAGACATAAAATAACATTGAATTCCCCGTCGAATGCTTCTTGGACAATTGAAATCGGATAATATTTCATGAAGTTAGAGCACTGCAAAGTTGATCAAAAATTTGCCTGTCCCGATCATTTTGTCTATCCCCTGTAGTTAAGTAGTTTACGTCGAAAGACAAATCCCATTAGAACAGAGTGCCCTTTGCTAACATCCCATTGAATTCACTTTTCATCCCCGTCTTTTCGACATTTTCCTAATTGCGTCTCCAATTTCCGCAATCCTGAATAGGCCCTTGATAGTTAACTCCCACCTCTAGGACCCATACTAGGGATACACTCAATATCACTGATTGGCTCAAATAAAATCAAACGGTTTAGCACACAATACCATCCAGCAATCGAGCGGCACCACCGACGTTGTAATGACTCCAAATTCGTAGTGCATTACTTAAATGCTAACGTTTATTACTGTTCGCCACCAGCGTAGGGGATGTGGGGGTGCGATGGGTAGGTACTTGATATGAAAAGACGATCAATCAAATCATAATTTCCGAAAGCTAAAATAACTATCTGAAATTCTAGAATACGTGTTTATGAAAAACTTCAAAAATTTCGAACAATCAAGGAGGGTAAAAATTAAACAGTCATTTTTCTATCAGGAATCACAAAATAGCTCTGTGCTTTGCATTTAGAACACATGCTAAACTAAAATTGTGATTCACGAGCTCATCGCAAATCTTTCCAAATGACCTAATTTACTTAAGTTGATTCTCTTCATCGCTTCCCGCTTTGGCTCACCATGAATATCTTATTAATGACAACGATCAATTCAATAACAATATAACCAGAGAGCCGATTTTACCCCCACCACCCCCTATTTAGTCCAATGAGTGCAAGCCAAAAAAACAGAAGAATAGGTTAAACGGAAATAGCAGGCGGACTGCCGGAAGCGAAACCAAAAACGAGAGAAGCGATATTCCGACGATCATCGCCATCATTGCCGGCGCGTCTGTGGATTGGACGACCGTGGGCGTCGTCGTAGTAAAAACAAAACTTCCTAAACCACTTAACTCACATTACCATCAATTATTATAGTGAATGCATCCAAGTAGGGCCTGATTGTAGGTGTGTTGTTTGATTTTTTGTTTCTTTTTCTACGAAACACTCGCACAGCGACATCGTCAGAAGTGACATTTTTATTTTGGTTTTCTTCAGCTCGAAAGTTTTCCCCTCGCCGGTCATTGTAAATAGAATGTTTTTCTCAGAAATATAGACATGGGACCGTAATGACACTTTTGAAGTTTTCAGCTCGATCAGCGCCGTGTCTGCGCTGAAGTGAAAAGCCAAAAGAGAATGGCATTGTGAAATAACTTCAGCTTATTTCGCACAGTGTTTGTGGCCATCGGCGTGCACAGGATTTTCAGATTGAAATGAACTGACTGAATGGAAGGAAGAAAGAAAGACCGCCCCTCCCGTGTCATCACTCCGAAGCCAGCCATGCACTACTATCAACTTCAACGGCAGGAAAAATTGTTTCCATTTTTCATCGTTTTCCGGCTGCGCCCAGTCCAACTCGTCGTGTCGCCAACCCGGATTTCTGTGGTTCGACTTTTCCGACCGTTACAAAGTCGTACAAAATATTGCCAAGCTGACAACAGCACAGCTCCGCACCACAGCCATTGAGAGGTGAGGAAGCTCCTTCGGAACCATTTTTCCACCAGACAACCACCGAAGGCGGGAAACAAATGTTGATTCGTTTTTGATATTTCATCTTTCCTTCGTACTTGTATTTACTTTTTTTTTAGCGCTTCTGCAGGATGAACAAGGGCCGACTGGATCTGGTGTGGAAAAGCTTCCTGTCAGTGAGTGTCGTGCGGGGAAGTGTTTTATGCTATCATTTTTCCGTGCAACTTTTCTCTCCCGCAACTCCTGGTTTTGCTTTTATGACTTTCGACGTTGCGTTGTGCTTCCGAGAACAGATCGAGAGAAATGGAACTTTTCAGCAGTTGTTGCCAACCACCCCCACCGCGTAAGCCGTAATCTTATTCATTTTTACGAACTTCTTCGATTTGTATAGATTTTTTTCCACGGCGATCGGCGGTGCAAGGTAGTTAGGAGATGGGGTATCTTTCCTGATGTCCTATCGGTCCTGTGGTTAGTGAAAAGTGCTTTTTTTTTCTGTGACAAACAGGATTTGTGACGGCAATTTTAAAAGAGTGAGGATGGAAAGTGAATACGATCGGTGGGAGGATGTAATGAAAACACAGTGGACCAAGATTGATAATGATCTAAATTGATTCTCACTCGCCAAACTTGCAAATGAAATTTGATTCGCAGAGCTTATTGGGGGCAGCCCAAGAGCACACGCTAGGGAATTTTTTTTTTGAAGGCTAAGCAGTTGAATGAATATAATTAAATTTACTCTCAGAAGTCCGGTAGATACTATCGGCGAGAGCCGGCATTCAGATATGTCCTATTAGCATTAATTGAAGGCTGAGCTGAATTTCAAGATGCACAAGTTCTTTCGGGCATCAAGAAATGTGTCCTTCCTTTCGTCCGTCGTGATATGTTTCTTTAATTTTCTCTCAGATAAGCAGCAAGGGAATAAGTTTTTGTATCGATCGTTTATCCTTGATAAGCTACCTGTAAACATTTTTTCGAATGCACGTGTCTGTGGCGAAGAAGAGAATTCATCTTACCTGAAAATGAAAAGAAAAGAAAAATTAGATATGATTACAAAAGCAAAAAGTACATTAACACTTTCATTTTGAAATGCTTTATGTTCACTCCTGCATGTCTTCTTATTCTCTAACAGGAATTGATGTACAGTATGTCCCACAAAAAATGCGAAAGTTTTCAATACTTATTTTTGGGTAGCTTCAAACATTATTTTTACTTACATTAATTGTTATGTTTGTGTTCTCCGTGCGTGGAGTAACGATTATGATGTAGAAGGAGATGTCTCGCTCATCGCCATGAGGCACCAAGAGTGGACAGTAATGTTTTGCTAGAATGAAAGATATGAAGAGAAAGTTGAAAGTTCCGTCAGTGTACGGTAGGCTAGAAATAGAACAGAAGTATTGAAAATTGAGTGAAAGGGCATGGTAAAGTAGTATTCGAACCGCAGACGTTTCATTTGCCTAACATCCCAACATGTCCACTCTTGGTGCCTCATGGCGATGAGCGAGACATCTCCTTCTACATTATTTTTACTGTTTTAATGCGTGTGTGTAATCATCTGACTGTATACTCTGGGACGATGTAAACCAAACAGTGGTTCGCGAGTAATAAAGTTGAGAAAAATATACGCAAAGGAGGTTGTGACTAGTTTGCTGCTCGCCCAAAAGCCCGTAAAACATATTGCAACGATTGTGGGATGCCACCTGGCTACCGTTTGCAGTATCCAACGTTCACTCTTTGATGGACCACGTCCACGGAAGCCGGGAATTGACCGAAGGTCATCAGATCAGTAAGAGACAAACTGAGGCGAAATCCTATCAGATCAATCCGGAAATTGGCTAAGGAAGCCGATATTTCAAAAACTACCATGCAACGGTTTGTCAAAGATGACTTGAAATGTTCATCCAGGGCAAGAGTAAAGCGCCACCTTGTAACGGACCGAATCAAACAACTACAGCTGGAGTGCTCGAAACGTTTGGTGTTAGCATTAAAAAAGAAGCATACCATCATCGTATTCTCCGATGAGAAGATGTTCACCATCGATCCCGTATCTAACACACGTACAGACAGGTTTATTTCGCCGAAGAAGATAAAGGATGTTCCAATGAACGTGAAATTCAAGTTTACAACCAAACATCCGGCCGGAGTCATGGTTTTCGGGGCAGTTGCGTCCAATGGCTTGAAAATACATCCAGTATTTATCAAAGCTGGATTAAAAGTTAATACCGAGGTTTACATGAACATTTTGAAGGACCACGTTCTGCCATGGAAGAAAGCCAGCTTTGGAGCACACCTACACGTCATTTTCCAACAAGACGGAGCACCGTGCCATACCTCAAAAAGGACTCAAGCGTGGCTGAAGGAAAACATGGAATTTTGGCCAAAGGACATTTGGCCTCCCAGCAGCCCGGACTTGAATCCTTTGGATTACTCAATATGGCCATATGTTCAGGCTAAGGCCTGTGAACGTTCTCACGCCAGTTTTGGCGCCCTGAATGCTTACCAAGGCATGGAAATCGATGACTGACAAATACAATGAGAAGGTATGCTCTCGATTCCGTCCCCGCTTGGAGAAGGTGATCGAGCAAAATGGTGGACATATTGAGTAATGTAATCATGAAAGGCTTAATAAACGATTCCCTAAATAAAATTACGATTTTTTATTTTTATTTTCTATGAAAAAAACTTGTTTGAAACTGAGGTATGGATTTTCGCATTTTGTTATGGGACATACTGTACAATCTAAGGATGTTGCGCCCAATGCTATACGGTGTAAGTGTAGCAGAGGTGGTAAATTTACATTTTTTTTTTGCAAAACAGTCACCTGCTGCGAAATTTGAGGCCCGCACACCACCAACAGTTTGTGTGTACAGTTCTAGCAAACGCGGCACTATGGTACGAATGGACACATTTCGCGACAAAAATCGATAACTCGAAAACAGTTAACTTAAGACACATGATGTCTTCGGAAAATTTAATTTAAAAAATAAGATCTATCTTTTGGTTTGGATGGTGACTAGGGTGGTCTTTTGATGTTCATAATAAAAATTTCAACTTTTTATTCTTACAATTACCACATTGAGCATTTTGCACTACAAATCCTTTAATTGTAGTGCAAAATGTTTAATGTGTTATGTCTGTTTGTCTATGATATAAATGTTAATTAATAAACGGAGAAAGGATAATATAAAAACATAAACATTTTCTTAAAACACTCGCGACGTCATGTTATTTGATGATAATTGTTGATGCCGCTGATTGAATGTTATGGAAAAAAATTAAAACTACCAATTTTTAAACAAGATTTTCTTCTAAAGGGAACAAAAGGGGACAAATGATTTTGCATAAATCTTGTAGATGATTTTTTTTTCTTTCAGTTCACGTACTCTATGTTTGCATTTATTTGCAAATAAGGGAGTAAGATATCTTGCAAAAAAAAAAAGAAAAAAAGCGCAGTGTGCTTTGGCCACGAGCAGACGTGTTTTTTTTCCTGTCATATTTTTTCGCACGCAGTAAGGAGTGTATCGAATATAAGCTATCCACATACATTGGCGTTGTACGCATGTATTTGTGATGGTTTTTTATGCTCTGAACACTGCATGCCGTGCGTTTGACTGTCAGCTTTCTTTTGTTTGCTTGTTTGTGCGGTTCAAATTCTGCGTTTTCAAAATGTCGCGTATTGAAAAGGAAGTGAAAATTAAGGTTCTGGACACATGACTTAGTGAGAAGGGTATTACTATGCGAAAATTGGCGAAGCGGTTTGGAATTCATCATGCGAGTGCTAAAACCATCATTAATAAGTTTGGGGAACACTATTCTTTGGATGAGCTACCAGCAAGAGGCAGAAAACCCGGTTCTTCCAACCCGAAACTGGAGCAGAAAGTGGTATCTCTAATCATGAAGAACAAATCAATGTCAATACGTGATTTGGCCAAAAAAGCAGGAACGAGTGTCGGAATGATCCAGCGTATCAAGAGGCGAAACCACCTGAAGACCTACAAGAAGCAGAAAATCTCGAAACAAAGTGCAGAACAGAAGAAGCGAGCAGCAACAAGGGCCCGGAAATTGTATTCGCGTCTTTTGCAGCGTCCGGATGCATGCGTTTTGATGGACGATGAGACCTGTGTAAAGGAGGACTCAAAAACCCTTCCAGGTCCACAATACTTTACTGCCGTCGTTGGGGAGGATGTGAGCAATGCGGACAGGTCGATTCAAGTAGAGAAATTCGGTCGAAAGGTACTGGTATGGCAAGCAATATGTTCCTGTTGTTTGAAGTCAACCATTTTTTACACTACCGGAACTATAAATGCGGAAATCTATCGATCTGAGTGTCTCCAGAAGAGATTGTTGCCTTTATATAAGAAGCATAGTACACCTCCACTGTTTTAGCCAGATTTAGCGTCGGCTCACTATGCCAAAACCACTCTCAATTGGCTTGCGGAAAAGGGTATAGATTTCGTTGAGAAAAATATCAATCCACCAAATTGCCCTCAGCTTCGACCCATCGAACGTTACTGGGCAATCGTGAAGAGGGTCTTCAAGAAGACTGGTAAGGTAGCTGGGAACATGCAGGAGTTCAAAAAAAAAATTTGGGCTCAAGCGTCCAAAAAATGCGATGCAACACTTGTCCGGAACTTGATGAAGAACATTCGATCCAAAGTTCGAAAATTCGTGAAGGAATAACTTAAATTTCATCCGGTCTTCATTATGTTCAAGTTTAACCTCGTACAATAAAGGATCAATTTTTTGCATGAATAAAATATCGGTTTTCAACATAATTTGAAATAAAGTTTGTGGATAGCTTAATTTTGATACACTCCTTAAACGAAGCCATGCCAAGTGTGTGCAAAAAAAAAAATAGAGAAGGTAGAGAAAAAAATTATTTATTTCTTTTTCTCGGGGGGGGGGGGGGCCAAAAAAGCGCGGGGGCGGCGGGGTGGTGTGAAAAGAGGGGGGTTGTTGTTTGTGGTAGAGGGGGGGGTCCTCTATCTAAGGATGGGGGACGGAATGAAGTACACACCCACACACCATTCTCCTCGCTCCCCTCTATTTTGGGGGGGGAGGGAGAAAAATGTGATAATATTTTTTTTTTTTTTTATTCAACTTCAATTCCATATCCAAATGCACGAACCTTCTTCTCTACACTTCTCATAAGGTCCTGTACAACATTTGGACCAACTTTTTTTTTGCGTGGCAATCAATTTTTTCTTCATATCTTCCTCCAATTTCACTTCCTTAGGATGCTTCCGAAGTGCCCACGCTAGGATGGTAGCTTCTTACATACATACATACATACACGTACGTTGTGTCAAAAGCTTCGTTGCAGCTGGGCAACGCTGCAACATACGTTGTCTAAACCTTCGAAAACATCTGTTTCTTAGCCGCCCTTCAGCACGAGCCGATTACGGCTTCAAAAAACCAATCCCAAGTAACCAGCTAAAATTTAATCCAGCTGTATAGCACTCCTCCCGGCTTTTGTGATAAAACTACTTTCAAAACTGTTTTGTCTACCAATACCTATATGCTTTTTTAAAGACGAATTTTGTGTAAAGTGACCCACACTAAAGGACATGTTAATAAAACCTTTATAAGACCATAAAGATTTTGAAAATGTTCTAGTGAAAGATGTTATGACTACTTGAGAACATTCAAAAACCTATTGGCTGCCATGAAAACCAGCATATGGCCTAATGGCCACAGCTGTCGAACATCACTGTGATATCGTGGTTGGTTTATGTTATTCTACTTGGTTCGATTCTCTGCTCTTCTGAATCATTTTGCAGTAAATCATATCTTAGAAAAAAGGTCTAGTGTTGAGGGAAATTTTGTTTTATAGCAAAATATGTAAAACTAATTGAGATTTTTACTCCGTATCATCCTCTAAATCATATGTGCATTTAATTTTATGATGAATATCGGCACAATAAGAGCCTAAAATTCATGCGCCTCGGAAAGGATGCGAGTTTACAATAACTAAAAAAAAAAAATTAAAACAAATATCTATATAGGGAAGATGTACCTATATTAAACTCATCAATTTGCAATTCATCCTACATGAAATAAAACGATATACACGCGACAGGATTAGTTAGTAATGTCTGTTGTAGTGATTTAACGCAAGCAAAATTATTAGAAAACGAAACCGATCCTTCAACTGCCCAATTGTTTGATTCATCGTAAGATGAATATAGGAACAATGAGATTAATATGGGGGCAGTTACCCTACATAAAAATGAATTTCAGTCTGTCTGTCTGAACCTTATAGACTCGGAGACCCCAACAAACATTGCTGTTGAATTAGAGCTTGTTCAAGCAAATTTAGAGAAGCTATTCAGCAGTTTCTTCTAGAATAGCTGAATAGCTTCTCCAAATTTGTTTGAACAAGCTCTAATTCAACACCGATGTTTGTTGGGACTACTGAACCAATCGCCGTGAAATTTTGTATGCAGGAGTTTTTGGGGCCGGGGAAGGATTTTATGATAGTGGCGACTCCCATACAAATGAAGCACACATTTTTGCATAACTCGAGAACTAATCAAGCAAAGGAAATCAAATTTAGCATGTGGGTGTTTTTGGAGGCAAAAAATGTTTCTATGGTAGATTAAGACCACTCCTCTCTCTAGAAGAGGAGGCTCTCATAAAAATGAAACAGAAGTTTCTGCATAACTCAAGAACTAATCAAGCAAATGGAATCAAATTGGGCATGTTGGGTTTTCTCGAGGTGAAAAATGTTTCTATGGTGGTCTGAGACCCTTCTCATCTCCTGTTATACAAATGAAACTGTAACTTCTGCATAACTCAAGAACTAAGATAGCAAATGGAAAACAAAATTGGCATGCGGAGATTTTGAAGGCAAGAAATGTTTCCACGTTGCTTTGATACCCCTCCCCTCTTTGGAAGGAGAGAGGAGGGGGGGGGGGTTCTCATACCAATGAAACACAAATTTGAGAACAATCCCTACTGTTATAAAAATTTGTAAGCAGGAGTTTTTGGGGCCGGAGAAAGTTCTTTTGATGGTTTGAGACCCATCTGGAAGAGGGGGGAGGGGGCATAGCTCGAGAACTAATCAAGCAAATGGAACCGAATTTGACATGTGGAGGTTTTTGAAGGCAAGACATGTTTCCACGGTGGTTTGAGACCCCTCCCTCTTTGGAAGGAGGAGGATGGGCTCCCATACAAATGAAATACAAAATTTCAACCAAACATGATAATTCTTCCTACTGTTATGAAAATTTGTATGAAGGAGTTTTTGGGGCCGGAAAAGGTTCTTATGATGATTCGAGACTCCCTTCCCGTCTGGAAGAAGGGGGCTCCCATACAAATGAAACACAAATTTCTGCATAACTCGAGAACTTATCAAGCAACTGGAACCAAATTTTGATGGGGAGGGGGGGGGGGGTTGGGGCATCCATTTTTTCTATCATGGTTTCAGACTCGTCCCCTTTCCGGGGAGGGGGGGGGGAAGTTCTCATTCAAATGGAACAGAAATTGCAACCAAACATGAGAATTATCCTGGCAACTAAAACACAAAATGTGTATTTCGTGGAGAAAGCAGCATGTTCTGATAGAAGTTTGAATCCCTTTTAAGTCAAGAATGGGGGATGCTTGAGTTATTCTCAGTGCTACATTATGCACAAGAAGTTAATCTCAGCGTATGCAAGAAAAAAAACGACGTTCAAACTGATAGGATACGGCGTAGTTTGAAGATAAATGTTTTGTCAATGAAATGCTTCTACACAGAAAGAAAAACCATGGTTGAAACTAAAGATCTGAGGGTATAATTCAAAATGCACACCTACGTCTTGTTTTGCCGAAATTACACACATTGGAAAACAAAAATATTTGAACAAAACTCATTTCTAGAAAAAAAAAAAGAATTAAAGTGCCAGTATTATTGTATTTTAATTTAATTAAAGTCTAGCAAGGCTCGCATCAGCTCGCAAGGCGCAGCTAGTTTTCGATGAAATAATCATGAGTTTCTTGAAAATTTATGGAATTCAATAAGGTTATCAATAGTATTAAATTTAAAATTTGGTGCATTTATTTTTCCACATTTCAATGATTAGCGATTGGAAAAAATCACAGTTTTGCCAAAAAGCCAATTTATCTTCACAATGACTACTATAAAACCGTTTGCCGTTTAATGCATTTACTGGAGGCAAAATGGTTTCAAAATGCTTTTGTCAACTGACCATGATAAGATAACATGAATGTGTCCTGAAACGGCATTTCAAAACAGCATTTTACGAGTTCATAAAGTCTAAATAAAATTTCTAATAGGAGAAAAAGTAATTTGAGAAAACAAGATTTTAAGGTCGTTGTAAACAAGCTTTGTAGGTTCTCATAAACCAGATTAAAATATGAAACCTATTGGCACCTCTTGGTGCTGTAATGAAACCAAATTGATTTCTAGTGGCGTTCATAAAACTTTAATAACACTTAATAAAGCTGGATCGTTCGGGTCCTCCCGTAGCTCAGTTGGTAAAGGCTCAGCTATTAGGTGCGCAACTTAGTTCTCGCTGTTTTTTGGTGAAAAAGGAACTTTATTTTGAAAACAAAGGTTACAAACGAATTATTCAAAGTTTTGCCCATCACTAGCTACGACTTTTTCCCACCTTTCTGGTAGAACGTGAATACCATTTCGATAGAACTGTTCGTCTTTTGATGCTATCCAAGAATCAAGCCATTTTGAGATGTCATCATATGAGTGGAATTGCTGACCAGTGAGACCATGTGCCATCGAACGGAACAAGTAATAATCGGACGCTGCATTATCAGGAGAATATGGCGGGTGGGGTAGGACTTCCCATTTGAGCGTTTCCAAGAAGGTTTTCACGGGTTTCGCAACGTGAGGTCGAGCGTTGTCATGCTGAAGAATCACTTTTTCGTGTCTGTGCTCGTGTTGTGGCCGTTTTTCGTGCAGTGCTCGGCTCAATCGCATCAATTGAGTTCGATACCGTTCCCCGGTAATGGTTTCGTTTGGTTTCAACAGCTCATAATAAATAACACCAACTTGGTCCCACCAAATACACAGCATAACCTTCGCAGCGTGAATATTCGGCCTAGGCAACGATGTTGGAGAATGCCCGGGCAGTCCCCATGAATGTTTCCGTTTTGGATTACTGTAATGAATCCATTTTTCGTCACCCGTCACAATGCGATTTAGAAAACTCTTCCTTTTTTGCCGTTGGAGCAGTTGTTCACAGATGAAAAAACGACGCTCAACATCTCTTGGCTTCAAATCGTAAGGAACCCAAGTTCCTTGCTTTTGAATCATTCCCAACGCATGCAATCGCTTAGAAACGGCTTGGCGGGAAACTCCTAATCCTGAACCAAGCTCTTCTTGCGTTTGACACGGATCCTCATCGAGCAATGCCTCCAATTCAGAGTCTTCGAAGTTTTTTGGCCTTCCTTCACGCGGACGATCATCAACACTGAAATCAGCGTTTTTGAAGCGACGAAACCAATCACGACACATTGTTTCACTCAGAGCAGCATCACCGTAAACTTTTTGGAGCTCTCGATGTGCTTCAGCCGCCGTTTTCTTCGAATGAAAGAAGAAAATCAACACTTCCCGCAAATGACGATTATTTGGCACGAAATCAGACATCTTCAAACAACCAAAATATATAACACTAAACCAAAATCACTGATTTGGCAAAGCGATTTGTGTACCATATGTCTGAGCTTGGTTTATGACGCTTGAGATGTACAACATTCGACCAGCACTTACTACTGGCGCCATCTATTGCTAAACAGCGGGAACTTAGTTGCGCACCTAATACAAAGCAACACCATGCTGGAGGTGGCTGGGTTCGATTCCCGGTCTGGTCTAGGAATTTTTCGTAAAAGGAGAATTTCTCGACTCCCTAGGCATAACGGATTATTGTACTTGCCACACAATGTAAATGCAAAAATGGTACCTTGAAATGCTAAAGAAGAAGAAACCAATAAGCTTCAAATGCTAAAGAAGAAGAAAAGCTGGATAGTTTTGGCAATGTTCTTGAGAATGTCCCGTACTTTTAGCAGGTGTTACCATGTATTTGATTTTAAAGTGTCGTGAAAAATGAACAAGTGTGCTTTGAGACGTTTTTTTATGTTAGTCAATGTTTACTAGGATTTAGAATATTTGTTTGCATGTTAGTTTTATATTAAACACGATTGTCATTGAGGTGGGTATTTTACTTGTAGACGAATAATAATACTGCTACCATGAAGAAAATCATCCCAGCTCACATAATTAAGCATTGAGAGAAACAACAATTGAACATTAGCATTGAGAGAAACAAAATCGCACTGGCTAAAATCGAAATTAAGGTGAAATGCTGCTCCGTGTATTTTTTCCTCTCTTTTGCAAATTTACCTCGCTATTTCAATTTGATAAATCTCGATTGTTAGTGAATGAACATCGAATCGAACTACATCAGATTACGCACAGCAAGTAAGCATACAAACTGATGTGATTGAATATCCAATAGAGCAGATTCCGAGTTATATCAATTCTTAATTTTGAGGTAATGGCTGCCGTCGAGAATGCTTCAGCGTATGCCCTTAAGAGGATCCACAGCATTCGAAGCATGAGTCCTATAATTGACTTCAAATTTCAATACAAACGGTCTGTGGTCGACTCGTAGTCGAAGTAACGGTGGTTCTAATTACTTCGCGGAATTGCTGTTATTGAGGGATGCTTAATCGAGAAGCCTTCCATTCACATTCGTCAAATCATTTGTTTGACAAAGTCCGTTTGCCACAGACGACCCGATTAGAGCTATCTCTTGCTCAGACGAAGCAGGAAAGTGTATTTTTATGTTCCGGAACCCACTTAAGACAAGTAACCAGGAGCTAGTAACCATGAAGAAATGATTATGAAATTAGATCAAATTAATAATATTACTATATATCCCTCAGCTTCTTAAGTCAATTCAGTTCTTACTTCTGATCAGTCTATGAAACTAAGCAAATTAAAAAAATCTCTACTCATAAAGTTATATCCGACCAGCTTCTTACCTCTATGAACGCTCCTCATCCCCACTCACAGCAAAATTAATTAACCGATCCACATAGACTACCACCAGCTGCCGCCACTTTCATCATCTCCGCAGATGTTGCCGTCGGAAAAGTTTATCGCTTTCGATTTCCAGAAAACCTGTTGTCACCTCACCTTTGCCAAAACCTTTGCCAACCGAAACCGACTTCATTTCCACACCCGACGACACAATCGTGTTATTGACATTGTTCGGCGAGATCTGCGCGAAAAAAAAAAAACAATACAAACAACAGGAAACGACCCACTTCAGATTGAAGCATATCCTTTTCCCGTTCGCCCGCGTCCTCCGACTCGCAATCCATCGGGGGATAAAGCAGAGCGAAAACTTTGGCCACAACTTTCTCAATAAAACAGCTTAAGCGTTCATTGGGGCTGCCGCCGTGTTGTTCATCGTGATAAAACCATCGAGAGCAGATATTTCTTTTCCCTTAAGAACAAAACCATTCGTTCAACCAACTCCAAAGGGGGACGCAGATTTGTGGATTTCGCTTTCACCCTTCTTATTTGTGTAGACATACTGTTAGTGGTGGATTAAATTTGGTTTAATTGAATTTAATGGAATTTCTTGCGCTGGTTCTGAATTCGTTGGCTACTGAACGGAGACGATACTAGTTTCTTATTCTTTTACACAAAACAAGAAATCCACTTCGGACCGGTGACTTTCTACGAGTTAGTTACCAGTTGATTTTCCTACGGTCATGTACCGAAGTCCCTGGATAAGACTGGCAGAGAAAATTAATTGGAAATTTATTTAGTTACTAGCCACTCGTGATTGCTGTTGGTGCTGTGCCTTTACCTAGCCAGTCCGTCCACAAGCTCACATGGAGGAAGGCACTTCTTGACGTGCACGTCGGCGTCTTCTTCGTCGTCCTGGCCGGCAAAAACTTGGATGGAACGAAATTGTTCGAGATAAGCTATAAATCTTGGAAATTTAATTTTGATCCACCTTCCTCCATCCGAGTGGCAGCAGGAGCATTTTGCTCAATTTCGGGAGGAAAGTTCATTTGTTTTGCATCTCGTCCGATGTAGTGTTCGTATGCAGAAGGATCAGCCAGAGCAGCAGAAGCGATGCAAATCACGTTGAAAGTGAAGAGTTTTGTTGCAGCCACACCACTTACACACTTTGGGGGAATGGGATGCCGAATGAGATGGGATATTAGGAGTTTGCAGTGTGGTGGAGTGCAGTTTTTCACCGCCCAGAAGAACTGCAGCATGCACTGAAAGGCTCCAGAGAAGGAGGGCCATGACTGATGTAATTTATGGCCATATGCACACGCAAAGTTGCAAGTGATGTACAGCAGTGTTTTCTTTTTTTTTGCCATTTCCAAGCATACGCTCCGTTAGTGGCCTACAATGTGCAGGCTGGTTCCCTTCTCGGTGATGGAACCTGCCGGCTGAAGAGGTAAATTTGCATGCAATCTGCATTATTATAATTATTATTTAAACTAACGTTGGAGCGATGATGGTTTTTCGCCGTTGGGTTTGGGGGGCTGGAGGGAATGAGGCGGGATGAGCGAAAATTGAGTTTGGCCTGCATGTTGATGATGAAAATCTAATTTGCCGTGCCGTGATGAGGTAAATATTTCTCTAACTGGTTGCTACTGGTTCGTGCCTTAGATGGCGGAAACATGATTAAATACAATTACGTTTTTTCGATCATGGGACGGTACTTGTTTGATATTTTTTGTTTTGATGGTTTGAAAAAAAAAAACGACATAATATAGAGCATTCTGTTTCTTGTTCGGGTTCTCCTTATTTACATCCTCGCTTATCATCCCACTAATTACAATTCTTAATCCCAACGAAGATTGATTCTATGGCAGATACCTATATCCCGGATTATGTATGCTTTCTGTCATATTTTATGTATTATAATAATATCCAAATCATTGTTTCAAGGATCAAACTGGAGTCGACAGACTTGTTTCATTGAGATTAATGGGGATTAAGTTTTTCATTGTGACGTAGACTACGTCTTACGGCAAGGGTAGGGTGTCAATTGAAAATCAAAAATAAATCGACCGTCACGAAATATCGTTACAAATTAAACGCCGAAAATTTAATAAATGCTCGATAGATTTTCAAGATGTTTAAATCAAATGGTTGAAAATTTTCACGCGGATCAATTCAATTGCTAAACATTATTCGTTAACAATTTTAAACTATTTAAAATAACGAAAATAAAAGGTGATATCTTATAATTTTGTTTTACAGGCTAAATTTACGTAATGCATAGTACTTTCCTATCGCAAATTTCAAATGTGAGCAAGGGAGGTTTCATATTCAGCAGTGAAAGATATAAAAGGGCAAACGTACTTTTGCATATAAAAAGTAATAAACGATCCATAAAATATTGAAATTAGTGCCATGAAAAACGCATTTTTGACCCAAAAGACTCTGGTGGAAATCCCTAAAAAAATTTAAATGATCCATAAAATTCATCACTCTGATCCATACTTTATATAAAATTTAGCAGTAGAGTAATTCTCGCTGGAACCAGGCCGCCATCGGCACATATCTTTTGATTTCAAATTTTTCATCGCTATTAGTTAGAATATATTGAAACAAGATAAAAAACGCTTTGGTTGAGCGAAATTGATGGACCCTTCGTTTTCTAAGGGACTAAACATGTTGTAAAAATGTCGATTTTTGGATAATTTCAAGGTAAGTAAACATGTTATATCAAAAAATTTTACATTGAAACATCTTCAAAACTCGTTGCTGTTGTATAGAGGATAAATAAAGCTTTCAATTGATGTTAAAAAAAAATGTGGCGGCCATATTGGATTTGGCCGCCATCTTGAATTTTATCAATAATATCGATTTTTCACTATGAGCGCACCGCTCAATCCGAATTCTGAGCACACCATCTGAAAGCTGAGAAAAAAATACATAAGATGCAGTCGAGAAACTAGGTGTGCATTGACATTTAACCGATAAAAAAATATTTTTTCTAAAAAGAGTTTGACGTTTTTTTGCGTGTATTGCGCAATATCAATATGTATCATATTTCTATACGCAACAAAGCATAATTTTGCAATCACTGTTTGTTTTTGTGTTCTGTAGAGTAAAGAACAATCATTTTAAGTAAAAAACTTTTGCCATCTTCGTTTAAGACGCCATTTTGATTATTAGCAGTTTAGCGTGTTTTTCCTTTTTTTTTATTTTTCAAATTCCGATATGAGTTAGAATAGTATTAAATACAATATAATTTAGTTGTTTCAAATGAAAATAAATATAATGAAATCGTTTTTAGATTCCTAAAGTTCATATTCATGTTTTAAATCTAAGGTTGTGGAATTTTATCTCAGAGCTCTTCGAATATTTTTTAGATATGATTATGTACTCGTTTTGTGGCAAAAAATAATGGTAGTTTTGAGTCCCTTTGATGGTTTGAACATTCTCCATTCGAATTTGCAGTTTAGCCAACGATGTATCGTAATCGAACTGTCCCCAGTAACTGAAAGACATTGTTTGTCCTTGTTGCTCTACAGCCCATGCATAGAATGAGGAAGCATCTGTTATCAGCTTGTCTCTATTTGGCGTTAAGCTGTATTTGTGCGCAGCACGTTTAAGTGTTCCCGCCACTCCATCACATGGACATTTTCCGTGAGAACTGGCGTGAAAATTCCATTCTACATCCATTTGAAAATCTTTCTTCATAAATGTGATGTTGGTGAAGTTATATTTGTTCTTGTACTGACTCCCAGCTCCATCGGTGAACACGTGGGTCTTTGTTATCTGCGTAAGATTGATCTTCATGAACTCAAACAGCTTAACAAAACAGCAGTGAGCCAAAACATAGTTATGCTCAAGAACAGGTGAAATAATAATTAATGTTTTATGAAGAATCTCTCCTTCGATTCTATAATAAATCACGAATGGATGAATTGTAATCATCTGCCTTGCGAAATGGTGCGATTGTATCTCGTTCTGAATGGTTACTTTGTAGTTTTCTGAAAAGTCTGCGTAAACGATAGCTTCATTTGATTTCAGATTGGACTTCAGCTCAAATAGATAGTCTTTTTGTGCCTAAGAATATAAACATAAAATGAGTATTAATGGGTCATTTTTTTTGTCAGTTGTGTACCTTTGTGATGAAGAAATGTGGCAAGAAGCCGTTGAGCAGATTGCTGAAGTTATCTACAAACTCTTCAGGTGCGCTTGTCGTGTTATCAACAAGTTGATAGTGGTTTTCTATCGGAATCCAATTTTTAAACTTGATGATTTCTAGAGGAAATTTTTCAATTTCATCCAGTAATTTTCTACTAAAATCACTCAAGTCAGGACATTCTGTGCATTCCAAAAAGTAGCATTGAGGAGAAGGGTTTTTACATACTAAATATTCCTGAATCAGCTCGCTCAAGCAGCTGTCTCGTATTATCGGTAAGGCTTTCACCGCACGCAATGACAATTCAATATTTTCATGCCTCATGCATACGCACACTGTATGCGTACCGGAGCTTCCGGTAAGTATGCATTCCGAAGGTCGCAGCTTAGCGAACGTAGAAAATCCGATTTTCAAATTTGGGAAAAGTTCTTTAAAGTTTGCAAAAATTTCGTTTAGTGACCCAAGAAGCAAATGTTTTTGCCTACTTTCTCGACCGGCGGGTGTCTTTACACTGATTTTATCCCGAATACCTGGCATTAACGTACTACAGTCCAAATAGTACTGTTTTGCCTCTTCCTGAGCGACCTTTTCCAATTCTGTTACCGATGTACCCGCATCTGGAAGTTTAAGAATTCCTTTCGAAGCACGAACTTGTTGAGCCTTTTCGACGAACCATTTACCTGCAGAATTGTGGAAGATTAGCTTCGGCATGTTGATGACATTTACCATACTTACTGCATCCTGTTTCATCCATCATTTTCTGCCTGCTCCACGAAGGAGTGAGCAATGTTAAAATTTGGAATTTGACCGGTTTTGAAGCGATCTTACAATTGTCAAGCATATCTTTGACAACTGGCACGTTAGGATCGTCATAGTACACTTCGCAATCAACCTTCAAAATTTGTTTTATTGCAATCACGGCTTGTTTGAGCATTTCGCAGCGGAAGGTTTCCCGTCGCAGCTCTCTTCTGTTGACATTCCGGATCCCAATTCGGGATAGAATTTCCGTCATGTTTTGGAAATCATGCTCACTAATGTTTCCAACCTCTTCAACGTAAACCTCATCTCCGTTTTCAACAACTTCCATCGGCTGAAAAGTACGGTTTGACTGCTGACGGGTCACTTGCAAGCGGCATGTCGTACATATTTTCTCATGAAGTTCCGGAACGGTCGTGGATCCAATAGATTCTAAAAAATTCACGATTTTTTGTGTTACACTTGTCAGTTTCGAAGATTTTCTCCAGCTTTTATGATCAGCTTTGGCAAACGGGTTGCAACAAAATTCCTTTTTGGGTACCCGTACAGTACGGTTCTTCGACATTTTCAAGAACTTTGAACTAATCGGATGTACAAAACAAACAAACTTCCGCTATCGTAAACGCGTCTTCTTCTTCTATTTGGTTCGAAACATCAAATTGTCATGGTGAGCCAGTGAATGAAACTATATTCCCTGTTGCGCATTGACAGCCATGAATAGAATCATTTTTTCCTCGGAATTTTCATACTTATGCACCGAATTGATTGTTAAAATTAAATTGTTAAATTGTTAAAATGATTGTTCTTTACTCTACAGAACACAAAAAAAAACAGGGATTGCAAAATTATGCTTTGTTGCGTATAGAAATATGATACATATTGATATTGCGCAATACACGCAAAAAAACGGCAAACTCTTTTTATCGGGTAAATGTCAATGCACACCTAGTTTCTCGACTGCATCTTATGTATTTTTTTCTCAGCTTTCAGATGGTGTGCTCAGAATTCGGATTGAGCGGTGCGCTCATAGTGAAAAATCGATATTATTGATAAAATTCAAGATGGCGGCCAAATCCAATATGGCCGCCACATTTTTTTTTAACATCAATTGAAAGCTTTATTTATCCTCTATACAACAGCAACTAGTTTTGAAGATGTTTCAATGTAAAATTTTGTGATATAACATGTTTACTTACCTTGAAATTATCCAAAAATCGACATTTTTACAACATGTTTAGTCCCTTAGAAAACGAAGGATCCTTCAAATTTCGCTCAACCAAAGCGTTTTTTATCTTGTTTCAATATATTCTAACTAATAGCGATGAAAAATTTGAAATCAAAAGATATGTGCCAATGGCGGCCTGGTTCCAGCGAGAATTATTCAGTAATATGTCAAAAATGTTACGTTTTATATCTAGGGCGTGATCGATAAAAGTGTACGAACTACTCATAAACATATTGCAAATGATCCATAAAAGGTTCAATAACTTTCCTTAAATTTGTATAATTGATCCATAGAATATAACCTTTGTGCAATTAAATATATTCGTATGTTCCATAAAGTATTGGAAATTTTCCATAAATAAATTGCCAATGATCCATAAATGATGAATAATGAACCATATGCTTATGAAAATGATACATAGTAAATCAGTTTTGTTCGCTGAACTATATGGTATGATCCATAAATTATGCTTGCATTTTTGCAGGTTGGGGCACTATTTTTGTTAATTTTGAACCATAAAGATTGTAAAAGTATCCCTTACTGCGTTACTGCTCAGATTTAGTGATGTGTGATAGTGATGTCCGTTCTTTCAGTTATCCGGATAAAATATTGCTTCTAAAGAAGAATTGCGGAGTTCTTGCGTAGCCGTTTTGAGGATTGAAGAACTAAGGCGACAAAAAGCGGTCGATGTTTCCGACATCCGAAGTATTAGCATAGCGTAGATTAGATTCCAGGCAAACGACTGATTCAAGCATTTCCCAGGTATAAGGCAAACGGAGGATGTTTTTTGTAGTTTGGTCTCGACGAGCGATAGCGAATTGGACAGCAAGCGTCTGCCCGGCATAATTTAACTCAAATTTTCTGAAACAACAGTTTAATCAAGTCATGAATTTGACTTGTAGTTTTTTATGTGCAGGAGAACTCTTTACCAAATTTCTTGACAAAATGTTTCGCAGTTGCGGGGAGATCAAATAATGTAAAGTGAACAAAGCTGGATTGTTATAAACCATTTTTTAAGATTATGATTTGTTATACAAACTATTTGAGATCATTGGCAATTTATTTATGGAACATTTACAATAATTTAAGGATGATATGCACATATGTTAGTACAGAAATGTTGCATTCTGTGGATCGATTTTGCAAGTTTAGAGAAAATTATTGAGCCATTTATGTATCAGTTGCAATATTTAAATGGGAAATGGGAAAAATATTACAATGCAATGGAAAAGAAAATAAAGAACCGTTATACTCGTGTAAAACAAATCTCTGGGACACAATCGTTTCATTACTTTAAGCCACAAAGTGAAAATTACATTATCGTGAAACGGTTTTCGTTTTCAGATGAAGAAAATGATGAATTATGCAAAATCAAAATCATTAAATAATCAAATTAAATGCTGAGTTTTAATTAAAGGTAATCTGAGAAAACCCTTGCTTGTAGTCTAAAGCTTTGAGATTTGAGCTCGAATTCCTTATTATTAATATGAACAACTTTGCCGAAGACTAGAACTTTCCATCTTATCAGAATCACGAAATAGAACGAGTTGAAAATGCTCACTAGCGCCACGTAGCGATGAAATTCCAAATAAAACGGTCCAAGTTTTGAATGCCATTAACTTTCTGAACAACTTTGCTCAAGACCGCACCTTTGCAGATAAAGGGCGAACACGAAATTATTGCGACACATTCAACAGGGCATAACTTTTTTTACCATTGGGTAAAAATCAACCAAATTTTGCACACTTTCTCATTGATGTGTATTGTTTAAATGCTGTCAAACTCGAAGTCGTGTTTTTCGATTCAACGAAAATGGAGGTGAACCAACGCGAGTCGAGAGAACAAATTCTTTCCAAACACCTGGAATTTCCTGACCTGTCGCACCGGCAGTTGGGAAAAATGTTGAAAATTCACCATTCAACCGTCTCCAGAGTGTTGAAGCGGTTCCAGGAGCGGTTGACGTTGGACCACGGCAAAGGAGCTGGAAAAAAACCGGGACCGGAGAACAAAAAGACGGAGGGAAAGGTGAAGCGGATGATTAAAGCAAATCCCAACGTCTCAAGCCGTGATTTGGCTAAAAAGATCGGCATGTCGCAGAGCTACGTCCAGAATGCAAAGAAGAGAGCTGAACTACATACATACAAGGTACAGAACTTCCCAAACCGCGATGAGCGGCAACAATCGACGGCTAAAACTCGGGCACGGAAGCTCTACGAGAATATGCTGACAAAATATGGCTGCTGTGTGATGGACGACGAAACGTATATAAAAGCCGATTTTAAGCAAATTCCGGGGTTGCAATTCTTCACCGGCAAGAGCAAGTTCTATGTGGCCGACAAATTTAAGAAGAAGAAAATGTCGAAGTTCACCTCCAAATATCTCATTTGGCAGGCCATCTGCTCTTGCGGACTGAGGAGTGAGCCTTTCGTGACAAAGGGCACAGTAAATGGCGAGATCTACAAATCTGAGTGCCTCGAGAAGCGCCTTTTGCCGTTCTTGCAGCAGCACGACAAAGCTCCGCTATTTTGGCCAGATTTGGCATCATGCCACTATTCTAAAAGTGTCCTGGAGTGGTATGAGGCCAATTCTGTCCATTTTGTTCTAAAGGACATGAATCCGCCAAACTGTCCGGAGCTGCGCCCGGTGGAGCAGTACTGGGCAACGATGAAGCGGGAACTTCGGAAGAGCAAGAAGACAGTCAAAGACGAGAAGGACATGTTAAGAAAATGGAAAAAAAAACTGAGAAACTGGTACCGGATAACACTGTAAAGACTTTGATGGAGGGCATCAAGCGAAAATGCGTTCAATTTTACACTCAAGGCTCCATCGATTAACTTTTCTTTTGATTTTTGAAGTAAATATATGTATAAAACTACCCTAAAATTTTGGTTTGATTCTAAACATTATAAGAAAATTGGCATGACATTTTCGGTGTCGCAATAATTTCGTGTTCGCCCTTTATTAAGGGTCTCGAGATATAGCATCATGCATGTACCTGTATTTAGGTGATGCTTAATTTTTTGGGGGGTGATGCAATAGTCAACTGAGAGTTACAATACTTTTCCAAGCGAGTCCGTACTTATGACTGGTCGTGTAGTCTACATTGCTTGACGAAATAAATAAATCACAGGTCATCATAGGTAGGTCATTTTGGCTGGAAACGCTCAGGAAGCACTTCTCATTTTCTTCGTTGAAATTGGCGATACATGAATTTCTATGATGCCATGTTGAATGTCTCGATGTTATATGATAAACTGATTTTATTAACAATAGACTCCGCTAAAGTCGATGAAGCTAGAGACGTAACGTATGGGATGGTATTGACTATGGATTTACTTTACATATTCTACAGGTCTCGTTGATTGCACACTACTGGTAGAAGGTACTTCCTCATCATTCGAAGGTGTTTTTTTTTTTTAAAAAAAAAGACCGTGCAATTTCGTAGTTGCTACTCCCTTACTGACAGAACTAGTGTAATTGCACAGAGAACTACATATATGGAGCTTGGAAGTAGTAGCTTTACATCTTCAATGTACAAGTTCACCAATTCTATTTATAGATCAGTGCCGGCGCCGGCCACGTCCTCACGGTCTTTTGGGGAGGGGGGAAGGATGATTAGTTTGACAATCGTTGTTATCAGAGACCGTGAACACCACTGCATCCCTACAATTTCCAAGGGAAGGAATAGTTGTGTTAGTGAGGTAGGTTATATTTAGATCATGAATGCACTGTGGTGAGTGATGCAATCAATGAAAGAAAGCGCAGTAGACTGCTTTTTATTTTAAATCTAGTGGTGATAGAAAGAGGCAAGTGAAAAATGGCAAGGAAGGGGACGGGCCTGGGATTGAACTCCCGACAATCTGCTCAGTAAGCAGAACGGGTAACCACTGAGCTAACCAGCCGCGTCATTCGAAGGTGGTGGTTTTTATTGGCGACGATAAACTAGGGGACGACACTTATTGCAGATTCGCATCGAATTATCCAATGGTATCTTCCAACTTAAAGATCTTACTTTTTCAATAACACTATGTGTATTTTTTTTTGTCTTATCACCACTCTTTTGTTTTGGGTGGGGGTTTATACAACTAATAATTTTATTTTTTTTTATATAATTAATTGTTGGTGTGGTGAATTTTTTTTTTTTTTTTATTGCTTGTTTGTTTTTGTGTCTTTCTTTTTTTTTTTTGTATGTGTTCGATTGTTTTGTTTGAATTGTCCATTTGTTATTTGGTTCCGGGGCCCCGGTCCTCCGGCCGTCCGGCTGGAAACGTTAAAATATATATATTTTTTTTTTTTTTTTGTTAAAAAAAAAATTTTTTTTTTTTTTTATTTTATTTTAGATTTCTTGTTGCGTTTCTTTGGGTTTATAGAATGTTCCAGAAAGTATAAGCACGCTCTCAAAATAACAAAAAAAGTCATGTTTTTTTTTAGTTTTAATAATTTTATTTGGCAAATCATATTTGTATTTGTGTTTTATATGATATTTTATTCTCGTTTAATAAAAATATTTAATCATAGCCATGACTCCTAACTTTTCCTCGAACATGACCCATTAGCTTCTGCACAGTGGTACCTACCACCATTTTGACCACTTTTGGCCAATCTTTTTTATATGTTTGGATGTCGTCCGCTGGTTTTATGAATTTTCAAAGCTTTGCTTTGGTTAAAGCCCAAAAATTCTCGATTGGCCGTGCCTCCGGGCAGTTTGGCGGATTCATATCTTTCGACACGAAACATACATTTTGACTTTTGTACCATTCTAACCATTCTAGTGTCTTTTGCGTAATGACATGACGCCAAATCTGGCCAAAACACTACTTGACCTTCGTGCTGCCTGATCATCGGCAATAATCGCTTCTGGAGACATTCCTTAACGTATTTCTGAGTGTTCATCGTCTCCGTTGTGATGTACGGACTAGATGTTTTACCACACTCGCATATTGCCTGCCAAACCATAACCTTCTTACCGAATTTTTCGGTAAAAATTGCCTTCTCCGTTTCGGGGATGTCTGTGTCTTCGCTTACAGTATAGAATTGTGGTTCGGGAAGCGTTTTGTAATCTAGTTTCACGTACGTTGCATCGTCCATTATTATACACCAAGAATTTCTACACAATAACGAATCGTAGAGTTTGCGGGCCCGTGGTTATATGGACGCGGCCTGTTTTGGGTTCATTTTGGGTTTTTCTTCTTCCGGTATGTTTTTAGCCCAAGTCTTTCTGTGGCGCGCATGACGTTACTCGACGAGGTCCCTAGTTTTTTCGCAACATCCCGAACGGAAGTCGCTGGTTTTTGCTTGTAGGCTTCCCTGATCTTTTTATCGATATCCGGACTAACAGGACCGGATTTCCGACCACTCTTCGGCGCATCTTCAAATGTACACTGTTTTCTGTATTTTCGAACTGCAGATCGTACCGCTCCGACGCTTACACCCTCTTCCTTGGCCAATTTTCTCAAGGAGAGTCCGCTGACAGTGCACCATTTGTGCAGGATACTTTTTCGTTGTTCCGGAGTAAGACCGGGCATTTTGATAGGTAACACAAAACTGAACACATTTTTTATGCTATTCAGATATGTGCATACTAAAGGACGCAGCCAAAACATGTTGAAATATTTCATTATGTTCAAAGTGACCGTTAAAATAAGGTGTGTTTATACTTTCTGGAACAGTCGTTAAACAGAAAAGGGTAAAGCTGACAGCCTTCATGTATGAAAAAGATTTCTTTTTTATTCAATAATCTATCATGTTACAAACATTTTATTTGTGAAAATCACGACTAACATTTAAAAATGGCTGAAAATATTGTTACCACAAAATTGTTAATAAAATTCGCAATAACTTCAAAACGGCTGGGTTTACGAAAAAAAAATTTGTGTGCTCTTTAATTAAAAATGAATACGTGAATTTTGGTAAAGATATATTAGAAAATACGCGATTTCACATAATTCAAAAAATCCATTAGAATTTATAAACAAATATTTCAAAATATAAAAAACTGACCGTTAAAAATCTTCACATCATATTATAAAAAAACATCAAATTTTTTCAAAAAAAAATTTAAAAATTTTGGGGGGGGGGCCCCCAAAAAAAAATATTTTTTTTTTTTTTTTTTTTTATTTTATTTTTTGTTTTCGTGTTTTTTTTTTTTTTGGGAGTTTTATAAAATCCCATACTTTTTTCTCTGACAACATTTTGATAAGAATAATTTTTTTCATGTTATGTTATTTTTAAAAAAAAAATTTTATTTAACCCTTATAGATAATTAGTCCAGGAAATTTCAGGAGCTTGTTATGAAAAATGTTATCTTGGGTAGAAACTTTCAAATGGACAAAATTTCATTAAAACCGGAAACTGTCGAGACAAAATCAATATTTTTTAGGGCGTTTCTGGCTAGAAATGCTCTCTATGCAACGTTTATTTTAATAAACCAATACATGCAATGAAATCCTTTGCCCTGTTATTTCTAAACAGCAAAATGACAACTCTTTTCAGCTGGCTACAATCCTTTTTCGATTCCGCATCAATCGATTAAAACCCTCATATCAGAGTCCTCCTATTGTTGCTTTGCCTGTCATCAAATGGCACTTTTTTTTTTTGTTTCCTACCAACCTCCTCCCTCCCTTCTCTGAAAGGATCTCCAATCAATTATTCAGGCCCTGGGAAAACTACAACTTGTCCATAAAGATAGAGCCCGAGTGAGTTGTCACTAGCGTCGTTCGTTATGGGATTTGCATAAATTGTCCAAGTCGGTTCAGTTCTTCAGTCCAATCGTGAAGTTATGGAGAAAGGACATGCTGCTAGGACAAGCAAAATTTTCCTGCACCATACCACCGTCAAACTTACTTCAGGCAGAGGCTAGAAGTATATTTGTAACGACTATCATCATCGTAGCCATCATAAAGTGGGTTGGGAGAGGGTGCTTGATGGACATCTAATAGTGGAGTGTATGGAATCGGGTCATCTTGACAAAAGGAACAGCTGGGACTTGATAAGACAAGGATTGACATTTCCTTTCATTAGAAGCCGGGCCCCGTAGAGTTCTTCCAGCTATTGACGTCGTCACACGGAGAGTGGAAAATTATTACAGCACTGGATCGGAAAAATAAGGACACACATGATGACTTCCTTTGTTCGCCTGGAGACACCAGCTGTTTACTGGGCCATGAAGGGCTTCGCCGGATGATCCATTTCCACGCATTCAGCACGTGTATCCATTTTCCATAATCTGAAAATTCATTTCGCTAATTTCGGTCCCAGCTGAAGGGATTCCTCCCCAGGGGGCATCACTCAGACGTTAGAGTAACTTTTTTTTTCTCGCGGACGGATAAAGTGGCGTGGTGTGTGCAGTGGCAATCGCGCACGAAGAATATTCCGTCAGCAAATTAGGGATCCAATTTCGCGTCGCTGTTGATGATGAGACGCGGGAGAAAAGTTTGAAAGATAAGGACTTCATTGCTTTAGTGAATAGTGTCGGGAGGGTAGGGACGAAACCGAAGTCAAAGTATGCACTTTTTTGATCTTATCTTCGTTCCCGAGGAAAAATTTAGTCGTTGAAGTTTGAAGTTGAAAGTTTCGCAAAACCAACTGTATCATCAATGAGAACTGAATGTCCAGTTACTTAAAATTTTGAGTGAAAATTAAATCTCAAGATATTTCTATCCGGGTGACCTGCACTAACGTCACATTTACTGACAAATTCAACGGAGAAGAAAAAAAAAACTGACAGAAAATTAGCCGAACGCTAAAAAGAGAACTTTGCCGTCTACTTCGACTTAATGGCGTTCGCCATCGCCGTCGTCTTCGTCGTTACCGTTATGTGCGGTATCCAGAAAATGGTAGTGCGGTACTCTATATTCGAACTTGTCGTCTAAAGTCCTCAAGTGGCTCTGCTGTAGAACTGCTAAGGACACTGCCACAGTCACTGAATTTGCATTTTATTTCAATTTCACAGCTGAGCAAAGATAATCGCCTTTTCGCTTTTTGTACAAGAATAGTTCCATGCTGCTTTTTTACGAAGTCCAATTTTTTTGTGGCGGACCATTATCGACGATTGTCCATTTTTCCCAGCGTCCTCGAAGTGGACGCGGTCTTAATTACTTGAACTAATCCTTGTAATAACTGCACCAAAATTACCCCCTTCTCCCAAGATCTGAGAACAATTTCTTTTTCGACTCCCTGGTGTTTTCCCCACTTCCGACCGCGTTCAACGATTACAACAATTAAAACAATAGCGGTTGGTGGTGGCATTTATTAAGTTTTTCTCAACCCACCTCTTTCCCATTATCTTCCTCTATCTTCGTGACAAAACAGCTGTCGACGATTGTTGATGGCTAGAAAAACAACGACGACGAAGAATGACTGGACGGACGGACGGACGGTGCGTTACATACAAATTGGAGCAAACGAAGCAATTCATCATCTTGTTAGCAATTCCGGGGTAGTTATTATTTGCCACGTTCGCATTCCGAATGGCTGCTCCCAACTAAACGTTCCCTTTTTTCCTGGTTCCATCATCATCATCATCATCGTCGTCGTCGTCGTCGTCGTCGTCACAAGTGCGATGATTGTCGTCGTTGGAAAAGGAGTGGCACCCTCGCCTCGGACCGACGGCGACGGCAAACAATCAAGCTGCTAGAGCGTGAGGAATTATTAAAATAAGAACACTTCATCAAAGGATAATTGTCCGACTAGCATCCACTGGCAAGCTGCAGGAGATTAGGGAGAAAATGTGCCACCGGAAGCTGCAGTAACGAGGATCACGCTTGGTGAAACGAGGACGGGGGGTTAGTCGATGAAATGCTTCTATGTTCATTTCTGAAAAGTTATTTTACTTTAATTAATTAAACAAAAAAAAAGGTACAAGGCTACAGATTTCACAAAATTTTGAGTCGTTTTGACTGACTGTCGTGGAAAGTGGAGTCACTAAAATTTGAGTAAATGTAACTGGGATTGGCAAATTTAAATTCAAAATCATCCATCCGATTTAAGAGCAACCGTAAAGGTCCGGTACTAAACCTATTTTATCAGCGTAAAACCATCACTTCACACCGCACCGGTTGCTCTTAAAGCCCGATTCAAAGTAAATTTAGACGCATTCAAGTGATCATAAGTCAAGAATTAAACAACACACAGTGTTGATCAAAACGTCAAACAAAAGAGTATTTATTCTGCTAACAAACGATGTACAACAAGTTGTAACATTTTATCGTTTCGAACAAACTGTCGCACTTTACTTGTGATCTGCATAGTCGCTAGTGACACTGTACCGGCGAACTCATTACACTTTAAACGCATTTGTTGTGCATTTTCCAATTCTTTATCGCATTCTCGAAGTTTTCGCTTGACAATTGCCCAATATTTTTTGATCGGTCTGAACTCAGGGCAATTCGGAGGATTAATCTCTTTGGCGACGAAATTCATTGTGTGAGATGTGATGAAAACCTTGGTTTTAAGACCAAAACTGCAGATTCCTTCCCAAATCATTAGTTTCCGAGCAAACTTATCAGCAAAAATAAATTTATACCTGGAACACATCCCCACGACCAGTTGCCAGGTAAAATTTTCGTCCGAGGATTTGTTTATAATCCATTTTGACATATTTTTCGTCATCATTAAAATACAGCCATCAAATTTCGTCATAACTCGTTCTTATAGAAATCGTGCTCACTTTTTGGCCACTGCATTTTGTTTCAGGGAGCGATTCGGATGTTTACTGGCACAAAAAGACTTATATCCTTCTCTTGAAAGGATGTTACGCACAGTGGATAAGTTGGAATCGTATTTCTTAGCCTAATCAGGTATGGAGACTAGCCTGGGACAAAATTTAAATTCCAGTTCCCTAATGATTTTCGGAAGCCTTTTGGACCATGTAATAACTGTGCAAAATTTCAGCTCGTTTGGTGTAACTATATTTTAGCACTAGTGTTTTTAATTTTACATAGGATTTTCCATGGGAAAACTTAGTTTTACAGATAAAAATCTGGCAAGGTGATCCATTGTTCTTGAAAAATAAATCAATACAACCACTTCCTAGGAAATTTTTCAAGAAAACTTTTCTTCGAAGACCGCAAAGCGATCCGACGCTTGTGGAAAAAGTTATTAAGCTGAAACTGATTGCTATCCAATCAAACGGTTCATTGAACTGTTTTCTCTTGCAGCACTGCCACCTGCAACCTGCTGCTGGCTGCGCGAAGCAACCACTGTGTTTTGTTTATGTTCACTCTGCATGGAGGAACTGTGCTGCTAGAAAAAACAGTCCAATGAACCGTTCGATTGGATAGCAATCAGTTTCAGCTTAATAACTTTTTCCACAAGCGTCGGATCGCTTTGCGGTCCTCTAAGAAAAGTTTTTTTGAAAAACTTCCCAGCAAGTTAAGGGATTGATTTATTTTTAGAGGACAACGGGTTACCTTGCCAGATATTTCTTTGAAAAGGTAAGTTTTCCCATATAAAATACTATGGAAAATTAAAACTACGAGCGCTAAAATATAGTTTCACCGATCGAGTTGAAATTTTGAACAGTTATAAAAGGAACCAAAAGGCTCCCAAAAATCAATAGGGAACGAAAATAATTTTGTTTCATATATCCGTGTCCCAGGCTAATGGAGACACCTGGGTTGCCTTTCACGTAGAGGGTGTATTCGATAAAAATGGCACACAGAAAATCTTCTGTAACTTTTGAATCGTATGAGTAAAAAACCTAGAAATTTGAGTAGATCTTATCCATAGTGTATTATTTACATCTGCCAAGTTTCATAGTTATACATTCAGTAGTTCCAGTCATGTCGTCGAAACAAGAAATTGTCCGTGAGAAAATTTTGTGCACTCACAATCAAAATCCAGGGGCGTCCCACCGGTGGATTGCTAAAAGGCTTGGATTTGCAAATACAACTGTGTCTCATGTAATAAGAACCTTCAAGGAGCGTCTGAGTGTCCAAAGGAAGGAAGGGAGTGGTCGTAAAAGTGGTCCAATGGACAGTAAAATGGCCAGGAAAGTCGTACAACAATTCAAGAACCGTCCAAACATGTCAATTCGAGATGTCGCTTAAAAGTCTAAGGTGTCAGTCGGTTTTGTGCAGAAAACCATGAAGCGTGCTGGGTTACATGTTTACAAAGTGCAAAAAGCCCTAAACCGGAATGAAAAACAAAACATCACTGCGAAAACCCGCGCCCGGAAACTTTACACGAAGCTGCTCACCAAATCCGGTTGCATCGTGATGGATGACGAAACATACGTCAAGGCTGACTTCCGTCAACTTCCTGGGCAAGAATATTTCGTTGCCAAGTCGAAGTTCGATGTTCCGGAGGATGTTCGAAAGAAGAAACTATCGAAATTTGCAAAGAAGTTTCTAATCTGGCATGCGATTTGCGGATGTGGTGAAATAAGTGCTCCCTTCATCACTTCCGGAACAATAAACGGTGCGATTTACACGGAAGAGTGCCTTAAGAAGCGTCTCTTGCCATTCATTAAGAAGCACAAAGGATCAACTCTGTTTTGGCCTGATCTAGCATCCTGCCACTACGCTCGAAACGTATTGGAGTGGTACCGAGCCAACGGAGTCAATTTTGTGCCAAAGGATATGAACCCACCAAATTCACCGGAACTTCGTCCAATTGAAAAATTCTGGGCAATTATGAAAACGGAACTTCGCAAACATCCCAAAACTATAAGAACAGAGCTAGAATTGAAGAAAATTTGGGTAAAAACAACAAAAACACTGGGAAAATCGGTTGTACAAAATTTGATGGGTGGAGTGAAAAGGAAGGTGCGGGCAGTCGGGATGGGAGACGAAATTGAATAAAACAAATGTTGTAAATCAAAACTCATTAGTAGTTCTTCATTCCCTGAAAATTTCAAGAAAATCCGATAATCAGTTTAATTTTGATGAGTATATATGCGTGTGCCATTTTCATCGAATACACCCTTTAATTTCCATTTAATTCCAACTTTGCTTATCTTGACAGATACGCGTATTTCTAATAAATTACTAATCATTCTTCTTAATTTCTAGTTACAGGTTTTCCACTAAACAGCTCACACTCTCCATAACTCATGAATTTATTTTCATTTTATAACTTATTCGGATTACGGGGATTTATAAATCATACAAATGTTTATAAGGTTCAATATGGATTTATATGGTCGTATGGTCAGATTTCTTCAATAAGAAAATAGCATTGATTTATTGAATTTTGAGAATATTTATTATTAATAATAGGGTATCTAGTACACGATCTAATCCTAGTATATTGCAAAAAGTTCATTGTTTAGTTTGTTCCAAAATTATGGTAATAAGTTAAAACAATTATGCCAATAAATCGATAATTATGTTACTAAAGTTAAAATTTAACAAACACAAAAAAATAATTGTATGCAGCTGGTACAAATTTAACTTATAGTCTTTATTTTGACTCATGGGGATTTTTTTTTTAATATCGTACAGGTTTGGGTCTCAGATTGTTACGAAACTTTGTCCACTGGTAGGGTTCAAGGAAATATGAACTAAAAGCAATATTTAAAAAATCAGGGTTACTAATTTTCCTGGCACACGCCAATTGAAGTTATCCGAATTTTCCAGTGAAGGAAAATTGCTTGGGAAAGCCGGAAAACCCATTTTCTTGAGTTCTGAAATATTTTGTAAAAAATAGTTTCACGTTTATCAATTTATAAGCTTACATTGGTGTAACTTTGGCGATGGTTTTTTCTTCTGTTTTTGAGTAATGCTCGAAAAACTATAGGCCTGTCACTCGTTTTCATACAAAAATGGAGATTTTTTTTTATTATCGTACAGGTTCGGGCCGAAGGGTCTCAGATTATTACGAAACCTGGTTGCCAGTTTCCTACAAATTTGTCCACAGTGAAGGAACATTGCTTGTTAAAGCCGGAAACCCAGTTTCAGAGTCATGAAAATATTTGAAAAAAATATTTTTTCGTTCATTAATTCATAAGCTTACATTGGTGAAATTTTGGCGATGGACTTTTTTTTTGTTTTTCAGTAATGCTTGAAAAACTATGGGCTCATCACTCGTCTTCATACAAAAATGAATTATTTAATAAGAAAATATATATTTCAAAATTTATCATGACTCAGAAAATGGTTTTTCTGGCTATATAAAAAAAAATCCTTTACTGTGAAATTTTCTTTTAAATTATATTTTTTTAATTCTATTACTATGAATGATTTATAATATTCTGAATAGGCAGGTTTTTATTTTTGTTTCTTGTTTATCGAGATTTTCATCACCTGTCGTAGTCATTTAAATACCTATTTTTGGGGTTTTTTATAGCTAGTCCGGTGACGAAAATCGAACTCGTGAATTTGGCGTGAGAGATATGGATGTTAACCGCTCCCTGATTAGTCAGATGAAACCGATGCACAAAATTTATTTGAATGTAGTATAAAGAATTATTTGAAGTAGACTTTCTTCTTAGTTGCCAGAAAATGGAAAGATAACCCCTTGATATAAATCTTAAAAATTTGGCAAATTGTGTCTAGATAACACTTTTTTTTAGTTAAAATTTATTAAAATTCATAATTTAATTTATTGAACACTAATCAGTGTAATAAAAAATTATATGTAAAATAAATAAGGTCAAATAAAGATCCTTTCTTATGAAAAAAATATCTATCAAATTTAACGCCATTTACTTTATTTTTAAATTGTTAGCATAAGTATTACAATACCTAATTTGTTTGATTTAAATATCTATTATTTATAATTTACTTGAAATAAGAATGATTCATAATGATACAATGAATCATTTTATTGTTTATTTCTTAACTCTTCGCTCTTAAAAAGTTTATATGTTCAATTTCTTTTTTTTAAATTATGAAAGTAAATCAATTCATTTAATTTTAAGTTCCTTAATACAATTAATATTGAATTTATAACAAAATTAAATTGGTATGACTAATATGTTAACGAGAAATTGATACATTTAATAATATTATTATCATCATCATTATTATTACAATTCTTATAGGTTATGCAAATAAATCATCAAATCAATAAAATAAAATAATTTTATTTCAATAAATAAATTTAAATATGACTTTATAACAAAACTTTTGTTATATTTAAAATAATAATATTTGATTTCATATAATAAAAAACAGTATGAAAAATTGATAGTTGTAAATAGTGTGCTTTCCCACAAGAACACTTTCTTGTCTTCCGCGTAAACTTCTCCGGTTAGCATAGAATGGCTCGTAGTCATTTTTTCCGATAAAAGATGAAAAAACTGTCCATTCCCGATTCTCCCCCCCCCCCCCTCCCACACTAAAAAAAATCAAAAACAAACAAAAACACACAAACACATGAACTGTTACAAGGAGCTGTGCCGAGCCGCAGCAGAGCTATGTTCAACGACGCGGCCACGTACACCGTACGGCGAGGACAATAGAAGTATCGCAGAGGGCATGCAAGTCTCGAACGGGCTTAAGGTGGCACCCGGTCCGGATGGAATCCCTAACGTGGCTTTGAAAGTGGCGATTCAGGTATTTCCGGACATGTTCAGGGTTGTGCTGCAGAAATGTCTAGAGGAAGGCCATTTTCCGGACAGATGAAAATACAGAAGCCAATATTGCTGCCGAAGCCAGGAAAGCCTCCGGGGGATCCAGCATTATATAGGCCAATATGCCTGTTCGATACGCTCGGGAAGTTCCTGGAGAGGATCATCCTGAGCAGGCTGACGAAATTAACCGAGAGCGAGCAAGGTCGAGTCGAGGATGCAATTCGGTTTCCGGAACGGGAAGTCTACGGTGGATACCATTCGGACAGCGGTCGAGACAGCCGTAAAGAACGTTTAGGATCATGGCCATGCCACAGAACTATTTCATCGAAGGTATACGTCATTGCCGGAATGATCCCGATTGGCATCACTCTCACCGAGTACATTGAGTGTTACCAACGGAACAAAATCAGAGGAGTTCGGAAGCTGGTCAAATGGCAATAAGATTGGGACAAGGGGCGAACGGTCGATGGACGCACCTGCTCATACCGGATTTGTGGTTTCTGTTACTGATAGTGCAAAATGGGTTTTAGAGGGATCAGAAGTCTCCCATTTCTTAACGGTCAACCCAACCACACTCTGACTCAGTGCACGATGACCTTGTACAGGCCTCTGTGTTCGGTCAGTCCATGAGGATTTCCCGAACTTTAAAAAAACAGAAGTGTGCAAAAAACGACTGAAAATTGAGTAAAATGTATGGTTGTGTAAGGTGGATTAGAGAAAGGACTAACAATTTGATTATTCACCTCTCATTGGGATCGCACATGGCAAGATTCAGTGGCAGTCTTCAATATACAGAGATCATGAGCATGAGAAAAATTGATCGACCTAGGTTGCTACCCCATTATTGCCAGATCAGGTGCAGTAACACAGAGAACCAACAGATGAAGCTTGGAACTTACATATATCCTCAGTGAGTAAAACATGGTAATCCTAAATTAAGGCAATACCGGCGCCGGCGGAATGCAGGTCAAAAAAGGAAAGGAGCAGGAGTAAATTGACGCGATACTCGCTTTATTGGAAGTCAAGATCACATCAGCACTTTCACGAGAAATCACTGTTGAATAGAAGAGTTTTATTGGAGCAGCAGAATTTGTTTTAGTAAACGATACACAACATTTTTGTTTATCTTCGGTAACAGATTATTCTCCATTTAGTGGTTTGAACCAACGGTAAGAATGCCATTAGGACCGCTCACTAAATGTGGTGGTGGTTTTCTGTTATAAAGAATAGGTTTCAATAGCGCTGGAAAACAGATTATGACTAATAAAAAGGATACTGTTGCGGCCATTCACTTTGAGATTGAACTCGAAAAAAATCAACAAAAATGATCGCCAAAAAATAATTTTAAGTCAGATAATTTTGAAAGCTGCGATGGGTTAACAGAGCGTTTGCGCAAAGTTATCAAGGAAAAGGGCCAAAGATTCGAATTGAATTAATATGGTTTATTTCAATAACATGGATCTTTCAAATGAAAAATAAATTCTATGATTTTGTTGATTTGTTTTGCTGTAATCGCATTCTGTTTTAGTGACACCTATTGCGAGACACCCTGTAAAAATGAATTTCTCTCTGTCTGTCTGTCTGAACCTTATAGACTCGAAAACTACAGAACCGAGAATTTTTTTTATGGAAGGCTTTTTGGGGCCGGGGAATGTACTTATGATAGTTAGAGACCCCTCCCTTTTCTGGAAGGGGGGAGGGCTCTCATCCTCACAAAACACAAATTTCTACTTAACTCGAGATTTAATCAAGCAAATGGAATCAAATGTAGCATGTGGAAGTTTTTGGAGACAGAAAGTGTTTCTATGGTGGATTGAGACCCCTCCTCTTTCTAGAAAGGGAGGTTCTCATGCAAATGAAACACACATTTCTGCATAACTCAAGAAGTAATCTAGCAAATGGAACCAAATTTAGCATGTGGGGTTTTTTGGTGGCAAGCAATGTTTTTATGGTAATTTTAGACCCCTCGCCTTTATAGAAAGGGGGACTCTCATACAAATTAAACTGAAATCTCAGCATAACTAGAGAATTAATCAAGCAAACGAAACTGTTAATCTCGCCACGTACACGGTTCCGACGAGCCACAACATCCCTACTGTTGCTAACGTTGCTAAGTCGTATCCACACCCAAGCCATGCACAGGGGATTGTAAAGAGTGCGAAAGATCAGAGAAAGGAGGATCGATCAAAACAAACTACCAGTGGAAAAAAAGATTTGGAGTGCTTTATTACTGAGCGAGAACAGAAATAAGCTGCTTTTCGCGAGTGAACGTTTGGCGTTGCAATCTGGGCTTGCAAATTGATGTTTTTGAACGCTGTAAATTAGGGATTTAGTTTTGAAATTATCGACCGTCGGTCTATCGTTTCGTTGGTGGTATTGGACGTTGATTTGGTTTCTCTGGCGGATGCTCTGATCTTTGGTCGTCACGGAGGAGCACCGGTCTTTAGTGCGGCTTAATTGCTAGTGGTGAATTTCTTGAAAGTTCCACCGTCGATCCCCAGTAGCCAAAAAGAGGAAACTACCTTCATCGCCTTCGTCTTCGTCGTCTCCCTTCACTGCAGCAGCTACGGCAGAAGCAGCCAAACAACAGAAGAAGCAACAACAACACGAAAAAGAAAAACAAGGAACTAAACTTAATCTAAAAGATAAAGTAAGAAGAAGGAAAAAGTGAGTTAAACTAAATATTAAAGTTAAAGCTGAATTTAATTGAATTTCCTAATCTATTTAGGCTATAATTAGCTAAAAACCTGCATATGAAGACAACTTAATAGACAACTAAATTAAACAAAGAAAAAAAACGATAACGAATCATCAAAAGTAAGTGCATCTTGCTAGAGACCTATCTCTTACTAATTCGATTATGAATTCACAGGAATTTTGTAATTCTCGTTTCTTGTTAACAGGAAATAAATTAACAAAAATCATTGTTAATTCGTCTTATCGCCCAACAGGAACCAAATTTGGCATGTGGGGATTTTGAAGCAAGAAATGTGTCTACGGTGGTTTGAGACCCCTCCTCTCTCTTTTAGGTGCGAGGGGGGGGGGGGGGTCATACAAATGAAACGCAGATTTAAACCAAACATGAGAATTAACCCTACTGCTACGAAAATGTTTATGCAGGGGTTTTTTGGGCTGGAGATGGTTATTATGAAAGTTAGGGCTCCTCCAGTTGGGAAGGAGGGGGGGGGGGGGCCCACATAAAATACGTTTACCCGGAAAGAGCAGGGACCAATTGGCGGGAATTTGAGCGAGAAAATTCTACGGTAGTCACCCCTCATGCAAGGTCCATGCCTTCCCCGGGACGAGAGGAGAGTGGGGAGTTGAGGAGACCGGCAAAGCTTACGAGGGTAGAGGGGGGGTTTTTAGGGGGAATCGGGGGCCTGACCGTAACTAACTGGAATGGGGTTGTGATTTTCGAATGGGGATTAATATAGAGGGGGATGGATTTTTTGAGGGACTTGGAATCTAGTTTAATATATGTTGGAGATTCGAGGGAGTAGGTTATGATAGGTGGAGGGGTTGTAATCGAGTATTCTGTTGGGATGGGAGGTGAGAATTGGAAACTTTGGGGATTGTGTAAGTAAAGGAGTTTAGAAGGGGGTGGAAGTGATTTACACCCCGCGCACATTACAACTTATATCACGTGATATAGACTATATTGATATCAACATCCATACATCTAGATTTCACTACTTTTTTTTTTCATATCATTTGAAATCAATATTCTCTAAATCACCTACGGAGAAAATACAGTCCCGGTTGAAACAACAAACTTTTTTGTTGATATCTAAACTAAAAAAAATAGTTGTTTCGGAAGTCCGATTTGTTTTTTTAAACCACCGATTTTGTTTTGAATTAGGGGGAACAAAATTAAAATTTTAGATTTATTCAACCCAAACGACGGTTAAACCAAACTGATATTTTGTTGGGCGAATATATAACTAAAAATTTAGTTTGAAACAAGCTATTTTGTTGGTTTATTTCATTTTCCGTCATCCGGTAGCGCTGCATGCTCTGGGGTGTTCACTCAAAAGGGGCAAGGGGAAAATTAAAACTATATTTAAAATACAAAAAATGAAAATAAGGGTCAGGGTCGAGTTTTTTGATTTGTCGATGACTGCTAGGACGTTAAGTGTATATGTGTGTTCCTCTTCTGTTGGTTGGCAGTCATTATTTAAGATTGAAGAAACTAAAAAGAAAAGTAGATAGAGAACGGAAAAGATTGTTGTTTCGTTTTTATTTGTTGTTGGTTTGTATCAAAAAATAAATTTGGATTATATATCAATTTCTTTTGGGAAAAATCATAAGCGTTGGTAGAATCAACCAACAAATCTGTTTATTTTCGTAGCTGTCATAAAGAGCAACAAGCATCATAATGGTAAATTCAAATGGACGACAGTTGAACTTTACTGCTAAAATCTCGAAACAATTACTCAGAATTTTAGTTTGTTTTAACCACCATAGGTAGTCAAATCAAATTAATACGATGTTTGTGCCCAATTCAAACTAGAATATGTTTGCCTTTATCAATCTCTTTTTATTTATATATATAGCCAAATGGATACTACTTTGTTATAAATAAACAAATGAGAAATCACGTTAGATCTAATTCAATTTATTCTTTAAACGACTGGCTGTGAAAGCCGGAAATTTGACCGCTGTCGTAGTAGTGCCTCACTTTAACATATCAAGCTGAACAATGTAACAATGTCCTAAGTAACATTGGGAGACTCTCTACGTCGACTAAAACCATGTTCAAGAATTTTCAACGAACAGTTTGGAAATATAGAGTGTAATTAAGGATTGAATACGTAGAAAACATCAACAAATTGTTAAATAGACAAGCTTGACGAAAAGAATTTCTCAATGTTACTTTGGACCTAATGTGGTTCAACTTGATATGTATAAATCAATAATGCATTTGTGTAAACAAACACACACTCACAGTATGGAGAATTTGCAGGGCCTGCTTCTCATCCATCCGCTGCTTTTCTTTTCTTTTCTTTTTTCTAATAAAACGATTCGTTTGCTTCGTTCAGAAGACTTCACTGCGAATATTTGGAATAAATGTTCGCGCAGAAGAGAAGAATTGGTGAGTGTCGCTTGGTTGGTTGGACATGGTGATAACTCAGTGAACGAAACTAGGCACAAGAAGAAACGGTAAACGAGAAAGGACCGAGTGAGTCGTTGCTCAGCGGTTTTCGTGTACGGTGAGAGTAGTTTTTTTCTGTGGCAGCAGGAAAACAAAAAAAAAAAAAAGAACGAACCAACCTGATACTAAAAATCTCGATAATAATGAAACATGAAAACTGTTTCTATCGTCTGCATTGAGCAACCCCTTGAATTCGTACCAAGCCCTCGACTGTGAGGCAGAAAAAAAAACACACTGCATAGGAAAACAAACACAAAAAAAAAAAACTCACAACGACTGCCACCTACGTCCAACCGGAATTACAATAGCCGTCAGCCAAACGGAGCAATTATTGCTTTCAATTGTGCTTTATGAAACGAGCTGCCAACAAACCGGTGGCAGTGGCTGGTTTGACTTCCAGGTTATTCGCCAACAGCGAAGGAGAATAGTTCGGTTCAGGTTGAGTCCACTTGACGCTGGCTGACATTCAAATGGCCACGGTCGGTTCTTGCGGTGTGGTGGATGGACGGCATGGACTCACCTGCCATGTTGCCGGTCTTGATGATGATGACGATGATGATGATGATGGTGGTATCTCCAACCGGGCAGTTTGTCATGCTTGCTTTGCTGGGGGTGGGTTTGTTAGGAGCTATTCAGCCACTGATAGAGCATCCTTTTCAGCAACCAACCAGAAGGATCAAGTTGTATGTATATAAGCCCCAAAGCTACTGCGTCCAGCCGAGCGTAGAGCCAAAGGGATTAGATTCTCACTAATGCAAAGTATTTGACTATGGATAAATGCAATGAAACGGAGGATTAAATTGAATAGCTTTATCTAGCATTTCTTTTCGGCGTACATGCACGGAGGCCCAACGTTGGCAAAGAAATGAAAAGTTAAACGCAGTGCAAGCAATGAATGAGGCAGATAGCACCAGATTCGTACACAGAAAAAAAAATGTGAAAAAATCCACTTATACTGCCTGGGCATTAAGAGAGCGTGCTGCTAAAGAGCTGCTCTGAATGCAGTCGCGCTCTTTATGAGTGAAAATATTTGCATAGAAAAGAGGATTTCAGTCCGTCTGATGCCGCTTTTCCCCCGTCCGAAGGAATAGACGAAAAATTGCGAGCTCGCTTTTTATTAAGTACCCACCATCACTCGAGCTGATTGTTTCTCTTCGTTCATATCTCTTTCTGTTCCTTTATTTCCATTTCTTTGCTGTGCCCGTTGATTGCAGATTGCATTAAGTCCCGGCAATGGCATAATAATCCAACAGGGAGATGATTTGCTGTTTTTCCTCCCGACAGAAAAAAAATGCGAATTTTTCATCCCATAATTTCCTCCCATAAACGTCAGCTGCGTGGTAGTAATAAAATTGTTAAAATATGCAATAAAATATCCCTCTCCGCCTCGGCAATGGGCCACTCCACTAAGGAGAGGGATTCCAGAACGTTAATCAAATTCGAATCACTCAATTCGTGTGCGTAAATAAATTGCTTTCCGATTCCATTAGACGATTCAAATGGATTCGGGAAGGGTGCGGGGGGTTTCGTTCGTTTGCTCTCGCACGGACAATTTACAAGATCTTTAGGGAATTGCTGGCGGTCGAGCATCTCCATCGAAGATGTGGTATTGGATAATGGGCCTAGGTATTCAGGGAGAAAAAAAAAAGGATCGTTTCGCCTACTGTCATCCCCCTTGTGTCGGGTTTGGCATTTATCTTTCGCCTTGCCAGGCTGAGCATGTGCTGAAACGATGTTAACTTGATTAAGAGCCAGCAGATATTAGTGGAATTTATTTTTAAATGGCGATTCATGTTTGACGTTTGCATTCATTACTGAGTGATGCATTAAGAATATTAAAAGTATTTGAAAACTATTTTATAAAAATTTAAATTTAACTGTTATGTGTAAAACATGGAACAAAGTTGCCTTTTTCGATTTCAAAACATGATATTTCATTAAGTTTTCATAGTAGGATATTGAAACTTGGTGACATCTCATATCTCGTTAATACTTATCATCTAGGAGGGACAGCTAGAGGTGGGGGCGAGGAGGGGCTTCTGATTTTTTTTTATTACATAGAAGGCTGACAGGGAACGTTTTTACCCAATGAACTAAAATGACCATTACTATGGAAATATCCAACCAATTTGGAATCTTTTAGTAGTTTTGGATTCAGGAGCTCAATCGCCTAAATTGTCTTATATGACCGATGGACATCATACGTCTTCGAAAATACTGGATTTCAAAAACTGTGAATTGAATACACAGGAATGTGTGTGATTACCATTTGACAATCCGGTGACATGATCCTGTAACAGTCACCCTGGAGCAGGTTCCGATGGGGCCACCGATAGACAGAAAACTATTTGAATTGAACCCTAACAATATGGGTGTCAACATTCTTGGAATTGTTCCAGAAGAAAATTTCTTACCGTTATCGCTACATCCGATGTAGAGTAAGAAACACGAGTCAAGTTATGTTTTTTTTATGAAAACGTTGCCTTCGCATTGTCGGGGTCCATATTTTGGATGTTGAATATACAAGTAATAAGGTTAATATAATAATAATAATAATTGTTAAGGTTCAAGCTGGGTCCTCCTTTAGCTCAGTCGGTAAAGGCGTAGCTACAAAGCAACACCATGCTGGAGGTGGCTGGGTTTGATTCTTGGTCTGGTCTAGACATTTTTCGTTAAGGAAAATTTCTCGACTCCCTGGGCATAGCGTATGATTGTACTAGTCACACAATCATAGTAATGCAAAAATGGTACCTGGCATCGAAAGCTCTCAAGTAATAATTGTGGAAGTGCATTTAGAGGTTTAAGTTGAGAGCAAGCAATAAGCTTATTGTGAAAGCAATGAGCTTGAAATGCTAAAGAAGAAGATAGGGTTCAATTCAAATAATTTTCTGGCCATCCAGACCTGGCTTCATGGGTGTAATAGAGTGAGTTGGTAAGGAATAATATTTAAATCAAGTTGGGTAAAATTACACAAGTGTGATACATGATTCAAGAGAAGAAGGCAGCGCGAAAATGAAATGTCATGGATAAGCGATAAACAAGTTGGTCACAGCTAGCCACGACGTTAGGTATAAATACAAGCTGTCTGAATGCGTAACCGGCTTGACTTCTCGCCCAAGTAACAATTTAATGAATTATGGAGAGTGTGAGCTGTTTAGTGGAATACCTGTAACTAGAAAATAAGAAGAATGATTAGTAATTTCCATTTAATTCCAACTACCTTTATTGCTTATCTTGACAGATACGCGTATTTCGTCTACAATGTGCAGACTTCTTCAGTGTCGTGTATTAGTACACGACACTGAAGAAGTCTGCACATTGTAGACGAAATACGCGTATCTGTCAAGATAAGCAATAAAGGTAGTTGGAGTTAAATGGAAATTACTAATCATTCTTCTTATTTTCTAGTTAACAATTTAAGTTTTATTCCAGCCGTATAGCACACTTTCTGGCCTTGTTGATAAAACTACATTCAAAACTGTTTTGTTTACCAACACCTCCTCTATGCTTCTTTAAAACCGAAACTTGAACAAAATGGCCCACTCTATAAACGGTTGTGAAAACAAGTTAATAAAACCTTTATAAGAACATAAAACTTTTGAAAATGTTCTAGTGAAAGATGTTATGACCACTTGAGAACCTTCATAAAACCTGTTGGCTGCCATGAAAACCAGAATGTGGCCAAATAGCCACAGCTGTCAAACTGCACTGTGAAATCGAGGTTGGTTTTTGTTGTTCTGCTTTGTTCGATTCTCTGCTCTTCTGATTCATTAAGCAGTAAAAAAAGGTCTAGTGTTGCGGGAAATTTTGTTTGATAGCAAAATATCCAAAACAAATTGTGTTTTCTACAGCATATTATGCTCCAAATTTTATGCGCATTTATTTTATGGTGAATATTGGCACGATAAGAGCCGAAAAATAATGCGCCTCGGAAATTATGCGAGTTTACAACAACATAAATCAAATTAAAACAAATATATTCGATAAATTCATCATGAATTTCCAGAAAAGTGCTTGAAATTGGATGAGATTATCTAAAAGAATGCCGGAATTAGTCTCCGATCTACAGTTTATTTGCATACCATTGAAAATTTGATGCATTTATATATCCACATTTCAATGATTTCTTATATTTCAATATGGCGATTGGAAAAAAATCACATATTCGCAATAAAGCCAATTTCTCTTCGCAATGGCTATTATAAAACCATTTGATCTTATTGTGACCTCCTTCAATGCCAATTTGCCGTTTAATGCATTTACTGGAAGGAAAATGGTTTTAAAATGCTTTTGTCAACTGACCATAATAAGATAACATCAATGAGTCCTAAAACGACATTTCACGAGTTCATAAAGTCGAAATAAAACCTTTGATAGGAGTAAAAGGATTTTGAGAAATAAGTTTTAAGATCGTTGTCTACAAGCTGTTAACGTTCTCATAAACCTGACTGAAATATGAAACATACTGGCACCTCTTGGTGCCATAATAAAACCAAATTGATTTCAAGTGGCTTTCATAAAACTTTAATGAAACTTAATAAAGCAGGATGGTGTTATCAATGTTACTTGGGCGCTGTGCATTTGTGTGCGACAGACGTTTTCTTTTCTGCTCGGGTTTTCGATTTCATTCAGTTGTGCTTGAAGTCTAGTACTTTCTCGTAACATTGTTCGTCCCACGGTTCGACTTTTCTCCAGCGTTCGGCCAGCAGCTCGAAGTGCCCAGGTACAAAAGGAGCTGCAAAAACTTGCGAAAAACTCTTCACTACCGATTGCTGTGGCAATGACGCGCTGCAAAAACGACGCTGCAGAGCGGCGAGCAGCAATGGCTGCCGCTAATAAACAAGCCATCGGCACAAAACGATCGCGAATCGACGATGCCGTTGCCGAACCGTCGGATCCCAATGCCAGACTACTGGCAAACAACAAATTTGCTGCGTTGCCGGTTCAGAACGTGCCGAAAAAAACAAAAATGCTACCGTTTTTCACCACCTCGAAGGATGTCGCGACGCTTCGGAACAAACTTGCGGCGGATAAAATTCATCCGTTGTTCAAATTGAGTAGCATGGGCACAAAAATCATGTGCTCAACTGAGAAGATCTCCAAGCAGTTGGAAAATTCCTTGCAGTGGAAAAGCTGTAGTTTTTCACGCCCGATTCTCCCGGCAGCAAGCCGTTGAAGGTGGTCATTCGTGGTCTTCCGGAATATACCCCGCAAGAAATCATCGTCGAGATCAAATCGGTGCAGCTGAAGCCTTCGGGCGCAAGGGGGCATCCAACTATCGGGACAAGCTTTACCTGGTTAATCTGTATAAGGACTCCACCTGTCTGGGCGATCTCCACAAAATCAAGGCACCCCAAGCAACACAGCTTGTAAAAAACAAGTTAAAAGTACAAGTGTATAATACTTTATTTCATACTTTAATATGACGTAAAACGCGCAAAATGTGAACCCTTATAAAACATAAAATGGAAAAAAATCATTCTCATATAAAAATATAACAACGCCAAGCGTGGGATTTGAACACTAGTCCTTGGCGTAATAGGTTTGTACCGTCTTTGATTAGCAAACTCCGATTGTTGAAAAGTGAACTATGAGTATCTATTATATGCTTCCCGTTGGCAGTAAAAGCACAATCTTGTGCAACTAATTCATCTTTATGAGAAAAAATAACACATTTTGAAAAACATGGTTGTGGTATAATATTTTCAAAATTATTTATTATTCCCAAAAAATTCTTGTCCTGTTCATGTTTTATATATGTATGGAACAATGTTTTTAAGAACAATGATAAAATATTAATCACTGCCAGCAGTGAAAAAAGTATTTTTAGCACAATCGTTAGTCAGATTGATAAATAGAATACGAGAGATCGAACCCGATCTGAACATGTTGTGTAAAACATTTATATAACATATGTTTATAAAACAAACAATTATTACATACATTAATTGTTATGTTTGTGTTCTCCGTGCGTGGAGTAACGATTATGATGTAGAAGGAGATGTCTCGCTCATCGCCATGAGGCACCAAGAGTGGACAGTAATGTTTTTGCTAGAATGAAAGATATGAAGAGAAAGTTGAAAGTTCCGTCAGTGTACGGTAGGCTAGAAATAGAACAGAGGTATTGAAAATTGAGTGAAAGGGCATGGTAAAGTAGTATTCGAACCACAGGCGCTTCAATGTTAGGCAAACGAAGCGCCTGTGGTTCGAATACTACTTTACCATGCCCTTTCACTCAATTTTCAAACTTATTAATCTTTCTACATCAAACAATTATTAATCATTGTAAAAAGATGTTTTGGGTGTTACTTGAGACTCTTCAACATCATTGTTGAATGGGAGCGTTTCCGACCGCTGAAGATCTACGTCACACAATGCAGAAATTGCCTCTCTTTTGAACACGGTACCAGAAACTGACACATGAAACCACACGGGACTGCTGAGAGTGCATCCAAATCGACGAAGGTAACGAGCCGAAAGTGCATCAACTGTGGTTCCAATCATGAGAGTAGCAACCGATCGTGCCAGAAGCGATCGGTATACATTGAAATTCGCAAGAAGTCAACATCCAAAGTCAATCAAAAATTCCAGCGCTGACCGCTTCCACCGGTGACGGAAGAACACTTCCCGTAGCTCCGGTACAATGTACCAAACTTGTCGCCTCTTGATGGAAACTACCGACAGCAAAACCGCCAGCCGTGCACCACAGCTCAACACCGATTCGTAGCCGCCGCGAAAGCGCCAATAGTCCAACATGCTCCTCCTCCAGCCCGGGGAAATCCAGCAACAAATAGATCAGCAACTCATCAGTCTGATGATGACCTCTACATGCCGGAACAGATGACGGAGTCAATCCATAACCTGCATCAACAACTGCGCCGTTCCCGTTCCAAGGAGCAACAAATAAAAGCTGCCAGCATGGTGCTGATGAACTTCATCAACAAATATGAACCGTGAAGCCACCATCAAGATCCTTGACTGGAATGCTCTTTCCGTTCGGAACAAAAACATAGAGCTAACGGATTTTCTCAACAAGAAGGAAATCGATACCGCCATCATCACCGAAACGAACCTCAAGCCTGACGATAATGAACATATTCCTGACTTCCGGATCATCAGACTCGATCGAACCATTACCAGAGGAGGGAGCATTGCTATTGCGTTGCGATACAAAATCAACTGCCACATGTTGCCAAGTTTCCAGCTCAAGATTATCAAAGCAATAGGTGTGGAGGTAGACACGATCGTCGGACCGATCGTCATCATCGCGGCCTACTGCCCCAAGCAAACTGCTACGTTCCTACGACAAGACAGCGTCAAGCTAACTCGGCGGCAGGGGCAATTCATCATCGCTGGCGACCTCAACGCAAGACATGAAAGCTGGGGAAAAACCCGTCGGAACACAGAACCCGTCTGGATTCTCCTACCCGTTTAAGTCAAGTCACTCAACCCTCGACATTTCCCTCACCAACATGGCAAACAACATCGCTCAACCGGTAGTATACCAGGAGCTCAGCTCGGACCACTATCCGATGGTGGCCGAAATAGGGTCCTCAGTCAATTGGTACCCTATCACCGAGTCAACTGGGAACAGTTCCAACAATGTGTCGACGGCTCTGTCGATTATGATACGTTCCCCGATACGCCCAAAGTCATCGACCGACAACTGCGTAACATCGACGAAGCAATCGCTCGGGCTCGAGAACAGCATGTTTTTTTTTCAGTAAACCAGGTGAGTGATTCTCTGAACCTTGACATGACTACTAAGTACATTATCGGAATCCACAACTCGATTCGAAGACAATTTCAACGTTCTGGTCTACGTCACCTTAAGACCAATTCGAACCACCTTACTAAAATTGTTCAAGCCAGGATAATGGACCCCAGAAAATGGCATTTCGAATAAAAAATTCACTCTCTCCCAGATTGTGCAAAACCCTTTTATATAAGCCAAGACCAATTCCACTGCTTAGTCCGCTCGACCAGAATTCTGTTCCATACCAACTTATCACCTCTGTTGAAAAGGCCAATGCACTAGGTCACTTTGTGACCGCACACAACCTTGGCCAATCTATTGTGAGCCCACATGAGCCTACGATTATGGAGGCAATGTCTAGAGTCGCCGAAACTCCCATAGTTGTCCCTGACGATAGTAGAATATCGGCTGATGAGGTGATAGCTGCCATCAAGCAAACCAAAAACATGAAAGCCACTGGTGTCAACAGAGTCGTCAACCTCGAGTTGAAAAACTTGAGTGTTGATTTCTTCCGACACCTAACAGCGATTTTGAACAGATGTTGGGAGCTTGGCTACTTTCCATCTTGCCCTATTCGCAAGCCTGGCAAAGATCTTACCAGCGCTAAAAGCTATCGCCCCATCAGCCTTTTGTCCTCCATCTCGAAGTTGTTCGAAAAGCTGATCCTCAGCCATTTACTGGAGTTTGCAAACCAGAATAACATCTACCTCCAGAAACAATTTGGGTTCAGGAAAAGTCACTTTACCATCCGCCAACTGAAGCGTGTAACTAACATCCTTAAACGAAACAGGTCCGTTAGAAAGACATCTGCCATAGTAGACCCAGAAGTCCCGGCGGCGAGCTGTTAGCGGAAGCAAAGCGAAGATTACCGAACCCGTGAACGCAGGGAAGGTGAGGGATTAGTTCAAGTGCAGTCCGAACCATTCGATTCGGGACGTGGCCAAGAAGGTCAATTCTACCGTCTTGTTCGTCCAGCAAACAATGAAGCGGGCCGTAATTCATGTCTTCATGATAACTACACCGATTAACAGAATACGGTGGCCAAATACCACACCAGGAAACTGTACCGCAAGTGGTTGATGCAGCCGAAAAGCATAGCAATAGACGACGAGATGTCGATCAAAGCGGACGCCAAGTAGATCCCCAGCCTGAAGTGTTTCGTCGGCAAGTCTCGCCTGCATGTTCCGGAGAAGTTCCGGAAGAAGAAGGTCGACAAATTTGCTAAGAAGTACTTGGTGTAGCAGGCGATCTGTTAGTGCGGCAAATTCAGCAAGGTGTACATAACGACCGGCAGCATCAACGGCCAAATATATAAAGAATAATGCTTCCAGAAGCGCTTGCAGCTCTTCCCCCGGTTCCACGAAGGTGACACTCTGTTTTGGCCGGAAACCGATGATGGAGTGGTACTAAGCCAACGATGTTGTTTTTTGTCGAAGGAGGCAAAACCGTTAAAATCACCAGAACTTCGCTCAATAGAAAAATTCTGGGCGATTAAGAAGGGCAAGCTCCGGAAAACAAGGAACATCTTCAAAAACGACAAGGAAGAAAGAGTGGATGAAACTGTGTAAAGAAAGATGGCGCAAGTGTTGCACAGGATTTGAAGGGCGTTAAGTCCGAGGTCTGGACATATAACTTAGGAGGGGAGGTTGAATCAACCAACTTTGCAGGAACATAGTTAATACGTGTTTATTTATTCCCTGAGAGTTTCAAAAATATCCGACCAAAAATGAATTTTTGATGATAACTTTTATCTGTTGCTGTTTTTCTAGTACAATCTTTACTGTTGGCAACGGTTGTTGTTATAGTCGAGGTTAACAATGGCTGTCGGAACCACACTCGCGCTCTTCTCGACGCAGGGTCAAAGAGTAATTTCATTCCTGAGCGATTGAGTCAGCGGATGAAGGTAACTCGAGAACGAGTGGATATATCGGTGCTCGGCATCGGACAAGCGGCCACTAAGGTCAAACACAGGATACTAGCGTTGGTGTGTTCACGAGTATCTCAGTTCTGTTACTGGCTAGCCAGATGGGCTAGCTCCTAGAATGCCCCTAACCTCTGGTCTAAGCCACGGAGGTCGTCTGGGGTAGGGTACACTCGCCTCTTTTGTCTCAAGGTCGGCTCTTCACTGTCGTCACTGATCAGAAGGACAAAACACCACTCAATTCTTTTTAATTAACTTTTATTAATTTACTCACTCGATGTGTGTGTGTGTAGTGTGGTCGTGTGGCTGGCCAGCGACGACGGGATTCTGCTGCGGTGGGGTTTCTCGGCGGCGGGGTCGCTGCTCGGGCCTCGATCGCCTGATCAAGGGTGGCTTGGTGGATGCACTCGGCTCGTCGCCCGACGGCTGTCGCGGCGTGGTTTCTGATCCTGCTCAAGGGTGGATTAGGGCGGTTACTCGTCGCCCGATGGACGTCACGGTGTGGCTCGATCGGATGACCAGCGTCGCTTGGAAACCACTGGCACGTGCGTTTCCCCAGCGAACAATGGACGCCTGTGGAATTGGTGCAGGTGACGACACACCTCGCACTTTATTGAAAGGCTCTCGGCGGCTTGACAATGGCGGTAGTCAGCCGGTAATGCCTTTTTAGCCCGTAATTAATGGGTCCTGCGGAGATTTAAGAGGTGGTCTTAGGGTTGGGAATTTGCTACTGGGTTTGGAACTAGCATACCTGACTACGATTTAGCAATAACTAATTGCAGGTTCTTTTCCTCACTTCACTTTTTAATAACTCTCAATTTGCTAATATAATTAATAAGCTCTATACGCTTTTGGGTTTAAGATTTTGGCTCTGCTTAGCAAGGCAGCTGAAGTAGAAAAGACCTTTCGATTTTTCTTGTCCCAGTAGCTTCCCTCGTAACCCGAGAACCTCTCCTCCTCTTTCTCAAATTTCCACCACCCTTCGTCCATATCCTTCTTTTTATTCCAATGCCCACCTTATCCTTACTCCAGCCCGTTACGTGTTTTGGTGTGTATTGATTTGTGGAAGTGTGTTATAATATTTTGGCTTCAATTTGACCGTTGGTGTGGAAGTGAATCTTATTACCTAGATTTTATAATCACTTGTATACAAGTAACTGTTATACAATTTGAACGCATTCATGACGAAGTCTACTATTCCTATAACTCACTCTCTTTAATATCTCCTGCTTTTCTCGCTCGGGACTGGCTTAGTAGGGTAGAGGAACCAGAACCGTAACAGTTCTCACGTGAACAACACTTCTTGGTTCTTCCGAAGGTGACGGTGAATCTCCCAACAATCAGAGTGAATAACAATGGATTCTCAATACCAAGGGGGAAAAAAGGGGGGGTTCCGCGTTTTTTCCAAACAAAAATGGGTGTTTTCCTCGTTGGTTTTGAACTTTTCTTCGTTTTTTGAAACTGGGCGGAAAATATTCCTGAGGGGGGGGGCTTTTCCCCCCCTCCCTCTGTGTGTTTTTTTGGATGGGTAGTAAGAGGTGGTGTTTCGGTTCCATTTCTATCTCTACAAGTGACTTGCAATATATCGACACTGGATGAATTAGACGCCTTGATTTCTCGTTTCTGGTCGCGCGAGGAGGTTTGGTCAGGCGATTCAAGGATATCTTCGTTAGCACGGTTCAATGATGTACCAACCGTCTAGGTACGCCGTCACATTACCGAAGATTGAAAACGCCATATCAAGGTTGGGTGAGTCAAGTGACATCGCTTACCGGCGTCTATTAGGAACGGAACGCAGACTAGCAAGGGATTCATCGCTTCGTGAACAATACAACGCATTTATGGAGGACAATATCAAGCTTGGTCATATGCGTGCAGTGGAAAAAAAACGGGTAAGGAGTTGTTGAAGCGGTGCTACTTCTCACACCATCCAGTTATAAACGAGGCAAGTACCACTACCGAGGTGAAAGTGGTTTTTGACGCATCGTGGAAAACGTCGAGCGGCGTGTCACTTAACGACGTACTTATAACACGAGCAGTCATACAGGAGGATCTTCGGTCCATTATACTCTGCAGTCGCACAAAACAAATCATGCTCGTGTTGGACGTTGAGAAAATGTTCCGACAGATGCTCGTTCATCAATCGGAACGCACATTGCAGTGCGTCCTCTGGGGCTTTTTACCTTAGAAAGCTGTCCAAACCTAGTAGTACGGCACTAAATCGGCCCCTTTTCTTGCTACCAGAACGCTTCAACAGCTGGATTTGGATGAGGAAAGCAAATACTCGCTCGCAGCGAGAGCGGTTTTCGAAGACACCTACACTACCAATCATAAGTACGGGCTCGCTTGGAAAAGTATTGCAACACTCAGTTGAATATTGCATCACCACCCAAAAAGTTTAGCATCACCTAAATACAGGTACATTCATGCTACTATATCTCGATACTCTGATTATCTGCAAAGGTGTGGTCTTCAGCAAAGTTTTTCAGAAGATTAAGGGTATCCGAAAGGTGGACCGTTTTGTTGGGAATTCCACCGCTACCTAGGTGCTAGATAGCATGCAAAATTGTACATTTACAACTTATTCTATCTCGTAGTTCTGGTAAGATAGAAAGTTCGAGTCTTGGGCAAAGTTGTTGAGAAGGTCAAGGGCATCTAGACGGTGGACCGCTCTGTTAGGAAATCCACCGCTATGTGGCGCTAATGAGCATGGAAAATTGAGCATTTTGAACTTGATCCACCCTGTGATTCTGATAACACGGAAAGTTTTCGACTTGGGCAAAGTTGTTCAGCAGGTCAAGGTGGATAGTTATGTTCGGAACTGCACCACTACGTGGCGCTAGTGAGCATGCAAAATTGAGCATTTTCTACTTGTTCTATCTCGTGATTCTGATAAGACAGATGGTTCGAGTCTGGGGCAAAGTTGTTCAGAAGGCACATCCGGATGGTGGAAAAGGTAGTTTTCCAAGCGGTTTGTTGGCACTCCCACGAGTGTTTATGGTTCTATTTCTATTCTATTTCTCGTGTTCCGGTCTACTTTATCCCATAATAGTTTGATGTCAGATTACGTTCTGTTTTGGTCCAAGTCTTGAACGAACTCTGACTAAAATATGAAGTGAGTCATCCTTGAATCACTTGAATATGAATTAAGCTAACATTGAATAATTTGAATTTGAAGTGAACTAGACCTGAACCACTTAACTATGAAGTGAATGAGACTTCGAATGTGTGATGGGTCAATCCTGAATCACATAAATTTGAAGTGAGTCCGTCCAGAATTACTTGAATATGAATAAAATCAGGCCAGAATCATTTGAATGTGAAGTTTATTAGGCCTGAATCACATGAATACGCAGTATGTCAGCCTTGAATCACATTAATATGATGTGAACCAAGCCTGACTCACTTGAATATGAAGTGAATCAGGCTTGAATCACATGAATGTGTGATGAGTCAGTACTAAACCAGTTGGATTTGGGGTGAGTCCGTCCTGAATCACTTGAATATGAAGTGAATCAAACCTAAGTCACTTGAATACAAAGTGAATCAGACCTAAAAAAAATGCTTGAATCATTTGAATCAGAAGTCAGTCAGCCCTAAATCACTTGAATTTGAGGTGAGTCAGTCCTGCATCACTTGAATATGAAGTGCATCTGACCTGAAGCACATGAATATGAAATTAATAAGACCCTAATCACTTGAATAGGAAGTGGATCAGGCCCAAATAACCTCTTCTTAAAAACTTTCCCGAAGACTCGAACTTTCTATCTTATCAGAATCACGAGATAGAGCAAGTTGAAAATGTTCAATTTGGCATGCTCATTAGCACCACATAGCGGTGGGATTTCGAACAAAACGGTCCACCTACCGGATGCCTTTGACCTTATGAATTACTTTTCCGAAGACAATAACTTTCGATCTTATCAGAATCACGAGGTAGAACAAATTAAAAATGCTCAATGCTGCATGCTCACTAGCGCCACGTAGTGGCGGAATACGAAACCAAAATCTTCTCAATTTGGATGCCCTCGACCTTCTGAACAACTTATCAGAAGACTCCCACGTCCTATCTTATCAGAACTACGAGATAGAATAAGTTGAAAATACTCAATTTCGCATGCTCACTAGCGCCACGTAGCGGTGGAATTCAAAATTAAACGGTCCATTTTTCGAATGCTCTTGACTTTTTGAACAACTTTGCTGAAGACCGCACCTTTGGAGATATTAAGTTTCTCGAGATATAATATAATTAATGTACCTGTATTTAGGTGATGCTAAACTTTTCGAGGTGATGCTATATTCAACTGAGTGTTGCAATACTTTTCCAATCGAGTCCGTACTTATGCCTGGTAGTGTGCATGGATGATGTCATCACAGGAGCAGACGAAGACGAAATAGCAGCTATCTTGCAGAGCTGAATTCAATGATGTTGAATAGTGGATTCAAGTTGCGCAAATGGGCATCGAACTGTCCGGCAGTGCTACAAATTTGCCCAAAACATCATATCAATGAAACTAACACGTTTGATATTACAATTTTCTTAAACCATCAATGCAATTCTTACACAGGCCCTTTTAGAAACGTAGTCGTGTTCTAAAATGAAGAACTACTATGACAAAGTGGCATCTTTAAAAAAAAAAAAAAAAAGGAAGAAGCCTGCCACGTTTCAGCCTAAATCGTAAATATTCGATCAGGACCAATTCCTGAAGATGGTTGAAATGCCTCAGCTGATAATTTTTTAATTTGCTGGTGTCATGATTAAGCTCATTCAACTGCTAAGCAGGCAACACTGGATTATCTCAATCCACAAAAATCGTGGCTACTATGTCACACCGCATAATAAGCTGTTGCTGACTGAGCAGTGGTTTGATCCTTCCAACAGATTGTTGAGATTGTACTTGAAATAAATGCAACATTTTCTTTTATGTTCAACTTTTTGTTGCATGGGTAAAATTGATGAAATTCAGGGTAAAGCTATTTAAGAGTGTAATGATTACATGTGCAGAATTTCGTCACACTTTGTAGAGTTATTATCGAGATTGCTTCCAAGCAAGAAGTGCTTCGACAAAAAAATCATGGGCGCAGTCGTGGAAAATTCAGGCCAGTCCCACAGGTGGATCGTGAAACAGTTGGGAATCAACAATACGACAGTGTCCCATGCGGTAAAATTGTTCAAGGAGACCCAGGGAAGGCAAAGAAGGTAAGAAATTAGTTCAAGCGCAATGCGAACCATTCGATTGGCGACGTGGTCAAGAATGTCAATTTTTCCGTCTGGCTCGCCCAGCAGACAATGAAGCGGGCTGGATTTCATGTCCTCAAGGTAAGGAAAGCGCCTAACCGAAACGATAAACAGAATACGGTGGCCAAATACCACACAAGGAAACTGTACCGCGAGTGGTTGGTGCAGCTGAAAAGCATCGCAATCGACGACGAGGCGTACATTAAAGCGGACGCCAAGCAGATCCACGCCCTGGAGTTTTTCGTCAGCAAGTCTCACCTGGATGTTCCGGAGAAGTTCCGGAAGAAGAAAGATGAATTTGCCAAGAAGTACTTGCTGTGGCAGGCGATCTGTCGGTGCGGAAAATTCAGCCAGCTGTACATTTTGCGCGGGACAACAACAAAGAAGAAATATAAGGAAAACCCAGGGGGGGGCGCCCTTTCTTCCGGTGGCTCGGGGGGGGGGCTGTTTTTTGGGGGGGGGGGTGTTTTTTTTGTATGGGGGGGGGAAAAGCCCACCCGAAAGACGTCGGAAAATATAAAAAATGTGGGGGGGGGGGGGGGAAGCGGGAAGAGGGGGAAGTTAAAAAAAAAAAAAAAAAAAAAAAAAAAGAAAAAAAAAAAGACTGATTCCACGCCAAATCGGTCGGTCACCAAACTCAACTATCTTCGATTTTGATGAAACTTGGTACACGTCTTCGGTATGTTGAAAAAAAAAAAATCCACTGGTGTTAAGATTATTTGGATTCAAGAGTAACTTTTGAGATGGGTGTATGTTTTTTTTTCCAACATTTTACTTGAAAAATCGTAGTTCAAAAACCATTACATTTAGAGAAAAACTTTATATGGGGGAGTTGTAGAGAACTAAAAAGGCTTTGTAAAAAAAATGTACACTGAAAAAAAAAATTTTTTTTCATAAAGAAAAATCGAAAATAAATACTAAAAATCAAATATAAAAAAAAACATATTTTTAATATTTTTCAAATTTGTTTTGTGGAAATTTGAGAAAAAAAGACACGTTTTGAAAAAAACTCTAGGATGGACGCTCTTATAATAAAAAAGTTTTCCGAAGAGCGAACTTTGGTGCATATTTCAAATTTTGGTTATTCATTATTATAAATGAAAATTAATTATACAATATGATTTTGGAGATCATTAAAAACAATAATGATAATAATGATAAATCACCTGAACGCAACCGTTTTCGAGATTTTTCGGATTTTATTTCAATAGAATGAAAAAACATAAGAAAATTCGCTCTTTTCTTAAGTTAATCGAGATTTCCACCAGAAATGATAAATTTTCCAAGATCTTCATATTATAACGTTCACATTACTCTAATGTCCTCTTTTCTTTTGATATCAGGATGATAAGAAGACTCATTTGAAAAGAACAAGATAAATAGCACTATTGTTTTAATATTGCAATCAATATATTTATAATTGTTTTATGGCTGTATCGGTCGGGCCGCTCAGAGAATGAAGGGAGCGAATTTGCTAAAGCGATGAAAGTAACAGCGAGATAGATGTCGCAGGGGCGACAAGTGTGAAATGGACAGATGATGAAATTATGCGGAGGGTCATATAGAAGAAGCATATTAATCGAACTGCTGACTATTTTGCCAAGCTCCAACGATGTTAGAGGTCGGGTGTAGTGTGTGAAAACTACACTCCGAACAGTTCGGTGATGTAGCGATGAAAGTAACACATATTGTTTAAGGTAGGTAGACAAATAGCAGCTATAACGTATGTCAGGTATATCTTCTCATAAAAAAAACAGCTAATGTACGCTGCCTGTAAACTACCAGAGATGTTTTATACCTGCATTTCCAAAGGTACCACAGCCAATATATATGCTCATACATAGTCGCATTCATCAGTAAAATCTATCTGAGTGAACTGAAAATGGAGTTTAACATGAAGAAGTGTTGTATGCCGTTTCCCACTAAACGGTGCTCAAAAAACCTTCGTAAATTAACCGAACAAAATGTCAAAAAACTCAAGTTTATGGGCAAAACACATTTGGACACTTCTTTGATGATTTGTGATAATTGTCGTTTGCATTTAAATAGAACGGAACAATCCCATGCTGCAATTTCGGAGCCTAGTGAGAAACCATCAATTACTAACATTATGGATCCACAACCATCTACATCACGGCAAGTAGACTTGTATGGTCTCGAGGAAACGCCATCGGCAATATCATTAATGTCAGTGCCATCTGATAGCAGTGTGCAAGATTATTCAAGGCGCCATAATATTGAGCTATTTAACAAGGGCGTAGCTGGAATCAACGTTTCGCCAATATCGGCTAAAAAGTTCCTGAACGTAAATTATGCCCGCAAAAAGTTCAAAGATGTTTCAAACGGCATTCGGACACACATATTTGGGGATCAAGCGGAGGAGGATGACCTGGAACAATTGAAAGTGAAAGCAGCCGAATATGACGAAATAATCGCGCAGCTAAAGGACCGGTATGCTGATCCAGAAACTTCGAGGGACGATCAAGTAAGGATACTTTCGGTTTTACCACAATCTTGGACAAATCAAAGAGTAATGGCAGAATTTGGAATAACAAACAAGTACATCGTATCACAAGCTAAATTCCTTGCAAAGCACGAAGGTGTTTTAGCTGCCCCTAACGAAAAGCTGGGACACGGTCTGAACCCGGAAATAAAAAACCAAATTTTGCAATTTTACGACAGTGATGAGATTACACGAGCAACCCCTGGTATGAACGACTACGTTTCAGTGAGGAGTGAAGGTAAGAGGGTTCATATTCAAAAGCGCCTTTTAGTTTGTTCATTAAGAGAAGCTTTCATTAAATTTCAAGAGATGCATCAAAATGCTGTTGGGTTTAGCTCTTTTGCAGCACTAAGACCAAAGCATTGCAAATTACTTGGCAGCACAGGTTCTCATAACATTTGTGTTTGCACCATTCATGAGAACATTAACTTGATGCTTCATGGTCTTAGAAAATATTCATTCGAGAATGATTATAAATTGTGTTTTGAAGAAATATTATGTAGCTCATCAACTAGAACTAAAAAATGTTACCTCCGTGAATGCGAACGATGTCCAGGCTTTTCAGATTTTGAGAGTAGTTTAACAGACAAATTAGAAAAACGTGGTTTAGTTGAAATATCTTTTGAGCAATGGATTTCAACTGATAGATGTAGTTTAGAGACACTTGTTAAACCAATTGATGAATTTATTGCTTATTTTTGTGAAAAGTTGGAACAATTAGTATCCCACGATTTTGTCAAATCTCAGCAGTCTAGTTTCTTGAGAGATTATAAAAGTTGTCTTAAAGACGGCGCAGTAATAATAATTTGTGATTTTTCTGAAAATTATTCATTTGTTTTTCAAGATGCTGTTCAAAGTAGTTATTGGAGTAATGAGCAAGCCACTATTCACCCTTTTGTCATTTATTACACGGAATCTGGAATACTTAAAAATATCAGTTTCATTGTTATCTCAGAAGTGTTGAAACATGATACGATTGCGGTGCAGGTGTTTATTTCAAAACTAATAAGCTTTTTGCAAACAAAAATTAAAGTAAAGAAAGCTACGTTTATGTCTGACGGGGCAGCATCCCAATATAAAAATAGGAAGAACTTTGCAAGCCTTTGTAAGTTTAAAAAGAAATACAATATTGATGCTGAAGGCTAAAAACACAAGAGAAACAATCGTTAGCTATTGTTGTTTTAATATCACGAGTAATTTATGAAAAGGGCGTATTTTTTGAGGTTTTGAAATTTTATTGAAAGAAAATCAGAAATATCTTGAAAACGGTTGCGTTTACGTGGTTTATCATTATTATCATTATTGTTTGTAATGATCTCCAAAACCATATTGTAACATCAAAATTTATTTATAAGAATGAATAACCAAAATTTGAAATATACACCAAAGTTCGCTATTTGAAAAACTTTTTTATTATAAGAGCGTCCATCCTAGAGTTTTTTTTAAAACGTGTCTTTTTTCCTCAAATTTCCATACAACAAATTAAAAAAATATTAAAAATATGTTTTTTTAGATATTTTATTTTTAGTAATTATTTTTGATTTTTCTTGATGAAAAAAAAAAATTTTTTTCTGTGTATATTTTTTTAAGAAAGGTTTTTTAGTTCCCTACAATTCCCTTATATAAAGTTTTTCTCTAAATGTAATGGTTTTTGAACTACGATTTTTCAAGTAAAATGTTGGAAAAAAACATACGCCCATCTCAAAAGTTACTCTTGAACCCAAATTATCTTAACACCAGTGGAATTTTTTTTTCCAACGTACCGAACTCATGTGCCAAGTTTCATCCAAATCAATGATGATCGGGTATGATTTTTGGGATTTCCGGCACATTCTGGATGGAATCCCTCATAAGAAAGATGGCGCAAGTGTTTTATAGGATTTGATGGGTAGCGTTAAGTCCAAGGTACGGGCATTAACCTAGGAGGGGGGGGTTGATAAAACCATTTTTCAAAAAAAAGTGTTGTTTTTTTTTTTTCTCCGGGTTTTTTAAAAAAAAGCCTTATAGAGGTTTTTTTTGGGTAATTTTTTTTTTGTTTTTTTTGTTGTAATATTTTTTTTTTTTTTTTTATATTTTTTTTTTTTTTTTTTTGGGGGGTGGGGGAGAACAATATTGAATAGTTTGTAGTAATAATATTATTAAAAAAAATATATTTTTTTTTTTGTAAAAAAAAAAAATGCGAAAAGGGGGAGGTGGGCCCTCTATAGTATTTTTGTAAATTTCAAGTTGGGGGGGGTTTTTGTTTTTATAAATTGGTTGAAGAAACTGTTCAGGATGCGATTTGGATTCGTTTAAGTAGAGGGGAGCGAAAATTTCAGAATTCGCACCGGTCTACTGTACATCATATTCTGGAATACAGCTTTCAAAACAAGGCAAATGAATTGATCTGAGTATGAAGCGGGTATTTCCATCAACAACTAAGCGGGAATCTTCAGCTTGAAACTTTCAGAAAGTTTAGAAAATATCCAAATCTAACAACAATATCACTGGTTTAAACAGCCGAAAAAGCTGTAAAGTTCACACACTCACACTTTGATAGGTTGTTTTTAATTCGAGTCGACATGCCAGTGGACATGCGATAGGCTTAAAACTTACAACTTTTGATCTATTTGATTAATACTCCCACAAAAACGATGAAATATATCCGAAATATTAATTTGCAAATCGCTTCACGCAATGAATAATGATTCTACTATTTCATCCTCCGTCAGATAGGGCAGACGTCGGAGCCCTTTATGTCATTTGATTGATGAAATGTAACGGCGGCGATGATGATGGGCCGTGATGATGATGACGACGATGATACGCATCTATCCCCTGGAGTCCCACGTTTCATCGGAACGTCTCGTCGTATTGCTCGGTCGCTCCCTCTATGTCCCAATCCCAAACATCAGTAACATCAATTTACTGCCGTGCTGTGAAGGGACGTTGAAGTGCTGGCTCTCCGTCGGCCGTCTCGCGTTTATCGATGAGAAATGATAGGAATTCGATTCGTTCAAACGACGACGACGACGATGGGAGGAGAAGGACTTGATTTACTTCATCCTGGCGAGGAGGGTGACGGTGACGATTGCTTTTGTGGCCGTGGCGGTGGAAATGGAAATGTGTACAAACAAGGCCGGCTTCTCTGGGCTATTTGTAGCTGGACCAGCGGACTGTTTGAACAAGTTTTGTCATCATTATGTAATGGATTTCTCTCTTTTATTCTGACCTCTTCATTTGCACTCAACCGATCGGCCGAACCGGGATGCCGGGGAGGTTTTCGATTCACCAACATCACCATTACCGCCGGCGGCTATTATTGGTTCTGGTTGTCGTCGTCGTCGTCGTCGTTCTCCGAACAATTCAATCCAACGGGCAGCGCGTGGAACAAACGATTCCTGTCGGAATGAAGCAATCAAATCAATTCCGTGCGCCGTTGTAAATGAGCTTTTCCACCATCAGGGATGGTAATGGAAGCTGCAGGGGTGGATTGTGATGGTAATATTAACCAAATCGATGTTGTTTGCTCCAGCTGACGGCTGTCAGGAATAGAATCAGGTAGCGTTTAGCTGCTTTGCTGTCCGAGGAAGCCCAACGACGGATGAGATGAGCAGCAGCAACACATCCCATAGCCTTGAAACATTTTAATTATCTCGACTCGCCGCGCTCTCCCACCCATTTCCCTCGCTTGCGTGTTTGCAGATTTTCTCGTGTTTGTAATTAAATTTTTTCCTCGCATACAGGACCGTGTTTCTGTGATGTCGGGGGCAGCGGACTCGCCTCCCCGTGCATGCTTGTAAGGAACCATAGAGTGGCGGCGATTCTGCGAAAATGAATAGCGTCGTGGAAGTGGGGGTTGAATCGGTTCATCACGACCTGATTGGAGCATTAGGCCGCCTTTCAACGTGGTTTTCGGTTATGTTTTATCGTGTGGCAAGTACAATCATAAATCTGGTTAGTCGTGTTATTTCCCGAATAAGAAACTTTCCTGGGAACTGAACTGTTTCATATCTGCATCCAGACCGAGTGTGCCAGGAGAGGTTCCACTGCTACTGATGCTGAGGCCGCTCTATGCGAGATTGAAAACATTCCATTTGTTTTTCATTTCTTTCTTTTCCACTTATCCAAATATGCAGATTGGAGGGAAAATTCAATTCCCTCAGTGTGGGTGTTGATCTACTCTTCGCTACAGCAATTTTGAAACACGTTGTGGCAGATTCCTTTGCTAATGGTTGCTGACTTGATTGTTTGTCAAAAGAAATAAATTGGATTGAATAAAAATCTAAAATTCTAAGCGAAATACCTGGATTTTGGGATTTTGAAGCCTTAAGAGAATAGTGAACTCAACCCACTATATTGATGGGATTGCGCAGAAGGATTCGAGAACGTGTCAATACTCATTAGGTTGTACTTTTGAACTGACAAAACTTTTATTCTGCCTTAACCGAAGGCTCATAACAAGCGTGATAGATCTAGATTTACTTATTTGCTTTCGAAGCGAAATACGTCCCAAATTGGTCTCTACTGAACCAACCACCTAGCTGTTTCACCTCAACTATTTAAGTGTTCCCCAATCTTATGTTTGTTGTTTGTGGTGTTCCATGTTCTGTGTAATTCTCAACACCGATAAATAATACCTGCAATCCAAGGCGAGGTTTTTGGAGCTATGGGTGCCAATTTTGGAAGCTTAGATGGATGTTTTGTCACTCTCGGAAGAATCTTGATTATAAATGGCTGTCTGAGTGGAGTACCTGAAATAAGAAAATAGAAGTAATTTTTGAGATTTGGCTGTCTCATCAAAATTAACCTGTAAGTGAAACCATTGTAAATCGAAAAAGTGTTTATGAACAAACTGAGGCCTCAGTTAACCGTCAAAAGTCCAACCATTTTGTCTAGTTTTTCTTCAAGAAAAACATAAATACACTTTTTTTCTCAAATAAATAAGACCATACTGTGAATTTTGATTATTTTATTCTCCAACATAGTAAATAACAATGTTTTTTTTTCCATCTTTATTTCGATTTGCTTGTTTTTTCGTAGGGTAGGCGAGTTCTCTAACTTTTCTCTTAAAACTACCCATAAGCACAGTGTCCAGCGAACAAGCAAACGGTGAAGTTCATTCCGTCCGCTCTCCGTTGCTTTTGAAGTTTTTCGCATCGCGATTTCAAAGTTCAGTTTTTTTTTCTCGATATTGCCTAAGGTAAAACCGAGTTTTAAGTTTCTGAAGAAGACAACGTTCAGTTTAATCAGTGCAACAACGTGATTAATTGCAATTGGCAAAACATTATCATATTGCAGCGCATCTCTGCGTGCTCACTCGCACCAGCAGTCTATTGTGTGTAGCGTCCATTCGTTCATCTGCCAACTACCACCAACCAGCAGAATCATCATCAAGGTCATTATCATCACCGTTGAGCTCCACGTCCAGCCGGAAAATCGTCACTCGGCAGCAGCAAATCAATAATACATACCGTCAGGTCGCCATTCACCTTGGATTTAAGGCAATATGGCGAGACTTAAGGGTCTTTCTTTTCACCAAATTCAACCACAGTCATGCGTGTATCGCTAAGTACATTCATTTTGACGTAGGACTACGTCTGTGTTTTCAATACTGGGGTACACGTTCGAATTGCGAAAATTTGGAGCGTCACGAAAAATATATAGGTTTTGAACGTTAATAACTAAGTCATTTCAGGATCGATTTACAAAAAATTTTCACCAATCGATCGGGACATTTTCTACGCTTCGATTCCAATATTTCAATTTATTGATTTATAACATTCAACTATTGAAATTAACGCAAGTATAAGGTAATGTCTTATAATGCCGTTTTTGCAGTGTAAATTTACCAAATACACAGTACTTTTCTAGCACAGATTTCATATTTAAATAACGAACGTCTTCTAGGCAGCCATGAATGTTATATAACGGGTACACCTTCGCATTTTGAGTTAGTTTTTCGGTGGTCGTGGAGCTGTGCAGAGTAGGATCTGCAGTTGGATCGTAGCCGGCAGCAGCACTGGCGAGCAGTCGTTGCCCAGAGATACGCCTGGTGCAGTTGGCTATTGTTGCCGATGCTCCCGTCAACCTCGCTGCGAGAAACATGGCTGCTGAAGCCTACGATTTGGCGGGAAAAAGCCGCCCGTGACAACGAGACAAGAATCAACTATCCCACGTCACCTGAAGATGACCACCCGCAACGACGAGTAGCTGAACCAAGAATATCAAGAAGAAAGCCTAAGTTTAATAGCGAACCATGTTTCTCACCCATCAACTAAATCCGTCCTTTTCAGGACGACCAAATCAGTTTGCCAACTAAAGAGTTTGTTTGGTGAAAATTTTCTCTTGTGCTGTTGCAAATTAATTTCAATTGTCGCGCCCCGGCTGAACATAGCATAAATTAAACGCCACGTCCCGGAGTAAATGACAAAGAACGTTGAACAACCAACGAACGAAATTCTAGAACGGATAATTCGAACCGAACTGCGACACTTCAGACCGACCATGTGGTTGAGTTCGTTGTAGTTCCTAGTTGTGCATAGCCTTCTTTCGTGCACTAGCATACGACCCCTTTACCTCATAGCTCATAGCAGAACATTTTGATTCAGTCTTACGACAGTCGTTATGCTTTGCAGTGGTCTTAGGATCGCAGTTGGCGGCGACGAGCAGTCGTTGCCCAGAGAGACATTGTTGCAGTTGGCTGTTGTTGCCGATGCTTCCGTCAACCTCGCTGTGAGAAACATGGCTGCTGAAGCCAGGGTTGCCACATTATTTTTCGTTCCCATCTTTAATTTTTTCCAAAAAAATCTTTTTTATCTGTGTTTAAGTTAAAAAAATCTTGGCAAAAATCTTTGCCTATAATTTTGTGTTGTAAAAGTAGAATCGAAACTTTTCAACTGCCTGAATGTTAAGGCACTTTCATTTTATTATTGCTATTGAGTTGAGGACAAAATTAAACATATATATACCCATTAAAACATATTTATTTTGATTAGTCGATACAAAACGGTCTTTTCAATAGGCTTAAATGCAATTATCCGTTTACCTGCATCACACACAGTAAAACGGATCTTCTTTGTACAGAAAATTAGATGAACAGGACTTAGTAGAAAGTTCGCAATGAACATTCTTAGGGAAAATAGCTTCTCATCTGCTCGTTTGAAAACACAGCAGTTTTCTCTAACAAGTTGCCAAGTCTTCCGATTCTTTCACCTCGATGACCTTGAAGATGATTGCCGTCCTCAGCTCATGGAAATAATTTTCGATGGCCTGTTCCTCACCGTTTTCAAAGAAGTTTGGATATGGTTTAGTAATCGAGTTGAACTCCTTCAAAATTTGCAGTTTCTTGGGGTCAACGTTCGATGCAGTAGTCAGAACTGGATCGTTCGGATCAAAGCGCTCAATGGTCCTAATTAACTTGGTATAGAAAGCATTCATTCCTGGTATCACCGAGAGTTCTGGATCTAAGTTTTTCGTCTGCTGCCATTCCGATATGTATTTCCAACATCTTACGAAGATGTTTATCGAAATCTGAAACCCTCAAATCCGTCAGGTGTTGTGGGTAACCATCCTCACAAATATTTTCAAGGAGAACCATTAGCGAGACTTCTGCTAATTGCACATGTTCGGGACTTTCGATGTTTCTGACTAGAAGATACGATTCGCTTTGTTGATAAGGGGTAATACATAGCTCAAAAAGTGAAGCAGTGGTTCGTGTCATCGATTGTCATTAATATGACAACAATCAAAAAGAACAAAAAAACAACACGAGCTCCGAAAACCGTTCCAAATTCCTTTTGGCAACTGACACCAATGATCTGGTGGCAGATGGATGCAGAGCTTACAAAGGCGTTATATCATCTGGAATTCCTTGGATCGTATCAGATCGGATCATTGGTACAATGGCAGCTTTTCGCATGCGTAGCTTGGAAAAAGAGCCAGAACATTATTGACAGTATTTTTGTAGAACTCCCTGCAGGAAATTCTATCGAAATTTGTTAAAAAATCTCTTGCGGAACTTAGAAACAAAAATTTCTCAAGCGGAATACTTGAAGACATTATTGAAGAAACTTTTGGAGAATTATATTTAAAAAATCCTGGCAGACATCCTAAATATAATTCGAATAATAATTCTACAAAAGCCTTTTGCGGAGTTTTTAAAGTTGAGAATTAAGAATTTTTCGCACAAAATCAACAATCTCATATATATTGTTGATTTTGTGCGAAAAATTCTTCTTGGGTTTCTCCAACAGATCAGGATTTTCCCAAGCATAACTTCAGGAAGTACCTTATATTGTTTGTTTAGGTCTTTCAGATGTCCTCCAGGAATTCCTTTAAAATCACAAAACTTCACAAGTTCAGGGATTCCTCCAAAAATTGAATCTCAAGAAAGTTTTGAAAATCTGCCAACGCATTGCCAGAAGAAACTACTGAAAGAATCCATGGAGGAATGCCGTCAAACTCCTGAAGAATACCTATCGAAACGCCAGGAGGAATATCTTAAGGAATGTCTTAGAATCTAAGAGAAATTTTATAAAATTTTCCTCAAAAAATATCTCAAATAATTCATGGAGAAATCATTAGCACGCATAAACTGGCTTTCAGACTGTCATTTGTCACTGTAGTGTTAGTGTAAATTGTTTTATTAAAAAACCGGAAAATGAAAGTAGAACTGGTAGGAGTAGGAAAGTGTTATCATTTTATAAATTTCAAGTTTTTGTGTTGACAAGCAATTGCCAAAAATCTTAAAAATCTTGGTTTATCCAAAAAATCTGTAATCTTAACATACAGATATCTGTATGGAAATAATGAAAAAAATCTGTGTCAATCTAGATAAATCTGTGCATGTGGCAACCCTGGCTGAAGCCTACAATTTGGCGAGAAAAAGCCGCCCGTGACAACGAGACAAGAATCAATCATCCTACGAGATGAACCAAGAAAGAAAGCCCAAGTTCAATCGTGAACTGTTTCTCCCCCGTCAACTAAATCCGTCCTTTTCAGGACGACCGAATTAGTTTGCCAACTGAAGAGTTCGTTTGGATGAATTTTTTCTCTTGTGCCGTTTGACCGTGCCCCGGGTGAACATGGCATTGCTTTAAACGCCGCGTCCCGGAGTAAATGGCAAAGCGCGTTGAACAACCAATGAACCAACAGATCCATAACTATCTTCTACGCGTTAGAGATAGTGGGCATCGCGAACTACAACCGGAGCTGTATCATAATTAAGAGCCACCAAATGCTTTCTAAAGAGTGTACAATAGAATTTTCTTGGCCCTTTTCAGGACTGACTTAAATCAATTAGCGGATGGCCCTGACGTGTATGGGAATTCGATTGCTGCGTAGTCCTACGTCAACTTTGCGTACAACCCCATTGGGCTGTCTCTTATAGTTTTTTATAATGATTCAAGTAAAAATCATAAACTACTGTTATCTGAACTTAGGAAATTGTTGTGAATCATTTTATAAGGTACATTAGGGTCCCATTTACCGTGCATCTAGTATTTTCATTCAATTTCGGCAAAATAGCATCTTAATCATCAAACAACGTGTGTAACTCATGGTTTTATTCAGTTCAAACCTCAAATGTGCAATCTTTGAACGATTTCCTTATTAAATCAAATTAAATTCATGTCGATATAAAAAAAACGTAAATTCTCAGTTATAAAACGGTTTTGAAACTTAGTTCCAATTCTTCTTTGCCTTTGAAGCCTTCGTCAGAGAATCAGCAATTTTTCTTTTCTTATCCTTTTCCTGCCTCTTCACCATTGCTTCAGTTTGCTTGACGGCACGTTTCTGCTCACGTTCCTTCCGCTTTAGCTCCTTCGCTTCCTGAACTGCTTCCTTCTCTAGTTCTTTTGCTTCCATAAACTCAACGAATGCTTTGCTTGTGGCGACCGATGGAGGATGAATGATTTTTCGTTTTTCTTTTGCTGGACCAGGGATTTCAGAAGTTGGAACGGAGAAGGATTTATGAAACGCATCATCTTCTGAATCTGGTAACGGATCTCCATGTTCGATTAGCGGCAAGCTTCGTTCTCGATTGTGGAATCAGCAACTGTTTAAGAAGATCAGTAGAATTATATTAAAGAAAATCAATTTTTAATTTATCACAACTATCGTTTACCATTTGCAGCAGAGCTAACAGCATCTCCGCATTCAATTGTGGCAGGGTCCTTAGGATGGGAAGCAGGTACTGTAGTAGCTGGACAATCTTTCTTCATTGCTTGCCATAAATAGAACAGGTTGGTATCTGCAACGTTTCCCTTCCAAATCAAATCTTCTCTGCCTTCTGAAATTCAGCGAACTGCCTAACCGTCAAGCGCCCTTCAAGTGCTTCCAACAACTTGATCTCCTCAGGTTCCAGAGGTTCACATCCAGCGATTTCCGCATTTGAAGCCGCAGATTCATGGCCAGCACTAGATGGCAGAGACTTATAGTCTACCGCATCTGGGTTCCATGGATAAATCCCACTTTTCCTGAACTCATTTCTAATCGCTGTTTCCTTACCAGTGAATGCATCCAAAGCCCGCTTCATAAATGGGCAGATCTCCGCTTTAAGGATTGTCTGGACACCACGACTACTATGTTCATCAAGGATTGTTTCTTCCCGAAACTTTTTGAGTGACCCAAAAAAGCTGAGTGATTTGCGTGGAATTCGGATACAAAGCAATCAGTACAATTTGATTGCGGACGCAAAAATCAATGCTCATCAGCGTTACGTGGCTCTTATGACCATCAACGAAGAGCAGAACAGGGAACGGAATCCCCTCCTTTTTTAGCCAAGAAAATATTCTTCAGATACTCATAAAACGCATCTCCTGTCATCCAGCCGCTTTCAGTAATACCGACGCCATAATCAGGAGGAGCACTCCGAGCAATTTCTCCTGGAAGGCGACGTTTGTATGGGAATAAAATCAAAGGTGGGAGCAGCTTTTCAGCGGCACTTTCTGCGAAAAGCGCTGTGTAGTTCTCTTTATCACTGTTGCCGAAAACTGATTGAACATGTTTGATATCCTTTGGATCCAAGTATTTTTTGTTTCTCACAACCAATTGGAGAGCAGATTCGTCCAAATTAAAAATTTGATGTGGAAACTGCAGCAGGTGTCCCTCATCTTTGAGCATCTTCAGCAAGTCTTGGAGTCAATTTTTACCTGGTTCTCCGTCACTCTGGCTCTGTGTTTTCCGAAAACTTTGGATTTCCTGGGAGACACCTGAGGGTGTCTTTTGACGAACAGCTTCATCCACTTTTTGCCAGGGATTCCATTTTTGAATGAAGTTTTCAGTTTCCTGAGCCTGATGAACTGCCCCACGCTGATCCGGAGCCGTTTGAGTGTGATTGGGAGCCCTGAACGTGCAGAGAGCTCAATCCATTCCACTATCTTCCGTTCATTTTCCGCTGAAAGGACCGACGTCCTTCCTGGTTTTGATCCGAAAGCATATTTACTACGGATTTTATCACGCAGAGTTTGCTCCGGGACGCGAAATTCCCGACCGGCGGATCTTACAGACGATCCACGCCGGACGGCATCGAGTGCTTTTTCCAGGTCGTCGCCGGAATAGCGTTGCTTTTGAGTTTTCTTCTGATTCATCCTGTTGAATACCGTGAAAACATCTTTCATATAACTCACAGTTTCAATTCACGGTGAATGGAGACTGCAAATTTGCGGAGGCTCCATTCACCGTGCATTCTTTTTTTCGATTCAAAATTTTATTTTACCACAATTACGGCTACGATCCATGTGTGAAACTAAAATACAAACCTTATTCTTCAATTGTACGGAGATGTACTGCCGTTCTAAGCATATCTGTCCCATGTTGATTTTTATCGTTTTTGTTTTTTTTGCATTAAAGGTTATAAAAACAAGTATATTTTCGTGTTAACAGATAAAAACATATAGTTTTCTCTGAAACTTCGAGAAAAAATAGCAGGTCATTTTGTCCCATTGTTAAAGTTCCACGCATATTTGTCCCACTGGATCAGATTAAATTAAAAATATTTTTAACTAATTTTTATATCTTTATTAAGATGAGTTTCAGCCTTTGGCTGGTTCCCCACTTAATTGAACATATTTCTGATGACCTTAATTGAGGATGGTTTCTACTATTGACGATTAAAGACTAATATAACTGAAAGCAAACAAAACACATACAAACAAATCATTCATTGAGACTGTAATCTCGACTGTAATGCAAAGGAGGAAGTAAAATAAAAATTTAAGAAGACTTTCATATATTCCACATTAAATCGTTAAGAGTGTTTCAAAACTTAAATGATTTATTTGTCAATGCATTCATTTCCAATAATAAAAAAAAACTCATAATCAGCAAACACCGTCATTCAAACTGCGTCTCCTTTATTCGTAGGCAGATTCTGGAAAAACGCTTTCTTCTCTTCTGGAATGACAGGCAAGACCACAGATAGCAAAGCAGTTTTGCGATCTTCATTAATCCCTCGTGGATGTTTTTGCCGGTAAAGATATCTTTCCATAGAGAAACCCTGTTCTGAGGTCAGTTTTTGTTGCTTTTTTGAGACAAGCATACAATGGGACAGTTTTTTGCTGGTAACCGAGTTGGCGTATCCAATATTGTAGCTTCCTTTTTCGAACTCAATCTTTCGAATTTTATCGATGTAAGGTCGAGGATGAATTTGGTTTAACGTGTACTGTGTCACAGTCAGTTCAGTTCTTAAGAAATAATGCGGCTGCATGTCGATTACTTCCACGCTTTTCTTTGAACTTTGTACCGCTTCCTTGAAATCATCAAACGTTATCACTCGATCCTTTCGCATGGCAGCTTCAACGGCTGCGTGGAAGCTGTCTGCGGCCATAAATGTATGGCCTGATTCGAAATACTTCAACACCACCTTCTTCAGTCTTATATTCTCGTTGTTCAACATCAGAGCTAGGTGCTGGAAGAAGTTCCAGTTTTTATTCTGAGCGCTGCAATTATCCAACCATAGTGTCAGCTTTGAAAGATGCCCATACTTCAAGATCACTTGATGAACACAGCTTAGGATGTCATTGGCACTACGACCACTAACTGATTCCGGCTAGATGCAAGCAACCACTGGATACTCTCGTGCGTATGAACCAATCGGTGCAAACGTTTCATTAAACGCGATAACACGTTGTGAAAATACAATAGTTTTCAGCCCATCTAAGCGTGGTAATTGTATAACCTGAAAAATTAATGAAATTTTAAATTTAGCTATACTAATTGATTTGAATTTGTTGTCTACCTTTTGCAAATCAACGGACATAACCAGTTGGTCTGGTAGGACTGTATCACCTTCTGCGCGATATTCTGCTCGAGTAACCGAGGCGTTTTCCACATGAGTCGCATGGTCAGAACATTGAAGACAGTTACGTTCTTCATCGGAGTTTTCGGAGATTTTTTTATGCTCCTTTGCAGCCACACAAACTTCACATTCTTCATGGCCTAATTTGACGAAAGATACGTTCATTTCCTTCAGAGTTCGTGAGTAAAGCTGATAACTGGCAGGTTTGTCGTTAGTGGACAGATAATGCTTGTGCATTGACCGTTGGGTTAAATCTGAGGGAAGGTACAACCGATTCGGCGCGTGCTCCCGGCGGTAATGCGAAATTGACGGCTCGTATGTCAGAATATGGGTCTTTACAGCCTCACGTGTTTCCAATTTCCTCCTGTATTTTCCTCGTCTGCTCTCGCCTCCATTCACGTATCGATAAAGCATGTTACTGTATAAAGTAATACTTTAATAAAAAGATTATAAGTTTAATGATATTGAAACTTACCCACAACTTTCGCTGTACCCGATAGTATTAAGAAAAAACTTCCTGCACACTTGGACTGGATCACCACTTGCAGCGGGGAGACAGCAAGTGTACGATTTTTTCTTTGTCAAATCACCGATAAAACGACGTTTGCGTCGTTTGTTTACGGGGGCGAGACGGACATACTTCTGTATGAAGCTTTTTTGGCCATCCAAATCAAGTTTCCAGTAGTCCATATGTATGATATTTTGGTCATCGTGTGACAAAAGTTCAGCACAATCCTACTGACATCCGCATTTTCCCGGAATCATTGCGTGAGACAAGCGTCGCTTTTTGGTCGCATCCTCTCGCTTAATTTCCTTTTTTGTTTTCCTGTTTCTCACTTTGGCTGGTCCAAAATAACTTCCGTCGGAATCATCGGATGCTTCTGCATTTGGGCCTGGGGCTAATATCGGAGATCGCACGGATTACGAACCGGATGCTGCTGCATTTGGGCCTGGGGCTGATATTGGAGATCGCACGGATTGCGAACCGGATGCTTCTGCATTTGGACTTGGGGCTGATATAGGAGATTGCACGGATTGCAAATCATCGGATGCTTCTGCATTTGGGTCCGGGGCTGATATCGGAGATTGCACGGGTTGCAAATCAGCGGATTCTTCCGCTCCAACTTCTTTTGCTTCACAGACATTTGAGTTTGGTCCTGATAACGGAAGCGGTGCAGGCTCGCGGCGAATCACGCCTATGTCGAAGAATCTTTCTCCAGAGCCAGATCCTAGGTCAAACCCAAGGAATTCGTCGTCACTGTCACTTACGTATGATTGAAGCTGCTGTAGCGCATTCATTTCCGTTTTCTTGGTGCGTAAAACTTTTCGACTTGACTCGGAAACATTTGTAAACAAACTTTTTGCAGCAGACTAATGACAGTAACTGATGTTGAAAGTGTTGCCAACTGGGACAGTTATGCGTGGAATTTTCAAATTAGCATCAAATTTCTCGGCATAACTGTCTCACTGAACTATTTCCATGGAAAGATAACGATTTTTACATTTAAAAATATGTATTTTGTGAAGAGTCATTAGATACAAGCCATATTTGCTTGAATATATCGACAAATGTGGTTCTGATAGTAATGTTTTGCTCTAAGCAGAAAAACATGTTTTCAACTTCAATCGCGTTTTTCTCAGTTGCAAGTTTTGCAACATGGGACAGATATGCTTAGAACGGCAGTGTAGAGAATAAAATCACGACAATATGTTTGTTAACCACTTAAATTCGCCGAGCGCAGTTTGTGCTTTTCACTTAAGACTTACGATGCGCACCAGATTGCGAAGAATGTAAACAAATTTAAACGTCAATGCTGTGTTGGAAGCCTTTTTTTTTTGCATTTTTTTTTTGCTTATTTGTTTTTTTTTCTTTTTTTGTTGTTCTTGTGAAAAATTTTTGATTTTTAAAAAAAAAAAATTATTTTTTTGAAAAAACAAGGAGGGGGGGGGTCAGGGTGTAAAATAAATTTTTTTGTTTATCTCTCTCTGCTGGTATAATTGTATTGTCATTGTAGTGTGCATTGTGTGTTCAGTATTGTATCTGTATATTTTTTTTTTTTTGCGTTTGTGGTTGAGCGTTTATAGCTCCCACGGGCGAAGCATGGATGAATCGTCGGAAGATGATTTATCTTTGCCACTGAATAATGAGGTATCTCAAAAGGTTAACCGATTGCGAATCTATCCAGCTGATTCAGCTGGTCCATGGGTTGTTTATTTTCAGCCCAAATCGAGACTTCTAAATGTTCAACAGTTTTCTGATGATCTGACGAAGTGATTCTCGGCCGTGACCGAGATAAGCAAAGTGAGACCCAATAAACTTCGGGTCGCTGTGTCCAACCTTAAGTAGGCTAATGAGATTGCTGTCTCTCAGATTTTTAACCTCGAGTATCGAGTGTATATCCCAGCTCAGGGTATTGAAATTGAAGGTGTGGTCACCGAAACGAGTTTGACCCCTGAGATCCTGCTGAAACAGGTAGTTGGTAAGTTTAAGAACCCACTGCTTTCTCCAGTGAAGATACTGGATGTGCTAAAACTTGGTACAGTATCGATCACTAATGGTGTAAAGAAGTTTACACCGTCAGACTCGTTTTGTGTGACCTTCTCTGGTCCAGTCCTACCCCAATACATCGAGCTGGGAAAACTTCGACTGCCTTTGCGGTTGTTTGTACTTCGGATCATGATCTGCCAAAAATGCCAGCAGATGGGACATACGACCTCCCATTGCGGCAATGAGGCACGCTGCTCCAACTGCAGAGAGAAACATGGATGGCGCCTGCGCAGACAGCACACCAAAATGCGCTTTCTACACGGGAACTCCTGGAAAACCTCATCCTTTGCTACAAATAAGACATTGTTCCTTTCGTACAACTCTAGTGCATATTTAGAGTAATGGCAGGAAGCAAAATCTAGCCAAAAGATTGTAGGTTTGTTATGCTGTTTGATCAAGAGTAACAACCTTTTTTGCTGGCACTCCCTCACGTATATTTGACCATTCATTGTGTCTGTCTTAATGAATGGACGAGATATTTTTCCACTACCGCATATAGCCTGCAACACGAGACCATGCATTTTCAAACTTCCGTGCGATAAATTGAAAAAAAAAATGGCTGTACAAAATTACGATATGTATTCAACCATGGGCTGCGGACCAAGATCGACGAGTTTTACTGCAATACCTTGGATTGCAATTTTGACGTCATCATTTTAATTGAGACGGGGCTCGACGACGCAATCAATTCGACGCAGCTTTTTGGGAACAATTTTAATGTATACCGATGTGACCGAAGCCAAATGAACAGCAGTAAATGTCGTTTCGGAGGGGTTCTAATTGCTGTGCATCATCGGTTTATCAGTAGCAGTGTTGAAGTGTCCAGCGGAGTTACGTTAGAACAAGTATGTGTATCGATGAAGATTGGTTCCAAACGACTCTTGCTTTGTACCATTTATGTTCCTCCAGACAAAAGTAAGGATCCCAGTATATTGACCGGGCATATTGAGTCGATTCATGAGCTTGTTAACAGAGGCTCTGACAACGATTGTCTGCTGGTATGCGGTGACTATAATCAGCCTGGAGTGACCTGGAATTATTCTGATGGCAAGATTCAACCCGTGAACACTATATCTTCATCGAGAGCTAGCACGATATTGATTGATGGTATGGATTTCTTCAACATGCATCAAAGAAATCTCGTGCACAATCACCTAGGACGCATTCTCGATTTGTTCTTTAGCCCAACGGATCTTCCAGTTGAAATCTCGAGTTCTGTTTCACCACTCTTACCAATTGACCTTCATCACCCGCCACTGGTTGTCTGTGTACCATCTTTAGTTGATGACGCTGTACCATTGCATGGTGTGAATGAGAATGTTTTGCTGGCGTTAGACTATAACAAAATTGACTTCGATGCTCTTTGGGATTTTCTTTCTGCCATTGACTGGGATGTTCTTTTTGATGGACTGAGTGCTGACGAAATGGCTGAAATGTTGTGCGCTGTACCGAATGATTGGATGGACACGAATGTTCCATATCGTCGTCCCGCTGTTTCTCCTCCATGGAGCTCTGGTTTGCTACGAAAACTTAAACGAACACGAAATGCTTCGCAGCGTAAACTCCGGCGATACCGTTCCCTGGCAAATAAGCGTTGTTTTCACTTGGCATGTAATGAGTACCGTAAATTTAACTCGTCACTCTACAAATCTTACGTTTTACGGGTACAAACTTACTTAAGGTGAAACCCCAAGAGTTGTTGGAGCTATGTAAATTCAAAGAGGAAAAATACTACTATGCCAGCTAGCGTGTTTTTGAACGATGTTGAAACATCTATAAGTAAGAAAAAATGTGAAATTTTTGCTACTCATTTTTCGTCAGTGTTTGCTGCGAAAAGTATTAACCCAAGTGAACTTAACTCCACTGTTCTGGACGTCCCTACAAACCTTGTAGACGTGGATATTTTTGAAATAACGTCCTTGATGGTAAATAATGCCATCAAGAAAATAAAATGTACATTCTCGCCTGGACCAGATGGTATTCCGTCTTCAGTGTATTGTCGCACCAATGGAGCTCTTGTCGAGCCGCTCTGCAGGATCTTCAATAAATCTTTTGCCGAATCGAAATTTCCCGCAGTCTGGAAGGAATCTTTGATGGTTCCGGTACACAAGAAAGGAGACAAACGTGACGTTAAAAACTATCGGGGAATCACTAATATGTCAGCTGCCTCTAAATTGTTTGAGATAATAGTGAGTGGTTTCATTCTCGAGCGCACCAAATGCTACATCTCTGGCGACCAACATGGTTTCATGCCTGGACGTTCGGTTACTACCAATCTCCTAGATTTTACCACGACCTGTTTTGATCAATTGGAAAAAGGGGCACAAGTAGACGTCGTCTATACTGATCTAAAAGCAGCGTTTGATACAATCAACCACGAAATTCTGCTGGCGAAGTTATCAAAACTCGGTACATCGGAAAGATTGACATCATGGCTGTGCTCTTATTTAACAGACAGGTCTCTGCGAGTGAAACTTGATGCAAGCACTTCCTGTTTTTTTACGAACTCGTCAGGTGTTCCTCAGGGTAGCAACCTTGGACCGCTGGTGTTTGTTCTATACTTCAACGACGTATTACTTCTACTAGGAGATGGCTGCAGGCTTGCGTATGCTGATGATCTAAAGCTGTTTTTTGTGGTACGGACTGCCGAGGATTGTACTCGTCTTCAAGCATTATTAGATCGATTCACTGATTGGTGCCGTCGGAATAAACTTATGATCAGCATTCCAAAGTGTATGGTAATGTCGTATTACCGCATCAAGCAGCCGATTGTTTACGACTATACCATCAATGGCATCGTTCTACATAGAACCGACCAGTTCAGCGATTTAGGTGTTCTACTGGATCATAAATTATCGTTTAACTTCCACCGCTCTGCTGTGATCTCTAAGGCTAATCGCCAGCTAGGGTTTGTGTCAAAAATCTCAAGAGACTTCACTGACCCGTACTGCCTGAAAGCTCTCTATTGCTCACTGGTACGACCGATCCTAGAAAATGCCGCCTTGGTCTGGCTTCCTCATCAATTGACTTGGAGCTTAAGGATTGAAACAATACAGCGCAGGTTTATCCGGATGGCATTGCGTAATCTACCATGGTGTGATCCGCAAAATCTCCCGCCGTATTCAGATCGCTGCAATCTGCTGCAATTGCATACCTTGGAACGCCGGCGGCAAAATCAACAAGCGGTTTTTGTTGCTAAGCTTTTGAATGGAGAGGTCCACTGCTCGAGGCTTCTCTCTAAACTGAACATCCGAGTTTCTCCGAGAGCATTACGGAGTGGTACTCTCCTCCAACCCCGATTCCATCGAACAGCGTTTGGAAACAACGAACCTCTAACAGCTATGATGCGAGCGTTTACGACTGTCGAAGAATTGTTTGAATTTGGGGAATCTTCAGCTCACTTTTTGGCTCGTATTCGTAATGCTCGTTTTATTACCCTTCTTACACCAAAAGAAGGGTATTAAGATCGCTTGAAAATTCGACTTTTTATCCGAGGCCCAGAGGGCCGAGTGTCATATACCATTCGACTCAGCTCGACGAACTGAGCACATGTCTGTGTGTATGTATGTGTGTGTGTGTGTGTGTGTGTGTGTGTGTGTGTGTGTGTGTGTGTGTGTGTATGGATGTGTATGTATGTGTATGTTTGTGTGTGTGTATGTGTGTGTATCTGTGTGTGTGTGTGCGTTAAAAATATCACATCGGTTTCTCAGCCATTTGTGAACCGATTTCAGTTCTGTTGACGGCAAATGAAAGCTACAACATTCCCATAGAACGTTATTGATTTTTTTTTTATTCGGACATTTCGTTACGAAGATATTAACGAAACAGTACTTGACGGCCTATTATAATAGTAATCAAACAGTTTAGTCTCCGATTACATACTGAGCTATTTGTGTAGCGATTTTAGTTTTGTTAGCGCCAAATTAAACTTATAAAAATTTTAAATAATTGATCAAAATTTCATTAGGATTGAATAATCCTTCATGGAGATATGACCAAAACAATACCCGAGAGCACATAATTGTGAGATGAAAATATACTCGTTGCAGTTCAAAAGCGAACAAGACCACTCACCCCAATCGATGTCGCTTGTATTCTATTGTTCTGCATCTGGTGCGTTGTATAGCACATTCAGCGGACTAGCCACACTATGCGACTCTATAGAATTAGAGCAGGATCGATTGGCTCGAGTAGTCCGGTTTTGAACTGCAACGAGTATATTCGAAAATTACACAAAGTCTCCATTCACTATAACTACACAATTTTCAACGAACATGTACTTGTTAAGCATCTTGAATCCATATCGATAATCAAAATTGACGCTTAGGATTGTGTAATAATTCATTCTATGGACTGATTATATGAAATTTCCCATATTTATGTAATTTTTCCTTTTATATACCTAATATAAACAGGTCGTTAAAGACTATTAATGGCAATCTTTTAACCACATCGATGAACAATACGTTCAGGATTGACAAATAATTCATTTTAAAAACTGAATGTATGACATATCGAATATTCCTGGTTCTTCCTGGAATTTCTGATGAAAATATGTATACAGTACCATATTGGCCACATTTGAGTTCGTAATTCTGGTGAAGTGTAAGAAGGGTTCAGTCTCACCATCGGTGGATTAATTCAGGTTTTTAGTTTTAAGTTTGTATCATGTAGACAATAAGTCCGATGAACTAAGTTGATTGAATAAATAAATGTTGATTGAATTTTTGAGAGGTCAAAAAATATAATGCACTTATCTGGGAGCTTCTAGGTCGTCCAAACTTTTTATGAGTTCATAGTTTAAGTTCTACAGTTGTTATTGCATTTTTTTCGGGTAAAAAAATTAGGTTGTTGTGTAGGAGGGGTGGGTTGTTTTGTTGAGAGAGGAGGGGGGGGGGGCGCGTTGCATGGTGCGCCGTGCGTGTTTGGCATCTGCTCTACACCAACAAACACACGCTCCTCCCGTTCGGTAGATCGAGCGTCCGAAACGATCGTTCACTCTTCGGCAAAAGAGAAATCCTGCAGGTGTGCACTTGACTGCTCTCGTGTTTTGTAAGAGCGCGCTCGCCGAGCAAACGAGTGTGTTGCTCGGCGTGCCACCCTCCTTTCTATTGGCGTCGTGCAGTAAAATCTCCGCTCTTATGTTACCTCTGCATAAGGATGGTTGTGTTGACTAATTGAATGGAAGAACAATGGGAATGAGCACAAAAACATTACTCTCCGCAAATCTGCAAAACATTCAACAAAAACATATTTCGCCTTGGATTGGAAAATGTTTTTTTCCGTTTAGAATCATGCGGATCATTATGTTTACTAGTTGATTTTTCATAAGAAACCATCAATTGATTTCATGACACCGCCCATGCTGCATTACATACAAGATGTAAACATAAATTAATTTACGAATTAATTTGCATCGAGATGATTCACTAGCAATGCGTCATATTGAAAATCGTCTAAAACGCTTCTCTATCGAATTCCTGTTGGTTGAATGAAGTTCGGATGTATTTTCTTTAGGTATTCGTAGGTATCCAAATGTTCGCTTGTGAATGTTTGTTTGAATCAAAATTGAAAAACATTATCATAGAAAGCCTTTTTTCCACTGTTTCTTGCTTCTCTAAGAAAATTCAATCAATTATCGCAGTTATCAATTCATTTACGAAGTGTCAAATTTAAGTGAGAATTCACGAAATAGAATATCTCTCTGTTATTGATCTCTATTTTTGATAAAATATAAGTGAAAATTTATATCTCATCTGTTAGAAATACTTCTTCCAGAATATGTTATATTTAAACTTTACATCTGTCACTTTAGTACTTGGATATATATCCGAAAAATTCAAACGAAGTTTGCTCCGTCGCATCAATTTGGATTACAAAAAGCTCGCTTTTTTCCGTAAAACAACAAAATACATTGTTTTTTGCGATTCGAGTTAATGTGGCGGAACAAATTCTTTTGAATTTTTCCAAAATGTATCACAGTGAATTAAACCGAGAATGGAAAATAATTTTCAATTCGTTGAATGAAGAGTCTGAGCATCTTTCATCAAATCGGTTCATTTAATAAAATTGGCACCAATATCAGTCGTGATAGAGTAAACTTGACCCAGATCAATGTTAAAGTTTTTCATAACTTTTAGAATTTTATCAAGAATAACTTCTGCTGTATTGCGGCCAAATATTACCACCATAAGGTGGATCGCTGCTCCATGTATTTTTTCCTATCTCTTATCTCATTCTCGCAAACTTACCTCGCTATTTCAAATTGATAAATCTCGATTGTTAGTGAATGAACATCGAATCTAACTCCATCAGATTGTTCACAGCAAGTAAGCTTAGAAACTGATGTGATTAAATATTCAATATCTAGTACAGATTCTGAGTTGTATCAATTCTAAATTATGAGGTTATGACTACCGTCGAGAATGCTTCAGCATAAGCCCCTAAGGTCGTATCGAGTTCGAAAGAAATTTCTTTTGCTATCTCAATCCCATGTTAAATTCCATTTACTGAAACGGAAAAGTAATGAATTGAAAAGAAATTTCTGCAGCAGTATTCACTTGAAAAGAAAGAAAAATAAAATTGAAATTTGTAAGGTTTCCACGCAAACTGTCACTTTACTTTCGGAAAAATATTCCGTTCGATTATTCCGTAAAGGCCAGTATCGACTTAAAAAGCAATGAGCTTACAGAATTTTGTTCAATATTACCAAGCGGAATTTTAACAATTGATCTGCATGGAACGGGTGTGCAACATATTTTAATGCACGTTGAAAGAAAATGTGTCAAGTTTAGGTCGACGAAATTTTGATCGTAACACCCTTTAATATAAAATGTTATCCAGTATGAACCAGTTCGCAGCTAGCGGTTGAAAGGTAGCAAGAAATGCTTTGTGACGTTCATGATCATCATTGAATTCATCATTTCAGGAAGATCATTTCGATTTCGACAGCTAAAGAGTTGCTTTGCTTGGAGTTTGTTTTTATTTCACCGCACTTTCCGTTGCATATGCTCGTCAGTTGGCAGCCAGTGATAGTAGAGCAGCAGTGAAGGTGCCATATTGAGGTGTTGAATAACGGGTGGCCTCCAAATAGCGGGAATAGAAGCACAGTTCAATCTGGTTTATTTTATATAAAGGGTTGATCTTCAAACTAAGCTTAATTAATAAAGGGTGTCCACGATGAAATTGCCACACACGAAATTGATTCGCAAAACTCGAGTTTTCATCCAATTGCCATCAAATTTTCAGGGATTGAGAAATAACTATTAAACTTCATTTTACCATTTTACTCGTATTTTATTTACAGTCCATACGCAAATGCCCACACCTTGGCCTTAACCCTGGCCATAAGATTCTGCACAACCTGTGAATCAACCGTTTTTTGCATGTAAACCCATACTTTCTTCAGTTCCTCGACTGTCTTCACTACCTTAGGTTGTTTAAGAAGGTGCTGCTTCATAATCGCCCAGTACTTCTCGATGGGGCGGAGCTCCGGAGTGTTGGGAGGGTTGAACATTTTCGGCACGAAATTGACCTTATTGTCCGCATACCATTTCAGCACGTCCTTGGAGTAGTGGCATGAGGCCAAATCCGGCCAGAAGATTGTTGGGACGTTGTGGGCCTTCAGGAGAGGAAGCAGCCGCTTCTGGAGGCACTCTTTTATGTACACCTGTCCGTTCATCGTGTCCTGGGTCACGAAAGGTGCACTCCGCTTCCCGCACGTGCAGATGGCTTGCCAAACCAGGAATTTCTTCGCAAATTTTGACATCTTCTGAGTGCGGACATGCTCCGGAACGCTGAACTTATCCTTGGCCGTGAAAAACAGGTTGCCGGGGATCTGTTTGAAGTCGGCCTTCACATATGTTTCGTCGTCCATGATGCAGCATTCAACTTTCGTCAGCATGTTGAGGTACAACCTCCTGGCACGGGTTTTGGCGGACTTGTTCTGCTTCTCGTCGCGATTAGGGGCCTTTTGTACCTTGAACGTTCGAAGCCCAGCCTTAGTTTTGGCCTTCTGGACAAAACTTCGGCTTAGGTGCAGCTTCTCAGCCACATCCCGAACGGAGGCGTTCGGATTTCGGTTGAAGGCCCCAACTACGCGGTTGTGATTTTTGGTGTTGTACGGAATACTTTTTCCTTCACTTCTGGGCTTCCGATCGGTGGCCAACCGTTCCTCAAACCGCTTAATCACTTGCGACACCGTGGAATTCGCGATTCCCAACGTTTTAGCGATGGAACGATGCGAGAGATCCTTGTTCTCGTGATGAATGCGCAAGATTTTATCACGCACGAGCTGTTCTTTCGACTCCATTTCCGCGAGTTTTGATCACAGGACTTTAAAACTTGCAGGATGTAAATAATGCACTATGAACTAAATCCACCCAAATTTTCATTAAATTCTACTCAACGGTTAAAAAGTTAGAGCAATTTCATATTGTGGCAATTTCATCGTGGACACCCTTTATCATCATAAAATCCGTGGTCCGCCGTGCGGCGCAGTTTAGTCCTGATGGTAGCACATGCCCGCTGGATCAATTTTCCGGATGCTGTTTCTGATCCTGTAGATGAGTTTCCGCTTCATAAATAGTACAAATTAGTTTTGTTACAGAAAAAAAACGAATAGATTCGTGAGTCTTACCTTGGATTTCGTAACATAAAATAAATTTAATTTTCAGTGTAGACCCTCATGAATCGAATATTGGAGATATCTCCCCTGATCACTCCTCGGTAGTAAAGCCCTTACCGCAGTTCAGTGTTAATTAATTTTCTCTATAGGCTAAATCCGCACTTTAGATTGCACTAGCCGTAAACAAGTAAGTCCCCTAAAAAATCCACATCTGAAATTAAACTTTCCCCGTTTTGCTCCAATCTGTTTGCCCAAAGTATCACGAAGGGAATACTTCGGGAATTCCTCCAGCCTTCCAAGCTGTAAAACCCAGCAGCATTCTGTTCCTTGCCGCAACAGCCTTGGATCGGAGCAGCAGATATCTAATGGCAGTGGGAATTGCCACAGCCAACAGCCACACAAATGATAAGCCTCAACCCTCCTCCATTCTACATATTGCATACTTTTGGTAGAAAGCTAAACCATCTCCGGGTTCACAATTTTTCCTCAGCCAAACCACTTTATGTATGCGTACAATCGTTTCTCGCGTTTTTTTAAACCCTCCCCCCGACCCGGCAAGAGCAAAACGATCCGGATACGATTTCTCTCGGTTGGGGATATGATTGCGAGATTCTGAGCCTTGGCAGTGGGCCACCATTATATTGCGGGCGACGGGGGTGGTGGTAGCAGGAGAAGGAATTCTAAAGCTGTTTTTTTTTTCCTTTTGCCGGTTGCCAACTCCCCGTTGGAACCCATTCTGATGAAACGTGTGTGCAAATGTGTATAATGTGAGATAACAATCGCACGAGTTTTCACCGGAATCGTTTTCCTTTCCGGGGCCGGGAGCAGCTTTTGAGGTGGGTGGTGTTGGGTTTTTTCTGCCTTCGGTTGGGTGCCAACCGACAGTGGCGTCGGTGATGAAGGAAGTTCTTGTTCGTGGAAAAGTTCTAATTTCCTTTAAGGTTTCATAACTGTTTCAGCTGTTGATTGGCGTAATGAGTGCATCCTTCGTCCCAACTCGACGCCCATGCCTCGAGTGGCCAAAGGTAGGGGCGCGCATCAAACCACGAGTTCGGCAGCGGTGCTTCGCAGATAGGATGTTTCAAGGAAAACACTCAACTCAGCACGTCATAAACATTTCAGGATTCTTCCATTTGAGATAAGCGGCAAATTGTCCGATCGATAGAAATCTTCTTTGGCGGTGATCGCTTTCGTGATGGTACAAAAGTGTGACAAACAATTCGTTGGCGTCGTTATCGCGATCTGTTCGATTTTTTTTATTCGGCATGTGTGGTCGGAGGAAGTACGTGTTTGATGGTTGAGAAAGTTCCCCCGAAGAGATGAAGTGTGGCAATCAGCACAAAATTGCTGTCGTGTGGCAGAAAACGATGCGAGTGCTGTTGATAACAATCAAATTTTGCCTAGTTTGTGTCGTAAATAAGCACCATTTGAAGAGAAGCAGACAAATAGGGGAGACAACTTTTCACATGAGTTAGAACGGTTTAGCTGAAGACGGAGCTTTCCCGACCGTTGTGCTTTCCGTTTGTTCCGAATGATATTTTTGCTCTTATGCAAAACACCGCGGAAAGAAGTTTCAACCCACCTGAACCGTAAATGAAGTGGAAATTTGGCCATTAAAAGCATCCCCCTTTTTCAGCAAAAGGAAGAGACATTCTAACAGGTCTGTTTAAAGGCTTAGGTAGAATTTTGATAAAACAGTAGTGGCACGGGGATGGGAGTGAATAAATCGGATGGCATAGAAATTTCATGGTGTTTTGGTTTTAAATTTTAGTGTTTGGATGAGAATGAAATCAAGAAGTGTGTAAAGCAAACAAGTACATGATTCAGAAGTATGACATAAAGTTTTGAGAATACAGCTTCAAATATGTCAATTAACAACTGAAAGCTCAGTCCAATAACAATCAGTTGCTCGATGAGGAATAATTCGCTGAAGACATTGCATGTCACCATGAAACGGAACTAGTTACTATTAAATTTCTTCACGCAATAATCTCCACGAAGACACTCCTCGATGACCTCACCTGGCCACATCCATACAACCGTTGGAAATAGGGAGGATTTGGTAACTACCTTAAGAAGACACCCGGAACCCACGAATCTTTCAGTAGATATCAAGGGAAAAGGGAAATGAATATCTGAAGAGAATTAACACAATGCTCAGAACATTTTTTTTTCTTAATGGCCGTTGGGAGCATTTAGGCTAGGAAGATTAAGCGATGCTCCATTTATCTTCACACGGTTGGGACTCAAGCATTGACTATAGTTCTAGCCACATATGGATAATGGTTAGAGCGCTAAAACTCGCTCTTTGAAAAGAGAAGAATGCCTAAAAATATTGTTTTCTTCTGGCGGTGGAGGCGTCGTCAGAAAATATCGTCACAGTATTTCAAGCTAAACATAGCTTCGGAATTTTACTGCGTCACAATAGATACTGAGCAATTACAGCCTCCGACACACAAACGCCCAAAACCTTACCAAATGAGAACAATCAAGCTGTTTCTCAAAAAGCAACTATTTGAACCTGATCAACAGGATGACATAGTGGAAAGATCTCTCCCGAGTTTTAGATACAGCTGCTGAAATATAACGAAAGCATCTTTTCTAGGACGTCAAGAATCGCCTTCAAACCAATATTTTTGAGTTCCAGACGGACGAAACCATGTTCGGTCTCCTCAGGTGGAATACCAGCGACGCAATTGATTTCGCTTCCAATGCAGTTCCGTCCCAACACAGCTTCTCAAATGGTAGCCAGGTGGCGGAGTGCCACATAAAGGGTGATACGGTCAAAATTTGGTCAAGGGAAAACGCGTGTAAATCGGTGAAATCGTTTATTTAAAAAATCAAATTAAATTTCTTTTTCAAGTTCAATTAGTATAAAATTCAGGAAAAATATTCAGTTAGGCTTCCGCTTTTCCAAATCCGAATTGCCGGGCCTTACGCTTGACCCCTGCCATCAGATTTTGTACAGCCACCTTGTCCACCTTCTTCGCCGCAGAAAGCCAGTTTGCCTTGAACTGCTGCTCGTCCTTAGCAGTTTTTTTGGTCTTCTTTAGGTTCCGCTTGACAATAGCCCAGTATTTCTCAATTGGGCGGAGCTCTGGCGTGTTGGGAGGGTTCTTATCCTTGGGAACCACCTGCACGTTGTTGGCGGCGTACCACTCCATGGCCTTTTTACCGTAATGGCAAGATGCCAAATCCGGGCAAAACAGTACGGAACAACCGTGTTTCTTCAGGAAAGGCAGCAGACGTTTATTCAAACACTCTTTCACGTAAATTTCTTGGTTGACAGTCCCGGAAGCTATGAAAATGCTGCTTTTCAAGCCACAGGTGCAGATGGCTTGCCAAACCAGATATTTATTTGCGAACTTTGACAGTTTCGTGTGCTTGAAAATATCTGCTACCTTTCCCCTTCCTTTTGCCGTATAAAACTCCTGTCCCGGAAGCTGCTTGTAGTCGGCTTTGACGTAGGTTTCGTCGTCCATTACCACGCAGTCAAACTTCGTCAGCATCGTCGTGTACAGCCTCCGGGATCGCGCTTTGGCCGTCGTATTTTGTTTATCATCGCGATTTGGAGTCACTACCTTCTTGTAAGTCGATAGTCCGGCTCGTTTTTTGGCTCGATGCGCGGTTGTAGACGATACACCCAGCTTATTTGCGGCATCTCGGAGAAATAGGTTAGGGTTTCGCTTGAAACTACCGGCAACTCTCTTTGTCGTCTCAGCGGCTTCCGGTTTTCGATTTCCCCCCGATCCAGACTTCCTGGCTGTCGACAAACGCTCCCCAAACACTTTAATTACATTTGTAACGGTTGATTTGGCAACTTTTAGCGATTTTGCCAACGCGCGAGCAAAATTTTGATACGCTGCTCTTCTTGCTTGGACGGCATTTTGACAACTGAAGAGTGAATTCCAAAATCAAAATAGGAGCAACATTCTACACACACACCTTCAAAATGAGGGGTGTTCAGGTTTTTTAAATGCAAAATTGAAAGAAATACGTCAAGTTGATATTGACCAAATTTTGACCGTATCGCCCTTTAATAGAAACAAACGTTAACACACACTACAAAACACCAGGTTCACTTCCAATCAATGAATCATTGTTTAGTTTGAATATTTTGTATCGAAAACTGAACAAAATGTTGGATTTCGCAAAATCGACGGAGCAAAAGAAAAACACGTCAATTCAAAGCCGGGCCTGCTGCGCCATCCAAAAACAATCCGTGGATGGTAAACGCCAATTTGATGCCATATGAAAATAATACCAGGCCATGAGAAGATTCACATCACTCAGTACCAGAGGTTGTACTCGTTAAAATTGCAACACACAAAGCGATCTGCAAAAAATCCGTCTTGTAACCAATTGTCTTCAAATTTTCGGAATATTAAACAAATTATCGCTGCTAATTTTGAAGCCAAATGCCCTTAATTTTTTTCTCAAGACCCTCCATGAGATGTTGTTCAACTTTAAAACGGACAAGTTTGTGTACACTGTCCCATGCTTTCTACAATTATTTTTCTGTTTTGTCTCTTTTAGAACGTTTCCGTAAGTCCTGTTTCATAATAGCCCACATTTTTTTGATTGGTCTTAACACCGAAGTGTTCGGAGAAATAAGGTCTTTGAGTAGGTAGATGACCTTATTTTCCTTAAACTTTTTTCTAGACTTTTTTCGGATGCTGATAAAAAAAAGCTACGACAGATAGTTGCTTTTGATAAATTTCCCATGGAAGGTAATTATTGAAGCTTACTTGCAAAAAAAACATTCTACGCCCTTGCGAGCGGCCTTCCGGAACTTAACAGGAACATTCGCCATGGTGGACGAAAACATGCGTGTAGGCATGTTTTATAGTTCTTTCTTCGTTTTATTTATCAATTCCTCCTCAGTTTTTGCGACAAAATTGTTGGAGTAGATCTTACGCTTCAGGTTGGCCCAGAAATTCTCGATCGGACGCAGCTGGGGGACGTTGGGCGGGTTCGCCGACTTGGGTACCACATCGATATTCAGCCGCTCCATCTCCTCCAACGATCGCTTCGAGTAGTGGGCCGACGCCAGATCCAGCCAGAACACCTTGACTTTGCCCTTATTCAGGTATTTCTTGATGAACAAAGCAACTTCCGGCAGGCATTTCGTACTATAAATTTCCCCGTTCACGGCCAGTCCGGAGCGAAAGAAGAGCGGCTTTGATATCCTCTTCTCGCTGATTGTCAGCCACAACAGCACCTTCTTGGGAAACTTGGTGTGTGAAATGAACTTCACCTCGGAGCTCAGTTCCTTGGTGGAGGAAGTAAAATACGAAGTGCCCTGCCATTTGTTGCCATCCAGGGTGAGATAGGTCTCGTCGTCCATCCCCACCGCCAGGTCGCGATTCGCCGGGAAAATTGAGTTGACCATCTTATTCAGCCGCTGCCGCTGCGTCATTGCCTGCAGCTCCGAAACCAGTGTACGCGACTTCCGCTTCCTGACATGTATGTTCATGTTCGCCAGGTACTTTTTCACTGTTTGGCCGGTTGAACCGTCCTCCCGGCCAAGCGCACGCAGCGACGTAGCCACTTTTCCCTCGGTCTTCCTCTTCAGCATCCTTTGGAGCTTCAGTGTCGCTCAGGGTCGTCGGCCGTCCGGAACCGGGCTTTTTTTTCGATGCTCTGATTGTTGTCTAATAGTGCCTAGATGATGTAGATGCCGGAACGGGCGTATTCGGCGTCCACCAAGTGCCGCACGATGTCCGTTTTCGACGCGGTGGGGTGCCGTTCTTTGAACGCGCACACTTCTGATACGAGTTGCTTCACTGTTTTTGCCATCACGGTTAGAGTTCGACCGATAAAGCTGTAAAATTTTGTATGCTGACTCATGGGTTACTATGATTGATGCTGCATGAGTAGTTTCGTCAGTGCGGGAAAAGGTAAACCTATGAAAAATTAGCAATTTTGGTCCATTTTTTGAAATGCAAACGTTAGTTATTTTTAAATCACTGTATTTATTTACCAAATTCACAAGCCCGAACCTTCTTCTTGATACCACGCATAAATTTTGTACAACGCTTGAACCGAAATTTTTTTTGCTTTCAACCATGACTTCAACATTTCCTGTTCTGTAGTTCTTTTTTTAGTTTTCCCAGTTTTCAATTGGTCGCAACTTTGGAGAGTTGCTGGGTTGCTGGCCAGATAAGTTCGATGAAGCCGAAACGAAATGCTTTGAAAAAAAAATATGAAATCAATACTGTCCTCTACTGATGTATTAACATATCCGGATCATACAAAGCCCTATATACTGACAACGGATTTCTCTGACTTCCCAGTTAAGTTTTTCCGGGGAGGTTTCTTTGGAATAACGATCCGACACGGTTGAGTGTACAAACTGAAAAAAAAAAGTTTAGGGGATTAAGATCCTTCGGCACGAAATTGACACCATTCGTCTTGTACCACTCCAGAACATCCTTGGAGTAGTGACAAGAAGCTAGGTCCGGCTAAAAAATGGTGTTTTGAGAAACGGAAGCAGTCGTTTTTTTTCAGGAATTCATTCATGTATACTTGACCATTTACAGTTAAAGTTGTCACGAAAGGCTTGCTCCGTTTAGCACACGAACAAATCCCCGGGAACTTGTTTAAAGTCCACTTTTCCCTGTGTTTCGTCGTCCATGATGCAGCACTGTGGTTTCGTCAACATTTGTGTGTACACAGCAAATAAAAAACTAATATACATCAACGTTATTGATGCTAACGTATTAAAAACTGATGTAATCAAGGAAATACGATGCACAATAACATCCACTTGATGGAATATTACATCGCTCTTCAAAATACATCTGAACATAATTATTAGTCTCATGAATGTAATAATCACATATCAAAAACATAAATATTACATGAAATCCAATGCACTTAAAGGACTCCATAAAAAATGTTGAATATTACACGATTTCGATGCTTTATCGCATTTAGTTGTTGTGTAAAATTAAATCTCGCAACACTGCAAGATTTTTTCATCTTCGGCAACACTGAGTATTAGTACACGACACTGAAGAAGTCTGCACATTGTAGACGAAATACGCGTATCTGTCAAGATAAGCAATAAAGGTAGTTGGAATTAAATGGAAATTACTAATCATTCTTCTTATTTTCTAGTTACAGGTATTCCACTAAACAGCTCACACTCTCCATAATTCACTGTTTTCTTGTCAAAACAAAGTCAACCGTCAACTGCTGCCATCCATTCCTCTGAGACGAACAGAAATTCGTCTGAAATCGGTACGTATTAGCATCCGCTGGTGTATTTGGCGATTTAATTTCATCAGCCATTTTCATTCAGGTTTGAACAAGAACTCCAAGGTAGAAACATTTCGTCAAGTGGTGAATCGTCTATGTCACATGAACCGATGCCATCTACCGACGAACCGATGTTATGCTCGGAAGCGGATGCAATCGTACCGACGCTGCAGATTCAAACGGTACAAGGCGGTTATGATTTGAACAAGGAGCTGGTGAAACGAGAAAAAAAAAACTCCGGCTGAGTATGATCCGGATGCGAGTGACAAGACAGAAGACTATAACATGTCCGACGGTGCGGAAAGTGGACCAGATGGGGAAATGGCGATAATTCAAGTAATGGTGGCAATAAACAAGGTGAAAGCCATGCAGACCCTCCAACATCATCTGGAGGAAGTAGTGGTGGGTAATTTTGGCGTGCTAGTGGGGGTGGTGGGGGTTGGTTGGGGGGGGGGGGGGGTGGGCACTTATTATAAAGGTGGAATGTGGGTTTGTGTTGGGGGGAAAGAGTGCTTGTGGGGCCGTAGGCGCGGCCGCCACCCCGGGGTGCGTGTGATTTGTTGTTTTCCGGCGTAAGGAGTGTATCGAAAATAAGCTATCCACAAACTTTCTTTTAAATTTTGTTGAAAACCGATATTTTATTCATACAAAAAAATCATCCTTTATTGTACGAGGTTAAACTTGAACATAATGAAGACCGGATGGAATTTAAGTTATTCCTTCATGAATTTTCGAGCTTTGGATCGAATGCTCTTCATCAAGTTCCGGACAAGTGTTGCATCACATTTTTTGGACGCTTGAGCCCAAGTTTTTTTGAACTCCTGCAGCTGCCTTACCAATCTTCTTGAAGACCCTCTTCACGATTGCCCAGTAACGTTCGATGGGTCGAAGCTGAGGGCAATTTGGTGAATTGATATTTTTCTCAACGAAATCTATACCCTTTTCAGCAAGCCCATTGAGAGTGGTTTTGGCATAGTGAGCCGACGCTAAATCCGGCCAAAACAGTGGAGGTGTACTATGCTTCTTATATAAAGGCAACAATCTCTTCTGGAGACACTCAGATCGATAGATTTCCGCATTTATAGTTCCGGTAGTGTAAAAAATGGTTGACTTCAAACCACAGGAACATATTGCTTGCCATACCAGTACTTTTCGATCGAATTTCTCCACTTGAATCGACCTGTCCGCATCGCTCACATCCTCCCCAACGACGGCAGTAAAGTATTGTGGACCTGGAAGGGTTTTTGAGTCCTCCTTTACATAGGTCTCATCGTCCATCAAAACGCATGCATCCGGACGCTGCAAAAGACGTGAATACAATTTCCGGGCCCTTGTTGCTGCTCGCTTCTTCTGTTCTGCACTTTGTTTCGAGATTTTCTGCTTCTTGTAGGTCTTCAGGTAGTTTCGCCTCTTGATACGCTGGATTATTCCGACACTCGTTCCTGCTTTTTTGGTCAAATCACGTATTGACATTGATTTGTTCTTCATGATTAGAGATACCACTTTCTGCTCCTGTATCGGGTTGGAAGAACCGGGTTTTCTGCCTCTTCCTGGTAGCTCATCCAAAGAATAGTGTTCCCCAAACTTATTAATGATGGTTTTAACACTCGCATGATGAATTTCAAACCGCTTCGCCAATTTTCGCATAGTAATACCCTTCTCACTTAGCCATGTGTCCAGAACCTTAATTTTCACTTCCGACATTTTGAAAACTCAGAATTTGAACCGCACAAACAAGTAAACAAAAGAAAGCTGACAGTCAAACGCACAGCATGCAGTGTTCAGAGCATAAAAAACCACAAATACATGCGTACAACGCAAATGTATGTGGATAGCTTATATTCGATACACTCCTTAATAAAACCATCCTTGTGTTTTAATTACCACTGTAAACCTTTTTTTTTTTATTTTATTTTTATATTATATTTTTGTTTTTATTTTTTTTTTTTCCTTTTCTTTTTGGGTGTGGTGTATATGTGGTGGTGTTCTTACAAAACAAACCCCTGCCAAATGTTTTTTTGGGGGGGTTTTTTTTGTTTTGTGTTGTGGGGGGGGGTGTAGGAATGTTGTTTTTTTTTGGCGGGCATTTGGGGGGGGTGGGTTTTTTTTTTATTTTTTTTTTGTGTGTTGTTGTGTGGGGGGGGGGGGTGGGGTTTGTGTTGGGGGGGGGGGCCCTATTCTGTTTTTCATTGCGTTTTGGAGCTTTCTGAACTTTGAATGAACGGAGACCGGCTCGCTTTGTGCACGAAACTTTTGGTCAAGTGCGGCTTTTTCGCGACATTCCGAACGGAACAGTTGGGTTTGCGTTTAAAGGCAGCTACCACTCGCTTGTGATCCTTCACACAGTACGGAACCTTTTTTCTACCACTCACCCTCTTCCGATCGACAGTTAAACGTTCCCCGAAACGTTCTATGACACGAGACACTGAAGACTGGTGAATTTTCTACATCTTTCCGATGGCTCGGTGCGAAAGAAGTGGATTGTCGAGGTGCGTGTGTAAAATGTTCTCGCGCACTTGCTGTTTTCGAAACTACGACTCATTTCACAATGGAACTCACGCTAAGGTCATTTCACCCAAAATTTCTTTGAAATCAACCCAAAGGGCGAAATTTTTCAGCTTATTGAAAGCGATGCAATTTAACTGTGGACACCCTTTAGTGAATCTAGTATGCAACACATAATTTTAATACATCACAAAACTATTTGTGTCATTTGACATTCCCATTGTTGAATGATTATTCTTGATAATTGAATTAAAAGTCGACAACATTTTCAACTGATCGAAGTATTTATTTTGATGATCTTTCTTGAAATTCTTAAGTTATTTGCGTTCAAAGTGTTTAAATTGTTTGTGATGGTCGCTAATTAACAAATTTTCATATGAAACGCTACCCACTCCTGCATCACAAAGTTCAACTTTCATTCTTCGACGTAAGATAAACTTTTGCTTAAAAAATCAAATGGGAGGTGTCGAGAATTCGAGAACTGGGTGAATCCTTCTTTGTTTTCTTAACAAATTATAGGTAGATCCTTGAATACTGCCTGTATATGATAAGCCAGCAACGATAATTTCTGGTCCATTTCGTATTTGCTGCCTTATGTGATTTTATTTACCTTATCTCGTATTGCCAATATAGGTTTCCTGCGTATCCAAATACACTCCTCCATGTGAAACTAATTTTTCGATCAAATTTGTCGAACACGGACGCTAAAATATTTATTTATCAAATAGTTTGCCAATTAATCCCGACATCCTTTCGTCCTCCTCATCCCGGAAATAACATTGCCTTCGTCTGCCGGTTGGTCCTTTTTGGCTGTTCCAAATTGGCACCGCGGCACGTTGTCACGCACCGGAGTCAGCATTTCCCTTTCACGCTCTCTCTCTCTCTCCCTCTTTCTTTCTCTTACTCATCATCGCTCTCGCACTTGCAAATATTCGGATTTTCAGATTTTAATTTTGGCAACACAACATTCAAACAGGTCCAACATATGTGCGCCATGTTCCCACATTTCTCAAATCCCCCTCTGCCCATTCCACTGCGGAGGATGGCCGGAAATGGGCGCTGCTGGTCAGTTGGTCAGTCAGTCGGGTGCCCCCAATCTTCCGAAGCCTGGCGTCATGTGGTTTTGTGCGAATAAATTTGCAAATTAATTTATAGGAATTACGCCCACGTGACGCAAACAAATCCGGCAGGCAACACGTTGTGCGTTCGTTCCCATGTACACACAGAATCACAATCGGTTTTCGAGGGCCGAAAGGGTGGGGTTTGTTTGGGGGGAAGTGAAGTCATCCGATAATTTATAATCCATGTAGGTAGGCTAAAGCGCGGGTGCCCTCTGTGCAGGACACAGGCACGATCCAGGCATTGTATCGGTAAACAGTTCAATAAGTTAGTGTGCTTTCCGGTCAGGTCGACGCCTGTCCGACACCGTCTGCCGGGAGTGGCATCTAATTATGGCAAAACTTTCGGATGAATAAGGCCACGGTAATTGCTTCTGGCGGTGCGTTGGAATGTTATTAGTCGGGATATTTCCACTTTGCCTAGATCGGATCGATAGGATTTCTAATTTATTAGACATTGCTGTTGTTTATGCTGTTGTTCAACCAGAATAGGCAGCGAAGAGGTTTGCCTAACAATATGAACCAAAACCCACGGCTAACTTTGATAGTAATCAAATGTGAGCGAAAACGTCTCGCTGTCCGAAAAATTCATTACTCATCTGTCGGCTGGTGTGAACTCCGCCACGTTCATTATCCAAATTCCTAGACATAGCTTAGAGGGCAAATTGAATTTCGTTGCTAATGAAAACTTGATGAGTTATCAAAATTCACTGAAACTGTTGGCTGTGAAATATGACTCCAAAATTTTCTCCATTCATTCTTCGACATATGCCACTCCATCATCGGGCAGCAGCAGCTCAACGTGATGTCAAACAGCTCTTTACCAACATCCTTCTGATGGGCAGCTTTTAAATCATTTTCAATGGAGCGCTTTAATTAAAATTCATTAGTTTTAATTAAACCCATCGCTGCTCCTTTGCTTCCGACACGCGGTCGCACTTTGGAGTCGCATGGAATTTCGGAGGAAATAGTCGTGGTCATGGGGAACGGGAGCAACGCCGGTGTCATATGATCATGTGCATATGCTGTGGATTCAACCGTGCGGTAAAATGTCATGATTTTGTGTGTCGTTACAACTTCGGTGTGCTCGTTTTCTTCCACTTTCAAAATTAATTGATACGATGATAGATAAATGGTGCATGCGAGGGGAGGCATACTAATGAGGATACCTTTGCAATTTGGAAAATTTGCACAATTCCTAGAAAGCATTCCAATCAATAGATTGGAATCTCAATGATGGAATTTGAAGGAAATAAGGCTGTCATTAAATAAAGGTATGAACCCTGAGTTGTTTAATCAGCTGTGAGGTGAGTTTAATCATCACCACGGATGTTTCGCTGAACAAGTCCCAGTTTCAGCTTGCAAGATTCTTTTGATGAATGTATCGAAAATAAGCTATCCACGTACATTTGCATTGTACGCGAGTATTTGTGATGGTTTTAATGTGTTCATCATAGCATGCTGTGCGTTTGACTGTCATCTTTCGTGTGTTTACTTGTTTGCACGGTTTAAAGTCTTCGTTTTCAAAATTTCGCGCACTGATAAGGATTGCAAATTAAGGTTTTGGACACACGGCTACGTGAAAAGGAAGTAACAATGTGACAATTGGCCGCTTTCAAATTCATTGAGTGAGTGGAAAATCCATCATAACCAAGTTTGGGGAACACTGTTCTTTGGATGAACTGCCAGGAAGAGGCAGAAAACCCGGATCTTCCAACCCTTAACTGGATCAGAAGTTGGTAGCTCTAATTCGGAAGAACAAATCAATGTCAATACGTGATTTGACCAATAAAGCGGGAACCAGCGTCGGAACGATTCAACGTATCAAGAAACGGATCAACCTGAAGACCTACAAGATGAAGAAAATCACCAAACAAGTTGCAGAACAGAAGCAACGCGCAGCAACAAGGGCCCGAAAGTTTTTAAGTATTCGCGAGTTTTTCAGCGACCGGATGCATGTATTTTGATGGACGACGAGAACTATGTCAAAGAGGACTCAAAAACCCCTCCAGGTCCACAATATTACATTGCCGTCGTTGGAGAGGATGTAAGCGATGCAGACAGGTCGATTCAAGTGGAGAAGTTTCGGTCGAAAAGTGCTGGTTTGGCAAGCAATATGTTCCTGCGGTATGAAGTCTACCATTTTTTACACTACCGGAACAATCAATGTGGAAATCTATCGATTTGAGTGTCTGGAGAAGAGGTTGCTGCCTTTATATCAGAAGCATAGCACCCCTCCACTGTTTTGGCCGGATTTAGCGTCAGCGCACTACGCCAAAACAACTCTCAATTGGCTCACGGAAAAGGGTACAGATTTCGTTGAGCAAGACATCAATCCGCTCCAAATTGCCCTCAGCTTCGACCCATCGAACGCTGTTGGGCGATTATGAAGAACGTCTTAAAAAATACTGGTAAAGCAGCTGAAAGTACTCAGAAAAATTTGGGCTAAGGCGTCCAAAAAATGTGATGAGACACTTTTCAAGAACGTGATGAGAAGTGTTCAATCAAAAATTCGCAAATTCGTGAAAGAATAATATTAATTTAAGCCAGTCTTCACAATTTTCAAGTTCAATCCCGTACAATAAAGAATCATATAAACAAACGAACTATTTAAAAAAATAAAGAATCATCCATTTGTTTGAATAAAACATAATTTTTTATATGATTTGGAAGAAAAATATATGAATAACTTTTTTTTCGATACAGCCCTTAGGTGCGAAATATCCTTAATGACCCATGTATTATAAATCAGTTGACGTAACTTCTAAGTTATTCACTCTATTGACAGTTCAGTTGTCGCAACCATTTATGATGTTTTTGAATTGCATGAGAAGGAATATAAAAATGTTCATTTTTAAACGGGAAACGGATTCGAAAAGCTGAAATGTCACAACAGATAGAATGGAACCAAAAAGGAATTTAATTTGGAGTGAATAGTATTTGGAAACATTATTTTTATACGGCTTTCGGTGACACGAGACGTCGTGTTATTTTTCCTATCTTCTGTCTAATTCTTATTATTTTACCTTGGAATTTCAGCGATGCGAATCTTGGTTTTTAGCTCATCGACGTAGCTGAAACTGTAATCGAATGCTTATCACAAGTGTGCATACATATTAATGTGGTTCTCTAATCAATATCTAGCATAGAAACTGAGATATGCATCTTCAAAATAGCAAGGTTGCCAAAGTGCCTTTAGACCCGTTAACAATCACCTTAATCAATTGGATTCTCACAACCTCATGCATTATAAGAACGGTTTAAGATCAAGAAGATGTAAAGGATGCATTAAAAAATTGAACTGATTTTTCATACTACTTGCCTACCACCTGGTGGTGAACTCACCTATGCATCACCAATCGTAGCAACCCTGTTGTGTACAGAAAACAAAATTGACAGCATTAGCCTGGTTCCGGCCGACCGACAGTGCTGCGTGACTATAAAGTGGAACAGCAGGTGAATAGGATGCCTGAGGACATCGTTGCTCGCCTTGTACTGAGAGGTTGGTTGAACAAGTAGAACGGTCAAGAAGTACCTGAGCAAGATAGACATTGTTATGCGGATATATCAGTCGAGACCGACCGTGTCTGAGCATCAGGCAATCACTCAGAAGGAGCAGCTAAAGGTGCTGAAGAAAAACATCTTGCCGGCAAAGTGCGACGTCGTGGTCATAATGGATAACGAGACCTACTTGACCTTTCCGTCACCACCAAGCTCCCGAGGAAGATCCTTCTGTGGCTGACAATACGCGAGATGACAATGTCCGAGGCGCTGTCCTTTTCTTCGGGGCTTGCGATAATCGGGAAGGTGCCCTCTTCATGAAGAAGTAACACTAGGAAAAGAAGATTATGCCAAGAGGTCACTGTAGGAAATAGATCAGCTGAAGATAAAGGTTGTACCGAGATCGCCAACCTTTTCTACGTTCCCCCAGCTGCGACCGATAGAAAGGTTTTGGGCTATCCTCAACCTTGAGGGGATCATCTTCCACAGGTCGACGATATTTATCGAGAGCGAGCACGGGTTATAGAGGATCTATTCGGTTTCCAGAAAGGGAAGTCTACGGTGAATGCCATTTGGACAGTAGTCAAGGCGGCCGTAAAGGTGTCCAAACAGAAGCGGAGAGGCGATCGATATTGCGCTGTTGTAACGATCGACGCTAAGAACACCTTCAATAGCACCAGTTGGGGAAAGGTCCCTGATTACTTGTGAAGAATTCCGAAGAGTTACTTTGAAAACCGGGTACTGATCTACTAGACCTCCGTGAGGTGGAAAATGGTGAACATCACGGTTGTAGCTCCGGAAGGTTCCATCCTTGGCCCAACACTTTGGAACAGGATGTACAACGGAGTGCTGACGCTGCATCTACCCAAAGGCGTAGTGATTGTTGGCATTGCGGACGACATCGTTGAAGAAGTGGAGATTCTGGCGACCGAAGCAATCGGCATAATTGAAAGCTGGATGCAGGGGGTGGAGCTACAGATAGCCCACCACAAAACGGAGGTCCTGATGACCAGCAACTGCAAAGCGGTACAGGCAGAAATCACCATCGAAGGGCATATTATAGACTCGAAGCACGTGCTGAAATATCTGAGTGTGATGATCGACGACCGGTTAAACTTCAACAGCCACTTAGATTATGCCTGTGGGAAGGCGGCGAAGGACATCATTGCGGTAGCCAGAATCATGCCGAACGCTACGGACCTAGCAGTAGTAAGCGGCGTCTATTGGCTAGTATATCATCATCGATACGGAGGTCCAGTCTGGGTCACAGCGCTGGAAACCAAGCAAAATCGGGCGAAGTTGAACAGTACGTTCACGCTCATGACCATGCGAGTCGTGAGTGCGTACCGAACTAGTTCATCGGAGGCAGTATGCGTCATTGCCGGTATGATCCCGATTGGCATCACTCTCGCGGAGGACAATGAGTGTTATCAGTGGAGAAATACCAGAGGAGTTCGAAGGCTGGTGAGAGCGAAGTCGATGACTAAATGGCAACCAGAGTGGGACATGGGGGTGAACGGTCGATGGACGCACCTGCTCATACCGGATCTGTCGATCTGGATGAAAATGAAGCACGGAGAGGTAAACTTCTACCTTACGCAGTTTCTGCCTGGCCTTGGTTGCTTCAGACAATACTACAGGGTGCGGCAGAAAATAATGCGAAAATGTTCAAACTTGAGTATTGGATCAATTCGTTTAGCTAGTGACTAATTTCTGTTGAAAGTGTATTTGTTTATGTTTACTTTCAAGTGCTGCATCCAAACATTCTATTTGTATTATTGCAAATTCGTCAAAATGTTCGCGAAAAAAGTGGTAGGTATAAAAAAGTCCCTGCAGGATGGTCCTAAGCAGCGGAGGCCGGGAAGCGGACGTCCGCGCTTTGCACACACGCCGAACATGATCAAATCGGTCCGTGCAAAAATTGGTGGCAACTCGGTGCGTTCCATAAGAAAACTTGCAAAGGAAGCCAATATTTCGGAAAAATCCATGCGGAGCATCATCAAAGAAGACCTGCATGCATCTTTCAGAGCCAAAGTGAAACGCCACTTGATTACGGACCAGGTCAAGGAACTACGAGTGACTCGTTCCAAGAGATTGCTTTCCTTGTTGAAGAAGGAAAAAATAATAATCCTGTTCTCCAACGAAAAGCTTTTCAGCATCGATGCTGTGGCCAACAGCCGCACGGACCGGTTCATTTCACCGCAGAAAATGGAGAACGTTCCGGAAAAAGTGAAATTCAAATTTCAAACCAAACATCCGGCTGGTGTCATGATGTTTGGCTTGGTGGCGTCCAACGGTTTGAAAATGCCGCCGGTTTTCATTGATGCTGGAGTTAAAATCAATACCGAAGTGTATATCGGTATTTTAAAGAACCAAGTGTTTTCCTGGCTGATGGCCAACTTCTCCGGGGACCAAAACGTTGTCCTACAAGCAGGATGGAGCGCCGTGTCACACGTTCAATCGAACCCAACAAGGGTTGAACGATAACATGAAGTTTTGGCCGAAGGATTTGTGGCCCCCTAGCAGTCCAGATCTTAATCCGTTGGATTATTCGATTTGAGCATATGTTGAAGCACGAGCCTGCAAAACATCACACCCTAGTGTGAAAACCCTGAAGTCAACCATAACACGCACATGGCAGTCAATGTCGGAGGACTACGTCCGAAAGGCAAGCTCTGGCTTCCGGCGTCGGCTCGAGGATCTTATTAATAAAAATGGAGGACAAATTGAATAAATTTGTTTAAGAGGACTTTATAAAGATAACTGCACTCGAAAATGTTGATATTATTGCTTGAATTAGTTGAAAATGGGATTTGAAAGAAATAGAACAAATTTTCGCATTTTTTTCTGCCGCACCCTGTCAGTCAGTCAGTCAGTCAGTCAGTCAGTCAGTCAGTCAGTCAGTCAGTCAGTCAGTCAGTCAGTCAGTCAGTCAGTCAGTCAGTCAGTCAGTCAGTCAGTCAGTCAGTCAGTCAGTCAGTCAGTCAGTCAGTCAGTCAGTCAGTCAGTCAGTCAGTCAGTCAGTCAGTCAGTCAGTCAGTCAGTCAGTCAGTCAGTCAGTCAGTCAGTCAGTCAGTCAGTCAGTCAGTCAGTCAGTCAGTCAGTCAGTCAGTCAGTCAGTCAGTCAGTCAGTCAGTCAGTCAGTCAGTCAGTCAGTCAGTCAGTCAGTCAGTCAGTCAGTCAGTCAGTCAGTCAGTCAGTCAGTCAGTCAGTCAGTCAGTCAGTCAGTCAGTCAGTCAGTCAGTCAGTCAGTCAGTCAGTCAGTCAGTCAGTCAGTCAGTCAGTCAGTCAGTCAGTCAGTCAGTCAGTCAGTCAGTCAGTCAGTCAGTCAGTCAGTCAGTCAGTCAGTCAGTCAGTCAGTCAGTCAGTCAGTCAGTCAGTCAGTCAGTCAGTCAGTCAGTCAGTCCAACTCATCTTTATTCCTTACAGATAAGTTCTCAATTGGTTCAAAACTAATTGGTCATCAACACGTCGTCATGATTTTTTAAATAAACGCTGAATTTATAAACATTTTAAATGAAGGGGCTAGGCTGACTTTACAACCCGATACCCTACTAGTATTTCTTTGAAATCAGATATTACCCTCGTTGGAGGTATCGATTGCTTCAAGATTCAGTCAATTCCGTTATAGTAATCCCAGTTTCAATCGATGTAGCCCTTGCAAAATACTCCCTTTAAGATCTATTCCAAAAGCCGTAAAAACATCGATCTCATCCCGACGGAAAATCCACAAACTCCTCCATCATTGCTTATCCGAGTATTATTTGTTTGTTTGTTTATTTCTCTTTCAGCTCTCGGCACGTCCCGGTGCTAATCCTTACCTCCCAGTGCTCGTAATTCATCCTCGACGCACTGGAATTCAAATGTACATTTTCACCGAACAGCGCAACCGAGAGCAATGAAAGCAGCGCCAATCGCAGCAGCCTGGCTGGGCTCGTTGTTGGTTTTTCTTTTTAATTCCGCTAAGCCGCATTTTACATTTCTCGAGTGTTATCTTTGCACTCATTCTCTTCCGCCACTTCCCGATAAGCGGTAAAATGGGTATCGCGTTATTTTCACGCTTCCTTTTTTTTCCAGAAGGCATGTACTCATCAACAACCCACTTGATGGGAGTTTTTGAAATTACAGCTTGAGGGCTGGTAGCAGCGAGATTTGTAAATGCTAGAAAATTTTCTCCGGAAGTTGCACATTGGTTTACCCAGCGCCTAAATTTAGCTTGACAAAAAAGAGCCAAACTCCTACCATTCAGCTTCTCAAGTTTACCGTTTCCGCCCGCGTGTTGCTCACTGGAAGTAGGAAGCCTTTTTTTCCCGTTCTAATTGAATGAGTAGGCTGGTGGTGAGTGGCGAGAATTCATTCCAACAGAAGAAAGCTTTCATTCACGCTGCGCACGATGCATACCTACAGGAGGGGAGAAAGAAGCAGAAGCAGAAGAAAACTCATTAGAATAGAAGTAATCAAGGTGAATGCGAAATGAAGTAATGAAAGCAAAATTTAATCCTTTTTTATGATATCCAGGTCTTTTTTGGTTGGGTTCGTTTGTATTTTTCTCTCAAAGGAAAATCGCGTGGCGAACGGAGTGGGGTGCTCTCAACGCAAGCCAGCATACAGATTCTTTTCATTGCCATAAATAGGCTTTGTGTATTCAGGAAACCAAACACCAGCCGAGAAGACCTTCTTTTCGGAGAAATTCAATTTAATCTAACAAAAACAAGAAAATATATTAAAGGAACCCTAAATTTTCAACGACCATTATGTGGGTTTTTAATTACTGAACCAAAAGTCGAAAATCTCCTGCTGGCATTCGATTGGATGAAGATGCTCCGATTTTATGCCGGGTGCATTCCAAGAAAACCCACCTCCGTTCCCGGAGTGGAAGGGACAAACAACCGGAAAGCGATTAGTTTTCCATGTTTTTCACCAGCTCAACACGATTCGGGAGGATTCCCGGAAAGAAAACCTCAAGCAAGCAGCTTTTAAGCTTCTCACCGGAAGCCACCTCATCAAAGAGGTAGGTGTGTTTCCCGCCTTGGAAAACACTGCATCGTCTTTAAGAGCAGAGAGGGGAGGGAAAAAATATAGTCAGTTACTGATGATGCTATACCACCGACCGACTTGCATCCCCGAAGAAACCAAAGCAAAAGGAAAAAAGCTCCTCCCAGCCGAGAAACACAACAGCAGAGAGCAGCAAAATTGCGGAAATCATGTATCAATTTCTCTGACGGGTAAATTCAATTTCCAATTTCTGCTTATCTGATCGGGCAATATTTTCCCCCTTTTTTTTTCTTTCATGTGATGGATTCCTTCCCGGTACAGGCAAAGCATTTTTCGCTTGGAAGTCGTGTCGTGTGTTTTTCGCCAGTCAAGCTCCGGGCAAAAGTGTCTGGAGGAAATTTTCCCCTTTTTTCCGATCGGTTGCCTTGTGGCTTGCTTGTTTTTTATATTTATTTTTATTCCTTCTATTATTTCATCATCTCGAGAAGCAATCTCGCATGAAGAATGGGAAGCTAAAAGTGACTAGGGAAGCAATTGAGCTTTCAAGCGAGGCACTGTGTCGGAAAAGGGTCAAGATTCGAACGAAAACCGCTTGGTGGTATCCTTTGTTCAACCTTTTTCGGGGTCTGTTGTTTGGGCTGTGGAAAAATCTCTGGAATTTGAGTTGATCCACATTGGAGTGACATCCACGCTATTATCCGAACAATGCACTGTTAAGCTACAATATGGCATGCGCATTAGGAAATGTTTGAAAAACGAAATAGATTGCCTTCAAATCTATTCTGAACCTAAGATATTACAGATAAGCAGGATAAATTTCAGCGTACAAAGTTGATTGAAAAATCTCATGACAATATTTTACTGGGTGAAGTTTTGGAAATGTTCGTCAGACTTCCTAAGTGGTCCCATTCTAAAGGGTTATACGGTCAAAATTTGGTCAAGGGAAAACGCGTGTAAATCAGTGAAATCGTTTATTTAAAAAAATCAAATTAAATTTCTTTTTCAAGTTCAATTAGTATAAAATTCAGGAAAAATATTCAGTTAGGCTTCCGCTTTTCCAAATCCGAATTGCCGGACCTTACGCTTGACCCCTGCCATAAGATTTTGTACAGCCACCTTGTCCACCTTCTTCGCCGCAGAAAGCCAGTTTGCCTTGAACTGCTGCTCGTCCTTAGCAGTTTTTTTGGTCTTCTTTAGGTTCCGCTTGACAATAGCCCAGTATTTCTCAATTGGGCGGAGCTCTGGCGTGTTGGGAGGGTTCTTGTCCTTGGGAACCACCTGCACGTTGTTGGCGGCGTACCACTCCATGGCCTTTTTACCGTAATGGCAAGATGCCAAATCCGGCCAAAACAGTACGGAACAACCGTGTTTCTTCAGGAAAGGCAGCAGACGTTTATTCAAACACTCTTTCACGTAAATTTCTTGGTTGACAGTCCCGGAAGCTATGAAAATGCTGCTTTTCAAGCCACAGGTACAGATGGCTTGCCAAACCAGATATTTCTTTGCGAACTTTGACAGTTTCGTGTGCTTGAAAATATCTGCTACCTTTCCCCTTCCTTTTGCCGTATAAAACTCCTGTCCCGGAAGCTGCTTGTAGTCGGCTTTGACGTAGGTTTCGTCGTCCATTACCACGCAGTCAAACTTCGTCAGCATCGTCGTGTACAGCCTCCGGGATCGCGCTTTGGCCGTCGTATTTTGTTTATCATCGCGATTTGGAGTCACTACCTTCTTGTAAGTCGATAGTCCGGCTCGTTTTTTGGCTCGATGCACGGTTGTAGACGATACACCCAGCTTATTTGCGGCATCTCGGAGAGATAGGTTAGGGTTTCGCTTGAAACTACCGGCAACTCTCTTTGTCGTCTCAGCGGCTTCCGGTTTTCGATTTCCCCCCGATCCAGACTTCCTGGCTGTCGACAAACGTTCCACAAACACTTTAATTACATTTGTAACGGTTGATTTGGCAACTTTTAGCGATTTTGCCAACTTTGCGTGCGAGTAGCTCGGATTTTCGCGATGCGCGAGCAAAATTTTGATACGCTGCTCTTCTTGCTTGGACGGCATTTTGACAACTGAAGAGTGAATTCCAAAATCAAAATAGGAGCAACATTCTACACACACACACCTTCAAAATGAGGGGTGTTCAGGTTTTTTAAATGCAAAATTTAAAGAAATACGTCAAGTTGATATTGACCAAATTTTGACCGTATCGCCCTTTACATAAGTGTTTCCGCTATTAACCTTCCTAATGTAGGGGGAGATCCTTCAGTGCCGTACACCGAAGAAAGAGTAGGCTCTGGCTTCAACTGGACGTGTTAAAATGTTAAAATACATTGGATAGATTTAATTAATGGTGCTTTCGTGTGTTAAAAATGTGCTGAATTTTGCTCTAAAATTTTTTCGCGAAGTAAACTTTACAATTGAAGTGAGAAACTGTGACACAATAGACTAAGACTTTCGGTGATTTCTGTAAAGGTCATGAGAGTAAATTGCATTCTAAAGGGTGTTCCGATCAAAATTGGGTCAAACAGTAATGTGTGTGAGTCGATCCAAGTTTTTATTAATAAGTGAAATTCTTTTTCTTTTTCAAGTTCAGTTAATACAGAATACAGGAGAAATACTCAGCTTAGCTACCTTTTTACCAAATGCGAATTGCCGGTTCATTCGTTTCACACCTGCAATATGATTTTGTACAGTCTCCTTATCCACTTTATTCGCCGCAGAACGCCAGTTTGCCTTGAACTGTTTCTCGCACACAACAGCTTTTTGAATCTTCTTAAGGTTCCGCTTGACGATGGCCCAATATTGTTCGATTGGGCGGAGCTCTGGCGTGTTGGAAGGATGCACAGCGAGAACTGATGATTGGTCGGTCGTCCCCACATGTTTGATATTCGCTGGCACGGTAACTGTGGCAGTATGAACCAATCAGAGCGTGGCGCAAATATGATGTCATTTTCGACCAATAGCGTTGTGCATTTAAACATTTTTCTTTGAAGTACTTTTTAATTAGTTTAAACAAATGTAATGAATTTAGTTATCAACCGGGATTCAGCTTTGATGTTCTACCTTTCGAATGAAATACTTATCGTAAAATGTCTGTATGCCAGAGAGGAGATATTATCGTTCAAAGTCTCCAAACCCGCGTAACGCTTAAGAACGGCGCCCCTATACAGGAATAGAAAAGAGAGGCGTAAGTCCTACGTCAAAAGATACAGTAATGCGCAAAGTGATTAGTCCTGACATACGACTGAATGCGACATTGTATTATCTGGCAACTGGTGATAGCTTTCAATCATTGCAGATAATTTTTCGTGTTTCAAAAAGTGCTCTTCATAGGATTATTCCAGAGACTGCGAAAGCCATACATCAAGCACTTGCTCCGGAATATCTGAAAGTTATTTTTGTTCATTATTTTTGATAACTGGATTTTTGACTATCTGTTTTGCTTAATTGCGTTTATTCATTGTATACGAGACAATGTGGAACGTGCCAAATTGCATGGCATCGTTGGATGGCATCAAGATCATTGCACCACCTAACTCCGGCAGCGCATACTATAATTATAAACATTTTCATTCGTTCGTATTGATGGCAATGTGTGACGCCGATTATCGTTTTACGTAAATCGATGTTGGGTAATTGCTTTCAATGGACCACTTTATTCGAGCAGTGGAAAATGACAATTCTTGCCACTCGTACATGAGAATTAAACAAGATATTGAGAACTTTCTCTTATAAACTTGCTAACAAGTGAAATAACAAGGTTTATATGTTCATTCTCTTCAAAGTGTTGGTAGAATCGACATTGACATTTGCAGAAGTGATTAAAATCCAGAATTTAAAGTAATTCAATATTTTGTTCTTTTAGAGCTAATGGTCGCGAATGTCATGGCGGAATTTTTGATAATTGTTCGCTTTCTCGTTGCCTTGCGGATGCTTCACTGAACTTACCACCATCAAAACCATTGCCTGGTCGGAACACCGTGGTGCCTTATGTAGTTCTTGCAGATTCGCATTGAAGCCGTACATTCTAAAACCGTTTCCTGGACGTGCTCTGAGTGTGAGCATGCATTTGGCATTATGTCAATGCGATATCGCGTTTTGCTTAGCAACATTTTGTTTGATCCTGACAAAACAAAGCACATCACCAAAGCTATGTGTGCATTGCACAATTTCCATGTCATGCGCAGTGATCCAACCTATGCACCACGATTCGCCGATTCATGCAACACACTTACCGGTGAAATCATGGAAGGTTCCTGGCGCAACGATCATACGATGTTTGGTATCGGGATAAGACGGCGCAACCTGGAAAGCGATCGCGATCGTCAATTAAATGCAATTGAAGTACGCAACGAATTTATGACGTACTTTAATGAAGAAGGCCAAGTCCCGTGGCAGCTGCACACCATCGGAATGGCTGATTGGACAACATGATCGAGGTAGACAGGATGCAGTGAGAGGTATATTTTCAAAATAAAAAAATCGCTTGCGAAGGCAAACCAAAACAGTTTATTAACGAACAAAAAATAAATTTAAAAAAAGCGTAATGAATAAATGCTGACGAGAAAAAAAAAAAAGGAAAAAAATATTATCGATGATTCGTTTTATTCTTGTGAGGTAAAGCTGGCTTCTGGTTGCTCTGGATCAGGAGATGTAAATTGTCGCAGTCCCACTGCAATTTCAACGTTTTCCATGGCTGTCGGATCAGTTAGCAACTCGCCGTTCTCCTTGAATACGATAACCTTAGTGTGGCGACTCTAGTCTAATTTTTCCAAATCGTTGCCCAAAACGAAGAGAGACTCAGTCACGCCACAGTCGATGAAATTCAAATGGATGCACAAAGACGTTTTTGCTAATTCAGAACGATAAATTTTCTCAGCATTCTCATTATCTGCTACGACCAACCCGGGAACATATTGACACTTCTAGTACATTGTCACTGAAACTCAAAAAATTAGTCCGGTGGTACTGTCAAACGTGTCGAGCCGAAAAATTATCTAGCGTATCTTCTAAAAAGGTCGGAATGCAGATATTGTGTGCGATAAAAATGTTAATGCAAATTTTGTGACATTTTACGCTTGCAGTGAACATGGAACCAGAGGAAACATAAAAGTGTGTTGTACATAAATTACATCACGCACTGAAGGGAGGGAGGGGTATTAAATGTGACAATCGGTACACAGAAAAAAATAATTAATTTTAACAAGCACGTAAAATTTCCCCTTGTCTAATTCCATGCCAAAGAAAGCGTAAACAACGAAATTGTTTGCAATCTTTCATGCGCCATACAACAAGGTTGGCAATCTTTCATACAACAGGCTGGATTCAGGCGTTATCTGGCTTAACTTTACATGAAATATCCCATTAATATCTGCCAAATCTAGCATTCCCTTTATGTGCATAAGATAACGCAGAAAATTCAATGTTTCTTTTTATCGGTGTACAAAATGTGGAATTGCTTCATATAAAACTTGTTTCAAATGGGAAGAGGGAGCCGATTAGCGTTTCCTAAGGAGAACGGTCAATTATCAATTGCGCAAGAGTTTCAAGGGATCGTTCAAACGTGAAATCCATTATTTTTGAACATTTGTTTGTTAGCCGTTTGAATATTTCTTAAAGTGAAATAACTTTTGGAAGGTAAAAGCGATCATTAGATTGTTTGCCAAACCATTCGTTCTTCTTCGAACTAGGTATTTATAAACAAGATATGCTCGTACCAGTTAAAATCTGGAAAATCTACTTCCCCAAAACCGATTTGTCTCGAGAACTATATGAAATATCTTAAGGAAGAGGTACTTCACTGGATTCACAAAGTGATGCGCCTTTCATCGTAATATCTCCGATGCCCGTTATCATGCATCAGAATGATCGATTTTCGCTAGTAGTTTTTCCGGATTTCGACAGAATCGAGTTCCTTCATGTATTTGTTTTTAAGCATAGGTAATAATTTCATTCTTTTCAATAGATTTTTCATTATTGCATTTATTTTATCTTATTATATATTTCTCAAGGGTAAACAACGTTTATGACTGTTAAGGTAAATCGCTTTCACCCCGGAAAAGAATCAAATTAATAAGCTTTTTGCGGAGTGTGTGCTTTGCTTTACCACATTTTATAGCATATTGTTCCAGTCGCAGCTTTACACGGTGTTCAATAAGTTCGGATACACTTTCAAAATTTGTTAAAAAAATGAAAACATGTTTTTTTATTTTTTGGATTTATGTTATTGAAAGCTATGTTTACAAGGAACGTTTACAACATTTCTCTTGGAATGACCCCCCTTTGTACTCCTTAACGAGCTTCAAACGTTTCTCGAACGCGTCGCAGGCGGCACGCACGGACTGCATGGGCATTTCGTCCCAGATTTTGAGAATTAACGTCTTGAAATGATCCAAAGTGCTGACCTTGTATTCGTTCAGCTTCGCCATCATATAGGACCAAACAAAAAAGTCGAGAGGATTCAAGTCCGGGGAGCTGGGAGGCCACAAAGTTTTGTCCAGAAAGTCGGTTAAATTGTCCCGACACCAGGCTTGAACCACATTTGCCGTATGGGCTGGTGCACCGTCCTGCTGGAACACGTAGTGCTCATCGCCGTAGAGGCTTCGGAGACTGGGGGCAACAACCTTTTCCAAAACCTCAGTTTTGTAGTACGCCGCGTTGATTTTGACGTTTTTTTCAATAAACACCAAGGGTAGCTTACCACGTTTGCATACTGCCCCCCAAACCATCACCGACGCGGCACTTTGGAACCGAGGGATGTTTATATTGGATTCAGGAATGCTGTCCCTCGATGGCGCCCACACCCGGTCATTTTGCACATTGTGCGGCTGCTGCAGCACGAACAGTTTCTCGTCCGAAAAAACAAACTCCTGACCAGCGTGCCGAGAGAGGATCCTCTTAGCTCGATCCAACCGCTTTTTGCTGGTAGCCTCCGAAACGCCATGGACCTTACGTTTTTTGTAAGGCCTGAAACCAAGGTCCTTGGTGAGTATGGTGTGAGCGGTTCCAATGGAAACGTTGAGATCTGCAGCCGTTTTCCGGATTGAGCGGTTCTTTTTGCGCCGAATTCGCTCCCTCACGATCTTGATGACCCGTGGCGTCCTCGCTGAACGCGGCCGACCGGATCTCGCACGGTCATTGGTCGAGGACGTCTCCCGGTATCGCCTGATGGTCGGGTAGACAAAGTTCCGCTTGACCCCATGCGATTTCAGCAGCCGGAATATATCACCGGGTCGCTCACCGTTCAAAAAACGCTTAATTACGAAGTCCCGATACTCTTTCATCGCGCGTAACAAACAAACAACAACTAACAGAATGTCAACACCGCGCACATTCGGTAGCGTATGAATGAAGCTAAAGCTGACACCAATACCAATGCAGAATATGTACATGGCGCATACCTACGCAATGATGAAAACTTGTATTCGAACTTATTGAACACCGTGTAGATGAAAATCAATGCACAAATTTGTCAAGATGTTGCGATGGTTATTCACTAAAACTTGATTCAAAACGTGCAATGATAGTTGCATGAAAACAAGCTGCTGGGTGTTGTAAATTGTCATGACGATCCTGTTTTCCCGCTTCGCATAATACTTGGCAATGTTTAATTTATCAAGTATTCGGCATCCTGAATGACCTTTTTTTTCTTCAGCATTTTGTTTTTTGCTATCACAATTAACTTATTGCTTGCCCTCAACTTAGTGTTCTAAATGCACTTCCACAGTTATAAATTGAGTGCTATCGATGCCAAGTACCATTTTCGCATTAGTATGATTGTGTGGCAAGTACAATTATACGCTATGCCCAGGGAGTCGAGAAATTTTCCTTTACGAACAATACCTAGACCAGACCTGGAATCGAACCCAGCCACCTTAAGCATGGTGTTGCTTTGTAGCTGTGCCATTACTGACTGAGCTAAGGAAGGACCCCGAGATCCCGAATGACCTGTAGCAAGCATTGTTCACACTTTAGTTCCAACTAGTCTTTTCTGAACGTGAGTAGCGGAATACCGCAGCAATTGAGTGAAAAACTCATCATCCGTTTGAGAATTTCCGACCATGTCAGCAAAATTCTCATCATCACCTGTATTTTCGTAATCGTATCGTATCGTATGCATTTTGACGTATCGTATGAATTTTGACATCCGCTTCCTCTCAACGTAGATGTAAATCTTTTTCATGAAGTACTTCAGTAAAAAGAGCACAAACAATAATTGTTTAAACGGTTTCTATGGCCAATCAATAACTTTCAATTAATCTCAGATTTATTGGATACAATACACCGCGCGACGTAAGGTTCACAAAATACAACGCGGTGTAACACTTTCGAAACGCTGCGGTTGTACTTTTGCTCGGAGGAAAGCCGCGTGAAATATTTATTTCAATATTTAAATTACCCTAAAACTGAAATTATATCATGAATAGACTCTTTTGATATGCTACGCTTGCTTGTTGTTTTGCAACCACTCATGACGCAACAAAAACATACTCCTCCGAATAGAAACATCGGTGCATCTACCAGGGACGACCCCAATGTTTACGTTGCGGGGCGACATCTACGATTTGCAAGTGGTTACACGAAACTAAGTTAATCTGTCATGTTGTGGGGGGGTTGGCTACGACCTACAGCAAACGCAATGAATTGAATTAAAAAGAAAAGTAAAACATGAACCAACAGAGATTATCAAACATACCGAACGTTTCCAGTATTTCGAAAGTATTGTTTTGATTTCCGACCTAGCACGTGTTGCATGCATTGGGTGCATTTGATTTAACATGACCGCCCATTCCTTCGACTCAGCCAAATGTGGATTGGACTGCCCTTCTCCGATAGTTGCAATTAATGCATCGAGCTTTTGCAGCGTTCCGCTTGTTGCCATTGGTGTAGTAGTTTTCGTTGACGACGCTGGTCGCTTCACGCGACTCGTCGTATGATCGGTGGAGCATTCGGCTAGTGGCAAATTTTCTTTGTCAGCTTCCTGATGAACGAAACATCACGATACGGAAGGTTGAGAATAGAAATCGAGTCAGCGAGTAGAAAACTTACCAAATTTGATTGTGTATGCGTCTTGTACGAAGCTTTATGTTTGCGGACGAATTCCATGGCGGTCCAATGTACCCAATTTGGTAATTTTTTAGCTGACTCGCCTGAAACGGTAGCGTAATATGCATTGGCCAGCTTGTTGCTGCTGTTGCATAAGTGCTGCCACTTACGACGACATTCAGCGTCGTTTATGTGCGTCAAATTTCCATCGGTACGAACTTTCAACCATGCAGATTCCTTTAAGTTCTTGTTGCGAAAACCGGGCGAATTGACATCCCAAATAACTGTAAAAAAGTAGTAGAGCAAATGAAAAGAGCAACCGAGATTGGAAAAAACGAACCTGGGTGCAACTCCACCTGTGCGCAGGGTGGCCACAGACTCGGGAAAATCGGGAAATGCGGGAAAAATGCGGGAATCCAAAATCATCGGGAAATATGCGGGAAAAAGTCGGGAATTTAAAAATCCATCGGGAATTTTTGTCTTATGGCCGGAATCATGCTCACACTTTTTTCAAATTGATGATTTGAACATGGATTTGATCACCATCTATTTACTTTTGGTAACGACAAGTGCGTGATTGCCAACTTATTCTACAAGTTACGAAGAGCAGTATCCATGGTCTAGCGCAGATCCAAAGGATTCCGGTTTAGCACATTGCAAGTGGTGCAAACGTAGTATCAAAATTAATTCTATGGGCCGAGTTGCCTTCGCCAGCTTCAAATCAGTATTTTTTCCACCTCGAAGACACCAATCAGCGATGGTAATTTTAGCCATAAAATCAAGTGTGATTTAAAAGTTGTACCTGCAACGCTCGATTGTGGTTACGATTTCGTCCTCGTTAATAAAGAGATCAATTTAAGTAGGTACTTTCGCTGCATTAACCCATTCTTACCCATGGTGTGTATAGAGCTCCAATTTTTTTTTTGAAAAATCAAGCACAAAACAATTTGGATAATATTGTAATGCAATTTTTGGAATAGTTTTGTAAGCTTATAGCATTAATAGTACACTTAGGTTTTTTTACACGGGGGATACGTTCCACTTTTACTATGAAACAGTGTAAAAACAGACTAAATAGAATTGATAAATTCAGATGCATAAACATTTTAAATTGCTTCGATTTTGTTTGCAAGTGTTACCTTTCCATGCAATGGTTAAAATACAGTTTTTAAAATTTTGAGTATTTTTGAAAAACCGCCATGATTTTTTTGAAAAACCGCCATATGATTACTTTTTGCCCAAAATTTTATATGTGATTGGAATTTAGAGATACGACGATGGAGCGAGGATTTTCAATAAATAAGAAATGTCAGGAGGTGAACCAAACTGAAATGGGTTTGGGTGCTTAGAGAATTGTCTACGAAGCCATAACGCTGGAACTGTTAACGACGTTGAAATTACGAAATGCCAAATACGGCGAGTCGCTGACAGCACAAAAGTGAAGGCGAATTTCTAAAAAATGTAGAGAGAAGCAGAAAGAACAGCAAAGAATATGACGCTTTTGGCCAATGTCGAGAGGGATGCAGCGTGCATTGACGAGTAAATAAAATGCCGTAGATACCAACGGCTTTGAAGTATAAGTATTTGTTATTGAACTTGACTTATTCAAGATTTTGTTAAAAATTGATCAAGAATAAAAATGTACATAGGTGGCAGACGGCGTCAACCTCTATTTATCCTGCCTGTTGGGTGTCCTAGAAAGTCTAAGCACGATTTTGATGCGCCACTGTTGCTTCCACATGACGTTTGAATAGCTGATCATTATTGTGTATCACGGTTTGTATTTTAATCTATGACTCTGTGAGTCTCACGTGCCGGTACATTTACTTTTCATGAAAATGCGAAGCATCTCCCCGGCAAAGTGCAAACAGATCGTGCACAAATAGTGCACTTTTCCCAACGTTTCGCTGAGATTAGGAAAATGGAAGGTGTGAGCATCGGAGCAGTTTGTAACGCGATTTGGAAATATGGTGAGGAGTCTTCCTTTCAGGACAAGACAAAATCTAAACCTAAACCGGGCCCATGGACCAAAACCTGGACCGGAATATCAGGCAAGCTTTCGCAAAAGGGTATATCCTGTCGAGATGTGGCCAAAAAACTGGGAACTACGGAAAGTAACGTCGACCAAACAAAGCCACGAAATGGACTAAGGACTTTCAACAAGCAGAAGTAGCCAAAACGAAGTGAAAAACAAGCAGCGTCTGGTACACCAAGGGCCCGTAAATTATACGATAAACAGCTGTGTAGAAAATTGGCATGATTATGGATGATGAATCCTACGTGAAATTTGATTATAAGACCAGGTGACCAGTTCTACATGGTCCGTGCTGGTTAAACTATTGACGATGCCGATGTGTCAATTTTTACCGAAAAAATTCGGTAAAAAAACAATTTGTGGAAGTGTGAGTCTGGAATTCTTTTAAATCCATTTGTAACAACTGGTTCGATGACTGCTGATGTTTACGTTTGGGGATGCTTGGAGCGGCGCCAGCTCTCCATGATCCGGAAACATAATAATCCAGCATTGTTTTGGCCGGATTTGGCATCAGTGCATTACGCGAAGGACACCTTGTACAAAGCCAACGGAGTCAAATTCGTACCCAAGGAGATGAATCTTCCAAACTGTCCCCAGGCAAGACGTTTGAAACTTTCTGGGCTCTGACAAAGGCATATTTGCGCAAACATGATAAGGCGGATTCCATCAAAACTTTTGAAAGTTTGGGAAAAAAGGGTCAAAAATCATTGGCAAACAGTCTATGCAATGAGCAGTGTTCGATGAAAAGTTCGCTCTTTTTCGTACGCTTAAATGGATCTCGGAAATGTCACGTTAAAGAAAAATATTGTAGAGAACATAAAAGTACAATAAAAACTCAATTTACTTAAAAACCGAGCTCATATTGTTATTTACAAATCGTGATAAGACTTACTGGAAAAGCTTTAAAACTCTGCTGTGTTTGTAAACTTGGTGGAGCTCGTCATTGTAGATGCATGAACCGAAAGTTTTGCACCCTGTATCTGCGTCATGATTTGACTTTCACACCGAAGTCTGCATCATTTTGTACACGAAAACCGCAAATGCCTTACTATTTTTGGTTCGATGTTTATGCTTCTACAAACTTGAAAGATCCCTGATGTATTATGGACGATGTGAAATTTCGCATCGGTGACTTGGCCCTCGACCCCCTTGTACATCACAAAATGAAAATGAAAATGAAATGTTTATGCTTCTACAAACTTGAAAGATAAATGACTTATATATAGCGATTTTTGTTCTCGTTTGGAAACTGCGAGAAAGGTTTTGCAATACGTAAGAAGACCGATTTGCAGCTGTTATCCATCATTTTGCCTAATTGAAACAAGCCAGAAGTATTCCAGATTGAACAATTTCCTCAAAAACTGCAAAAAATATCTAAAAATCCAACTTATATTCACTCATTTTCCCAGTCGGGAGAATTAGGCAAAAATGCGGGAGAAATGCGGGGAAAATGCGGGAATTTTTAAATAAAGATTGTGTGGCCACCCTGTGTGCGATTAATGCCGCCGTCAATTCGTCATCCCAGTTATCGCGATTGATGTGTGCGCGCTTATCTTTTTTTTTTTTTGAAGACGGGATGGGGGGTGGTTTGCGAATGGTAGACAATTGTGGTGGATTAGTCACGATTTCACTTCATTAACATTTTGCATTTGTTGTTTGTGGGCACTGCGACCACTCCGATCACCACCACTACTATCATCGCCATCAGAATCATTAAAATTATTTATTTTTTTTTAACTTTTATATTCTCCTTCTCCCCTCTACTTACTTTCAAATTGGAAACAAATACAAACAATAATAAAAATTATTAAAATTTAAATTGGATATAAATAAAATAATGTGTAAGAAAATAAATAAATAATAAAAAAATAAGTTGGTCATCTCTGTACACTGAGCCAAGAAATATAGCAAAAACCATAATAATACCTTATGATTTTTTGCTATAAGAACTCTTTGTAATCTTTCCTCGATTATCTTATGATTTATTTGCTGTTTGAACCAGAATGAATTTCAACAACAAACCTTATGAAAAACGCAAAGACCATGGAGAAATTCGTAGGTGAACCTTATGAAAAGCATATGCGTTCACATAAGAAAACCATACATCGTTCAATATGAATTTTACGTAGCTTGTGCTCCCTCACGGGCTCGGGATAATGATTTCTGAAGCATTTTGCAAATAGGACATAGGATTTATTATGTATGCATTAAAACAAATGTAATTGATCACCTAAACATATATGACCTAGAGGTCTTAACACGTCTTAACAATTATTTAAACTACTCAATTTTCAATATTCCGCACGATGTGTTGGTGGCGGTAGGTTTTGGATTTTAGAAACATTCGATTGAGTTAGATGTTTCAACAGTTGACCAATTCGATTGTCCATTTTGTTCGGTAGCTGTCGGTAGACGGGTGGTGGATCTGATTGGACTCGTTTCCGGTTCTGGTAGTCTATTCAAATCTATAGCTTTTCCAAAGCGACTTGACATCGATTCGATCCTGCGGAAGTGTATCTGAAATTGGACAGAGTTGAGGAAAAACTCCTCCGAACCGAAATGACTTATAATTCTTACCTCCTTGCAAGCGACATATCGTTCTGAAGTCTCTCAAACCGAGCAACTTCTTGAATTGCATTCAATTATCATTCCTTTATTATATCGTTACGCTAAACAGACGAAATCGGTAGGTCGTATTCCTTTCGGTGCTTGGTATTATAGTTGTAGTACTGTATCTTGGATGTTCCCGGATCTGTTCGACTGTTTACAGAATTTGGAATCGTAATCGACTACTTTGAAGGGCTGCCTCTCGGCTGTGTTTAATTGAGGAGTCTTCTTGGTTGATCCACCAACTTTACCGCCGGTTTTCGGGACGATTCCAGAATGGAGTGATCCATAACTGTGCTTGTGGGAAATGAGAGCAGCCTTTTTCTTTTTTTACGCATTGTTCTGATGCTTCTGCATTTTTATGAGCTTCACCAACATCCTGGAGGCAATGTGTGTATTCCGGTAGTCTGCTTGCAATTCCCTTAGCTACTTCTGCTTCAAGTTTTTCTACTTCGCTTGCTTCAGCTTACCCACATTCGCCAGTTCCTTCTGTTCTACATTCGCCACCAACTGTTTTGATTGTTGTCGGACCTGTATGTTAGATGGTTGAATCGACAAAATTGTTATCAAATAAAACACTCTCGCCAAACGAGAACTTACCTGTTCCAGCCGTGTTTTGAGCGGCTTTTCATTTTCGGTCTTTTGGACACTTTCGAGACAAACCGATTTTTACTACTGAAGAATAGTAGTGTTGATGCTTAATGCTTGAGAGCTGTTGATGCCAGCTCTGAATTCATAAGGTGTGCCTAATGAGTTTTTCACATCAAAACTAGTGACGAAAAACATAACTCATATCTTATGAAAATTATTCGCACGTAACTTCTATGAAATTTATAAGGTGCTTGAATGAATCTCATAATAGTGCATCCAAATATCATAAGATACTTAATAAAAATGAAAATTGATCGTTCTTCTATATTTCATAAGGTTAAACTTATGATTATCCTAAGGTAATTTGGTTGAGTGTATGCCTTCTTTTATTGACATCTCCCGCCAAAAATTGGACGGCGTGACAACAAGAAGGTGTGCAGACGGCGGAGTCCAACACGGCGTGATTGTACCTTCCGTGTAGACGGCAGGGAGGCGGAGCATAACCTTAACTTCTAGCACAGAAGGGCCACATGAAGGTATCAAGAAGGTACTGACAAATTTCGTCAAGAAGGCATCACAATGCCGTGTGTGTATTCACCTTAAGTAAACGTTGTCACCAGGAGCGCAGACCGGTTTGGAGCTGAGTGGCTGAGATTTCGTGACGTAGCAAACAGAATAGTGCACAAGCAGACAATGGAAGCAATTTGAGCACGTAAGTTTGTGGGGGTGGGGTAATATATTTGCCAATTTTGGCGCGATTTTAATTTATTGTGAAAAATATAAAAATTTAACAAAAAAAGAAAGAAAAAGGGAAACGAGGGGGAGGGAGGGCGAAGAGGAGACGGAATGAAGGGAAAGAAAGATTACTCCCTTGGGGTGGGTAGGGTTTGGGGGGGCTTACCTTACATAGGCCCCAGCAAGAAAAATGTTAGAGTTAGACGTGGTTAGACATTTGTTCGACGTTACCAGCATAAAGCTTTAACCAGCAGTTGCATGCTTTTAGGAGGAATTTGTTACGCTTTGCTGTCATTCTCTTTTCAGCGTGCTTTACCAACATAAGTCGAGATGCCCATTGATGAGACGGAAGTGTGACATCACGTATCATTTCAAAACATCGATTCGAAGTCCTAGGGCGTGAAAAAAAAGGCGACAAGATGTTTTGGAATATATACAGATGTTGGATCTTCGTCCCTTCAGTGGGCGTCCGGCCTAAAGCTTCATGATTTGTCGTGGCGGATTTCAGCGCTGCCAGAGCATCTGTTTTCGTGCTATTGAATTTAAATGAGAAATAATTTACGATTATATTAATACAAATTTTGTCATATGAATACATGACCCTATAGCTTTCAAGTCTGATACATTGTGTTGCTTCGGTATTAAATATTTTCAGAACTAGTTTTTTAGAGAAATTTTCATTAAGACGAATGTTTTAAAATCGGCTCTACTCTGAGAAAAATTCTATCGTTATACCGATAATCAAATCATGGTCAGGATGACAATCACACATAATGGTAACAATAACCACAAAAATGGTCGAAGTTCTACTAGAACCAAAGATGTGAAGAGAAAGTATTGATAGGCCTCTTCACATCTTTAGTTCTAGCAGAAATTTCTGTCCACTCTCAGGATTTCATCATGATAGGAAGGATATTTCCATTTCAAAAACATTATTCTTTCGTTTTAAAAACATTATTTTTAATTTAAAAAAAATCATATTCATTACTTAAGTTTTATGTATGAGAATTGGAATAATTTACTCCGTTTTTCAGCTTTTTCAGAACTATCAAAATAATAATACATACATAGTTTTTCTTCTCAATAAAAAACCAGTGAATATAAGATATATTTTGTACATACATACATTATATTCTCTTTACGTATAAATTCAAATAGTTGGGATATGTAAGGAACCACCAGAGCACCTAGTTGAAGCGGATTGGATGGGAATAGTGGGAATGCCATCTTCCAGTCGTTAATAGTTTTAGAATAAAGAGGTCTTCTCCCTATTGATTAGGACATCCTCTTGATCGATAGCTCGCATTTTTGAACAAACTTGTTGTTGGATTTAGTTGTTACGGTTCCACAGATTCTTCAATTTCTCATACTAAATCCTGAGGCACAGCTACACAGACACAACATGCTTAAGGTGGCTGGGCTCGATTCCCGGTCTGGTCTAGGAATTTTTCGTCAAGGAAAATTGCTCGACTCCCTGGGCATAGGATATGATTATACTTGTCACACAACCATACTAATGCCTACATGGTACCTGGCATCGAAAGCTACCAATTAATAACTTTGGAAGTGCATTTGGAACACTAAGTTGAGAGCAAGCAATAAGCTAATTGTAAAAGCAATAAGCTGGAATCGTTAAGTAGTAAACTATCCTTAAACAGCCAATGGTTGGAGTAGCCGAGTGGTCATACAGCGTTAAATATGAGTACTGATTTTCTTATAATGTATACCAATTGTATACTCCCACGGCATATATGACATTGACTTTACACTGGGTTGGTAGAGAGCATCAGGGTATCATTCGAGCTGAAGTTGGCCCATTGATGACATATGGCCTAATGAAAAGCGTAATAAGTATTGCGAATTAAGTTATTCAACTTACTGGATCGTATCGTTGGAAGGAGATTCTTATATTTTCGCGGGTTTCATGTAAGTGTTTCTGCTTACGGGTCTATCCCTCCATTTTTGAATTGCTACTAAGTGGAGCTGCATACAAGACAATGTTTTAGAAAGGATGGTGCCTACCTAACACTGGTGACTGTATAATAAATATTTAAAATGATCATGCCAAAGCTTTCTCGCTATAAAAGTTTATAATCTTAAGACATTCGAGTGGGCATGGTTTAAAAATAGTCGGGTCACACCAACAAAAAAGATGATTTTAATGAGTTTCTTTTGATATAGTTACTGAGTTAATTTTCAGAAACTATTGCTGTTAAGTCATTAGGCCTAAGTCAGAGTCATTAGGCCTAATGCCATTACACCCAACACCAATAGGCCACGCGTTATTAGGTCGAAAGGCCAAGTAAATTATTAGGCTGAAAGAGAGTAAATTACAGTCGTACCACCTATAAAGTAAAACGTAAAACGTAACTAGAATTAACATAAATCTTTTATCTCGATATTTGGATATATATAAAAATAATCTTTCGCATCAGAAAGTAATCTTGGATCAAATCGTCTTATATCGAATCAACTTTTTTTGGTCCTACTTATTTTTGGCACTGTTGATTAAATTTTTGTTCTGTCATGATGGTTATTAGGGTTATGGGTTAGGGTTATGAGGGTTGGTAGTAAAAATTTATTTTATGTAGTAAACTTGTGTTAAAGTTGTGCTAAGATAAGTGAATTTTTACTTTAACTTGACATTTCGAAAATAAATTGAAATGTTCGATAAAAATATCACGTATGATGAAGTTGTTGAGTTCTACCATAATAAAGCATTATTATTGGTTATTATTGATCTTAAATTGGTCTCACACTGTATTGCTCTATCTTTAAAATCCTAGACGTATAAATGAATCATCGGACTATTAAAATTATATTCATTATTGAGTATTATTTGAATTTGACAGTGAATATGATTCTTTCAATCTAACAACTAAGCCAATGTGCTGTTATAATCCGTTCACAATACAACGTAGGGGAAAGTGCTCTAATGTGGGTCTATGGATCTAGAATTCGGCCTATCATCAAAAATTGCCTGTCTTTAATTTTTCTTCATATTGATATGTCAGTGAGACAATACTACTGTATTTTTTTTATTTTCAGGGTATAAATAGTGAATTAATATTTACTTCGAATTTTAAGCATAGGCCAAATCCTAGATCCATAGACCCACATTAGAGCACCTTCCTCCATATTACTTGATATAGCCTCTTTTATGTTTATATAAATATATTTATATGTTGATATATACATTTATATGCATACATCTAGTTTTCACTGGAAATAATATGTATGACCTTTGAGTTCAAGATGCTCAATATAACGTTACATAGCTTGTGGTACGGATATGGTATTCAATAATGTTGTAAAATTAGTCAATAGCTACAGTTTTGACAATTTTGTGAATCGAAATTACTGTTTACAGCACTGCTTTTGAACCATGGTTGTATGATTATGATTTCATGCAAATTTATCAAAACAGAAAACTCATTCTTTCAATATGGTGAAATTTTCTTAGGCCTGCTGCATCAAAACACGAACACGTGATGCATAAACTTTTGAACTACTGTGGCGAGAAATTTGCGTGTAATGCATAAGACCATAATATCTACTAATTAACTAAAAAAGAAATGTCCGCATTTTGAGTCATCACGGTATGGAATTTGCTTAAATCGAGATATATTATACTGGGGTATCTCAGTAACCCAGGACTGAATAGTCTAGAAGAAAATGGACATAGTTTTTGGTTCAGATAGTACCACAACAAACAATCGCTCATATATTCTGTCAAAATAACACAGCGAATCGAAGCCAACACAAAGATTTTAGTACCGATATAAAACGATCTAACGTAAACGTGCAGTTCTATTTGCGTTTTCGCACAACTTTCGCGATAATTTATCACATAACGCATAATATTCTATAACAAGATGACTCGGTAAAAGTCGTACTGTCCACTTTTTAATCAACCTGTCCAGAAAATACAAAAACTGAGATACATATCCCGCATCATCACAAACCATTCCTGGACCATTTCCCTTATTGTTGACGATCGTTACCGTCATTGTTAGGACATTTACCCTTATAGTTGACAACTATAAACTAACAATTTCCTATATAGTTATAACAATATGTCAGATCATATAATGCCAATTAACAATATGCTGAATAGGCGGTTAAGTTCAGTTACCATAAAAAATGGCAATTTTCACGAACTACATTTTTGCTGTACTCTAGCCAAAAAGTTAGTACATAATCCAGACCGAGTGCAGACAATAAAAATCCTTTCAATGACAATACGGCATATATTAACAATATGTGTTAATTTAGAGGTTATATGGTGAAAACGAGATTTAACTATTTGAAAACAAAAGAAATATAGTATTGAGAATATAGCAAATTGTTTTTAGTTATGCAGGATGTAATCAGATTTCTTCTGACACAATATAAAAATAATCGAAAATAATTATGGCAACGCTGGCAGCTAAAGCTCTAATGAATTACGTCGCAGATGTCGAGTTTTTGATGTTGTTTTGCTCCTGGCATTGGCTCAATCGGCAATAAATCGGGTTGATAAAATATGATGTATGCTGCTTAAAACAAAGGTGAGTAATCAAAGTTTTATGGTCGGTTGTTTTCTCTCTGCTAGTATTCCATAAGTGCTAAGTTTTTAAGTAGCAGAGTGTCGATAAACGACCATAAAACTTTGATTGTGAACTAAAAAAACCTTGTAACGGGGTCTAACTACCGGCATTAAATTACGCCTAACGTTAGACTAGCTGCTAAGCTATTTACTCCAGTAATGTCTAACATTACGTGTCAGATGTGTCTAACAGACGTCTAACATTAGACGAAAGTTAGACAAAATGTTCGACGAACTGTCTAACGTGTTCGACTAACGTTAGACTAATGTTAGACTAACCTTTCTTACTGGGCCGTCTGAGGAGACGGGCGGCAAAAATGCTGACGCTTTCGCATAGCCTACATTAAGGAACTAAATGACGGCTAATAAATTATGTACAAAATCTACAACATTAAGATCGTTAATCATTCTTCTCTTTTAGGGCGAGTAATGGCGCAACCCATAGCCATATGGGGCTAGGGCACAGTTGATTTTGGCCCCGTTGTGAAAATGGATTGGCGTTTTGGAGGGGGTTCTGTCCTCCGACTATTCATTTCCATTTTCCTTTGATATCTCCTGAAAACTATGTGGGTTCCCCGTGTCTTCTTAAGGTGGTTACTAAATCCTCCCTATCTTGAACGGTTGCATGGACTTGGCGATCGAGAGATGTGTATTCATGGAGATTATTGCGTGATGAAACGTATCAGTAACTGGATAAGTTTCATGGTGACATCAATGTCTTCAACGAATTATTACTCATCGTAGCACGATGGTGTGCAAACGTCAATGCTATGCTATGATGATCCTCGGCATGACCATTTCATTCTGTCATACAGACAAATTTGAATTATTCAGTTTGGCATAGCTGCCATGATTTTCATGTTCTTACCCATGTGCAAGAAAGAAGTGTTTCAGAATCTGTACTTCGTTGATTCTGCTGGAAAATCAAGAAAACTTGATGCGTTCAAAAAATTATCACCTTCTACCCGGCCCCGTAAAACTTCATCGGACATTTGAGCTTTCCCAACCTGTTTGAAAGTGAACCGGTGCTCACAGTAAAGCTTCGCATTTTCGGTCAGTGTCTGATAGAACTGACCGACTTCCGATGATAGTTTCATTCCGCTTATTTTCCTCTTCATCTAACCGCTCCGATAGCACTTTCTTCCTGTGGGATCCAATCGTTTGCTATGTCAGCACTCCGATCTCCTTCTTTCGTCTAGTTTTCATCTTTTTTTTTTATTTCTTTGCTCAAACGTTTTCAGTGTTATTTCTTTTTTTATATATGCTTGATCCAACCGAGAAAAAAAAAGCATAAGGCTTCCCCGGTTCATCACTGTTTGTTTATAGTTTTCTTCGGCATCGGTCCAATCATAAATAAGCTTTATTTTTCGTCGCCCTGTCAGTATCGCTTTCGGCAACGATGTGTGTAATGGTGCTCGTATGGCATCCGGATCGGTGGCCTTTTCCAATCTCTGATGGAATACCCGCCGTTTGCGTTGGTGGCCATTCTTGGCTGACCAGAGTGCGATTGGTGGTTTATCTTCTTCGATTCGTCGTATATTTTTACGACTTCTTCCCGTCCCCGCCAGGCGGCAGCAGTTGTTAAATGTGGAAGCTGCCCTCGAACGGATGAATATCGTGCCGATTGAAAACGTGCCCTTTCACATTCACTTCGGCACCAACAAACCGCCCAATCCCAGTGGGAAATGCGAGGAAGAAGCGCAGTGGAATAAAACGCTTTGGTCGGAAAATCAAATAAAGGCGGCGGTCGATGTTAGTTGGGTCGCTTTTTTCTGCCAACTTTGCACAAAACGGTTGCTTTTAAATTTGATTGACTTTTCTTCTTCTTCGCTGACTGCCTGCTCTGCGGGTTGTTAGGTTCAAGTGTCCTTTTCTTCCTTCGCTTCCTGTGCCGATCGGAACAGTAGTGGGAGAGCTTTGTAGTTCAGGTAGCGTAAAAGCTCGTGGGATTAAAGTTAGACGAAGGAAGAGGATTGTTTGATGTTCGCAGAAGGATCTTCGACCTTCGGTTCGGGAGGAGGTGGAATTGATTGAAAGTTTATTTTTTCGAAGGGCGGCATTTTTTTCCACGAAGACATCAGTTCACTGCGAACGAGCGCGGGTGGAGAGGATTTGAATTATTCAAATTGCAAAATCCCATCCCTTTACTCTCCCGGCCCGGTGGCGTTTGGAAAATTCCGCTAACCTCGAAAGTGTTCTTGGATGTTGCTGCTGGGATATTTAGCTGTTCGAGTTAACTGCGAGGCTCATGGCCCATTAAGCGTAGTAATTACTTTTTCCCAGTTGAATCGAAGCGGGATTGGTAGGTGATATTTGGATGGAGCTTATTATTTTCCAGTTACTTTTCGACTTCTGCGGAAGCTTGAGTACATATGTGTGACGACTGAAAGGATGAATAAGTAGCTACGGGGTTATTCATTTATTTTGAGGATATTTAGGGAGTTAGTACGAATCGTCTTCGAGGATGGCGGTAAATTGAAGATGGGTTACAATTGGCAACATTTAGTTCCACTCACATGTAGCGTTAAGTGATGTGTTTAATTACGCTACGTTTCGGTAACCATGGGAAGTCATTCCCTACACAAATAGATCTAAATATATGATTAGTTTTGAAGATTTTGATTTTGAATATCATGTTTTGTGATGATTTCAATCAAATTTAATTCCTTTGTGGTCCAAAGTTTGTACAAGGACAAGGGTTTCTAAGCTACCAAAAGTTTGAATAACGGAGTATTAAGAAAGGGCAAATATACTTTTGCATATGAAAAAATAAACGATCCATGAAAAAATTAAAATCCATACTTACACTGAAAATTTATTTTCGTAAATTAGCTTTTACTCGTTTCGTAAACATGAATTTTGTACATAGAACAAATTTCTTGTAAATTGTATGAAACATTCATATTGCTTATCATCTGGTGGAGGGCTATCGTTACATCTTTTTACAATGCACGAAATGTATGCTGTGAAGACCCAATTGCTTCTTCTCTTCTATCGTGCTCATACATGTTGAGGTGGCTGTTAGAGTGGGCGAAAATCATTGATTTATCCCAAAATAAAAATTAAAGCGCTATCGAGAGTTCTAACTCATTAATCAAGTAACTTCTCACGAGTCACCATGGCCTAGTAAGATCTGTTGGGTAGCAACCGACCGTTAACATTAAATAACAAGTATCGAGTTAGCCTTGCCTATTAGGCTCTAGTTTTTACTTCACTTCCACTCAAACCTTTACTGAATAAAGACGTGTTACCATTAACCTCTGCCTATTCATTAGGTTATGGGCTCAGCAGCGAGAACGGAAGTGGTTCGAAAAATCTAGAAGATTCTTTGTTGAAACCACCACTCTCAAAATGAGCGAAGAAAAGCTTTGGCTGTTCAACGAAAACAACTTCGGAAATTGGAAATTCCGCATCGAAGTAAAGGGACTGCTGGACTGTCTGGAGAAGGCGATAGAAGATGAAGAGTACGCGAAGGATCTACCGGCGGACACTGCTGCTGTGAAAGCGGAGAAGAAGAAGCTACTCGAGGAACGGATTGCCAGAGACCGGAAGTGCAAGAACCCACTCATCCATCGGATCGCGGAAGACCAGTTGGAGTACGTGAAAGACAAAGTCACGGCGAAAAACGTTTGGGACGGTTTGAAGAACGCGTTCGAACGGGTAGGAATCGCCGGGAAGCTATTCCTGAGGAAGCAATTCCAGGAGCTGAAGTTGAGAGACGGTGAGCAGGTCAAGATTTTTTTGCTGAACTTCGAGAAGGTTCTCCGAGAGCTGAAGATGGCTGGAGTAAAAATGGACGAGGAGGACGTTGTGTGTCAGCTGTTGCTGGCACGTCCAAAGTCATACGATGCCTTGATCACTGCGTTGGAGACGATCCAGCCCGACCAGTTGACACTGAAATACGTGAAGAAGCGGTTGCTGGACGAGCAGGTAAAACGGGAACACCAAAATCCATCAGGAAGCGGGTGGAAGATTCCAGCGAATCAGCTTTTCCGGTAAGAAGTTCGGCATCAAGTGCTTCGGCTGTGGCCGGTTCGGGCACAAGCGTGCGGATTGCCCCGAAAATCTAGAGTAAGATCGGGAAAGGAACCCGAAGACCGTTGGAAAGCAAAAATCCGGTGCGAATGTGGTGACAGAACACGAGATGGCGTTTGCTGCTGCTACGGGCGACGGTGCTTTTTCGACGCCAGCTGTGATGGCTGAACAGCGAATCGAGTGGTTCTTGGATTCGGGCGCCACGGACCATATGCTGAAGGAGCGATCGTTTTTCGAAGAGCTGCATCCGTTGGCGAGACCGGTTTACATTGCGGTGGCAAAATCTGGCCAGATGCTCGTAGCCAAGTCGGCCGGAACAGTACGGGTGGACATGCTCATCGATGGCAGGAAGTATCCGTCTGTGGTGAAAGAAGTCCTGTTTGTACCAGAGCTGCAGTCCAACTTATTATCGGTTCGTCGACTGGAAGACGGTGAAAATTGCCAATAGGAAGGTATCCATCGAGAAGAAAAATCGGGTCGTGTGTGTTGGTCAGAGGAAGGGCCAATTATATGCGCTGGATATCTATCTTCGGAATGCGACTGCATCAGTGGAAGCGAGTGCCATGTCTTCGAAGCAGGACGGTTTCGAATTGTGGCATCGTCGATACGGCCATCTGGGAGAGGCGAACAATATATGAGCAAGTCCTTTCGAAAAGTCTGCCGCACTGAAGGAATCCGCATGGAGGCTACTGTTCCATATAGTCCGCAGCAGAATGGAGTAGCGGAATGGATGAACCAGACTCTTCCGGATAAGTCCCGGTCAATGTTGAAGGATGCTGGTCTCCCGAAGAGCTTGTGGGGCGAGGCAGTGCTAACTGCTGCATACTTGTTGAATCGAAGTCCGACGTCAGCCCTAGAAGAAAAGAAGACACCGTTTGAGAAGTGGTACAATAAGAAGCCAAATATTGACAAACTGCGAGTTTTTGGTTCTGTTGCCTACACCTGGATTCCGAAGGAGAAGCGTAGCAAGCTAGATCCGAAATCCGAGAAGAATGTGATGATCGGTTACACAACGAATGGCTATCGTGTTTGGAATCCCAGAAAGAAGGCGCTGTTCGCGTCACGAGATGTCGTGTTTGATGAGAGACGGAGTGTCGACGTCGAGCCATCCGTTAAGCCCGTGAAGCTGGTGAGGTTGGAGCCAGAAGAAGAAGAAGAAGAAGAAGAGGACGCCCGTTCGACAGAAGATGATCGTCAGGAAGAATCCGCTGATGAAGAATCCGATGAAGAGTACGTGACTGAATATGAAGATGAAGAAGACGAACCCATCGGAGCGCTCCCTTCGCAATAAGAACGTGACAACTGCCCAGCAAAGGTGTCCACGAGGCAAAGCGGACGGGAGCGCAGAATCCCCGGTAAGTTCTTTGATTTTATCACTGGGCTTGGAGCATCTACTGCCGCTGAATGTTTCGCAGGTTCTACTGAAACGACTGATGACACGGTGATGGCGTATACACTGAACGCAGAGGCATTCGTGGAAAATTTGCCTACCACGATCGATGACCTGAAGAAACGGAGCGATTGGCCTCATTGGAAGGACGCGGTTAGCAGCGGGCTGGAATCGCTGCACAAGAATGAAACGTGGGAGCTCGTTCCGAAGCCAGCGGGGAAGAACCTTGTGGACTGCAAGTGGGTCTTCAAAGTGAAGCGCGATGAAGCTGGCAACATCGACCGATACAAGGCTCGGCTTGTAGCTAAGGGCTACTCGCAGCGACATGGCTTCGACTACGATGAGACGTACGCGCCGGTGGCGAAGATCACCACAGTACGTGTACTGCTCGCTGTCGCAAATCACGTGCAGTACCACATTCACAAAATGGACGTGAAGACAGCTTTCCTGAACGGCGTATTAAAGGAAGAAATCTACATGCGACAACCTGAGGGATTCGAGCGGAGTGATCCAAATCTCGTCTGCCGTCTCAAGAAGTCGCTGTACGGCCTGAAGCAAGCACCACAAAGCTGGAACGACGAGTTCAACTTGTTTGTCCTAACGCTTGGCTTTAAACGGTCAGATCTGGACAGCTGCTTGTACTGGAAGGGAATCGGGAACGTTGTCATTTACCTGCTGCTGTATGTAGATGACATTATCCTGGTGTCTAGCCATCTGGAGTTGGTGGCTGAAGTCAAGACGAAGTTGCTACGACGATTTGGAATGATGGACTGCAACTCGGTGTCGACTCCATTGGATCCAAACCTGAAGCTAGAACGGAGTAAGGAAGAAGCACTGACAATGCAACCCTACCGGGAGCTTATTGGTTGCCTGACGTATCTGGCGTTAACATCAAGGCCGGACATAAATGCAGCCGTCAACTTCTTCAGCAGATTTCAATCTGCTCCACCTGATGTTCACTGGAGCCATCTCAAGCGATTTCTCCGGTATTTGAAGGGCAGCTTGAACTGCGGTATAGTATATCGACGACGCGATGGAACAACGCCCTTGCTTGGTTACGCTGATGCTGACTGGGAAAACAACGTGGAAGATAGTCGATCAATATCGGGCGACATGTTCCAAGTCTATGGTGGAACCGTATCATGGATGACCCGGAAGCAGAATACTGTAGCGCTGTCTTCAACAGACGCCGAATACGTTTCACTCAGTCAAGCTTTCTGTGAAGCGATCTGGCCTAAAAATCTTCTGGAGGAGCTTGGAGTTCAAGTGGATCATCCGGTACCACTGTTTGAGGATAACCAATCCTGCATCCGTATTGCTGAATACACAATTGAAACAACACAATGAAATACATTCAGTTAAAATTTCAATAATTTTTACCCACATGCTAAAAAGTTACGAACAATTGCGTGTGTCCAAATTTCATCGAATACAGTCTTTATCTGCACGCATGACTGCTGTCAATTTGTAAACACTCGTCAATTGTATCCGTTCGATCACCGGTTACTAATTTGATATTATTTTAGTCATTTTTTGTGAGTATGGACTCACAATCAATCATGTCCGAATTGCTGATAGAAGATGACTCAGTTCAGTTTTCCGTCGATCTGGAGAGCGTTGGAGCCTCATGTCCTATTGTGACAGTGAAAATCCCAAGGCGGAGCCGCAAGAAAGTTACGACTGAGTGGAGCGAAGAATACACTTTGGCTTTAATTGCCTCGGTGAAATCTTATGATTTTCTGTGGAACGCAGGAAATGAAAATTACAAAAATAGTAGTCTCCGGAACTCAGTGTGAAAAGAGATGTCCGAAAAAATCTTCCACAATGTCTTCGACGTAGATCAATTTCAAGCGAAATGGTCGAACCTTCGAATTCAGTTTGAGTCCTACCACTCGAAACTTATGCAGTGAAATCCGCCCAAGGAAAAACTAATGTTGTTGCGTGGAAATATTACTCCCATATGATGTTCGTGGCTGACTACTGAAGTTCTAGTTTATTCGCTCTCTGTACGGTGAACAAAATCGCATTGCTTTTGAAGTTTTGTTTACCGCAGAGAGAGCGAGTATAATCGAACTTTGATGGTCATGCAATTAACCGTTCAGGACATTAAAGATATTTGGCAAGATTTTGAATATTTTCTCAACACTTCACAACAATCAGGAATTATTTTGAAGATGTTGTTCTTAGCAATCGTTCAAGTCACGCCTCTCTGATATTTTTTGTTTGTTTTGAAGATACCAGGTTAGTGAGAAATTATTTCAAAGAGCTTAAGGATACCAAAGATCTTGTCAAAGTTCTTTGAATATTATCTTGGACTCTCCAATGATCACGAATTATTTTGAAGATCTTGTGAGTATCCCCAAGCACCACAAAACTGACATAACTGGTTGCAGTTACTTGATTGTGACTTAATTGAGTTGCATTTAAGTAACTTCAACTGTTTTGCAACAAGTGTGCTGCTAGGGTCATCAGTTAAGTCACGTATCTCTGGTATTTTTATGTTACCAGAATGATCAAACATAATTTCAAGGACATTCATCATATTAATGATCTTTAGATCTCTCTTAAGCTCCGATGACTTCTCTGAAGTTCAGTGAATCAATCAGAAGATCTGAGGACTTCTCTTAAGTTCCGTGAATTGCTTTTTTCATGAATTCCTTTGAAGTTTCATAAACTAATCTGACGTTACCTGTTCTGAAGTCCCAAGGCCTTTATTGAAGATCCGTGAATCTCTCTGAGGTTGCGTGAACTTTCCTGAAGTTATGTGGATTTCTCTGAAATTCGGTGAACTTCTCTAAATTAACGTAAACTTCTTTAAGGTTCCAAAAACTTCTCGGAATATCCGTGAACTTCTCTGAAGTCCTGTGAATTTTTCTAAAATGCTCTTGTTCGTTCCGTAAAAATCTCTCGTAAGATCTTTAAAGTTTCGTGAGCTTTTCTAGTAATCTTCTCTGAAATTTCAATGATTTCTTTGAAATTTTGTGTACTTCTCTTAAGTCCCGGCAGCTCTTTTGAACTTTCACGAACTTCTCTGAAGTTCCGAGGATTTAAATGAAATTTTGTTAACTGCTCTATAGTACCGTGAACTTCTCTTTATTACCGTGATTCCTTAAAGATTTCGTGAACTTTTTTGGAGTTTCATGATGGATTTCTCTAAAAATATATTGTAAGATCTAAGGACTTCTCTGAGGTTTTCAAGTTGCAAGGACTTTTCTAAAGCTCCGAAGACTACTGGGAGCGACCCCGGCGTAGTGGTTAACATCCATACCTCCAAAGTCACGAGTTCTAATCTCACCCCCGGACAAGTTACGAAAATACCCAAAAGGGTCGATAATAGAGGGAAAAAAAAGCTCCGAAGACTTATTTGACGATCCTATCACTTCTTTTAAGATCCCTGAATTTCTCTAAAGTTTATCTTTTACTCTTATCCAATTAATTCTATGACGTTCCACGAACTAATCTGAAGGTCTGATGACTTGTCTAATGTTCTGTGAATTCCTCTGCAGTCTCGAGGACTCTCTAAGGTTCCCAGGACTTCTCAAAAGTTCCGAGGACTTTTCTGAAGATTGGCCTCTGGTGTTTCCTTCCTAAGTTCCGAAAACTTTTCCGATGTTCCGTTATATAATCTGAAGTTTTGAGGACTGGTCTAATGTTCCGTGAACTTTTCTGAAGTTTCGTGGACTTTTCTGAAGTTTCATAGACGTCTCTAAATTTCTGAAGTTCTCAGAACTTTTTTGAAATTCTTGGAAAATCTTGAGCTTCTTGGAATTTTCTGAAGTTTTTGGAACTTTTCTGAATTTCTCTCAACTTCTCTGAAGTTCTCGAAACATCTCTGGACTTCTCGGAACCTCTCTGAATTTCTAAAGAGTTAACTGAAGTTTTCAGGAGTTCTCTGAAATTACAGAGAATTACGTGAAAATTTTGGGACTTCCTTGAAGCTTTGGAACTATACTAAAGTTCTAAAGACTTCACTGGAGTTCTTTGGAATTTACTAAAGTTTCCTGGAATTTGCTGAACTTCACTTAAATTCTCGGAATTTTTCTGAAGTTCTCTGGAATTCATTGAAGATTTTTTTTAACTTAACTCTAATTCAAAAGATATCCCTGATGTCCTTGGAACTTCACTGGAGATGTTGGGACATGCATGTAATTCTTGGTACTTTCCTGACATGCTTTGGACCTTAAAAAAGTTCCAGGGAAGTCTCTTAAGTTATGACGACTTTTCTGATGATTCCTGGACTTTTCTGAAGTTCTTTAGTTTAGAGCTTACCCAAGCAAAGGATTATACCAAATTTATAACAAATTCTAATACCAGGCTATCATTGTTTGATCAATAAATACGTTATCATTGAGACTGATTAAACTGCCAAATTAACAGAATGAATAACAAACAAAATACTCGTTGAATATCATAATAATAGTTTATTTTATTATCAGTGAGAACATCTTGATGACAAATTTTTTATTCTTAGCAAATGTATTGAAATAGTTTCAAATTTTGTTATCAATTCGAAATCAAACTCTCACGCTTATATCTGAATTCTTTTTTTGTTGATAAAGCAAAATTCCTTGATCGAATATGCTGGTAATATTTATAGTTTTTTATTTAATTAGTAAGGTTCGTCAAAAATTGTATGTTTAAAATTATAACATATGTATGTATGTATGTATGGTAGCCACCATCCCTTCATGCCCTTGGCTTGGATGCAGCTCCACTTAATAGCAAGATCAAATTGAGCCACCGATCTGAATTCACAATATCGCTGTATGAAGGGCCAAAAACGGAGGGGTGGACCCGTAAGCAGAGACACTCACGCGAAATCCACGGGAAATTAAGAATCTCCTTCCAACGATACGATCCAACAATTCGAATAACCCAATTCGCAATACTTATTAAGCTTTCTACAGGATGGCTTGTTAAGAAGGGCGCGTCACTCTCACTGAAACTGTTGGAGTAGAATTCGCAGGATCGCAATCGAATCGGTAGGATAAAGAAAATGATAATGCTCGTTCCCTCCTAGACTCAGGCAGTCAATCAAACCATCGTCCAATTTCAGCTTGAATGATACCCTGATGCTCCTTCCCAACCCAGTATTTATTATATATAATGTACATAATATGTCATAATATGCAATAAATGTAGTATGTAATAGAGCAATGAAATATACTATAATATTTAAGTAAAATATGCCATGGTTGGAATTCGTCATCCTGTAATTTAAATATGGTTATAAATAAAATAATATGATGAAATAGTTAAAATTGTAATAATAGGCATATGATAATCATATGCAGCTTGGTGCATCTTTACAGCTCAATCAGTGGCAGATGAATATAACTCTGGAATGTGAAGGTCTTATTGCAACTAAATAAAATATAAACCATTTAATTATACATGAATCAAAAAAATATGTATTTATTCATGACATATAGATATACATAATCAGCAGAATTGAAGAGCATTTATTAATTTTAATAATATTCAATGATTTTAATTCATAGAAAAACACCTTTACATACAATGAAATAAAATATCTGTACATACTATCTGGAATCAATTTCCTTGTAAACTTGAAGCAAATGAAATTTAATTATTATTATTAATCTTTTAGTAAATATTTTCAATATGATATACTAATATATATAATGATGATATGATGAAAACAATACGATGTTGTAATAGTATACACATAAAAATTAAATGCACCTATTTGTCTTTTCTGCTGTGATGTTAGATGATTGAAACTCTGAAATGGCGAAAATTTCCAAAGTGGTATAATGAAAGAAAGTTGATCACCGGGCAGCCAAGCAGAATAGCAAAGAAAATTTAAGCAAACAATTAGCCGAAATAACTTTCATATGATTATGATTACTGCCCAAAAACGGAAGCTTAATAAATCCACAAAAAAGAAAAAAAAAACAGAGAGAAAAAGAAAAATGAAATTTGAATTCTCCGATAACTCTTGCTTTCTACTGGGCCCATAAATAATTCTTTATATCTGTGCAATAGAAAATGAGAGATCATAAACAATTTTAGTTTTTGAATTATTAAACTTTTCTTGAAATTTTATTTAGTAGAATTTGTCGTATGATCCTTTCTAAACAAAAACGTCAAAAACCATCCTATCTTTTCAAATACATATCGTGGGTTAGGTCGGCTAAAACTTACGACGATGCATAAATGCGAACCTGAAAATAGCTTTAAAAATATTGTGAAGGGATGTTATAATATAAAATGATAGTAACAATTATATTTGTACTGTCTGCATGTCTGTAGACTGATGTCCAGCTGCAGTTGTAGACGTACTTGCATTATCATTGCCACGAAGGAAACAAAAAAATTAAAATTATTAAACAACACTTGGGAATTCCATAGATGATCTGAAATTATACACCGTATAAAGAATACTTCCATTTTTTGTGGTAGGGTAAGATTTCAGCATGCCACCTTCCTACATCGCGTTGGTGGAACTGCTTCCTAAGGTATAGCTGACGCGATACAGCGTTTATTACTCAACCGCTGGATGCCAGGAGCTGTTTGAGCTGCACCTCCTTGGTGGACAGACGCTCGGAACGCACCTCCTCAATCTAGCTGAAGTCAGAAGGACAACAGTGCCCAGGCTGCACTACCAGCTAAGTACGCAACCCTTAGCTGGCGGTCTTTGTCATCTCTTGACCCGTGGAAGCATGAGGTAGGAACTTGTGAGGACCAGTGCTATGTTGCGGGGACGTACGCTCCATCCCAGTTGTCTACTCACCATTTTGCAGCCCATGTTTAAAATTATAACATATGATAACAAAATAAGCCCAGCGTGATAACTTTATTTGTTATGCGATAACAGCGCATATCAAAACGATATCTGGGATAATAGAACTTGTTATTTAGATGATACAAGATGATCCAATTTAGCCTAGGAGAGGAGGTTGAACAAGCCAACTTTAAAAAAACATAGCTAATATTTCAAAAATATCCGACTTAAAATGAAGTTTTGGTGATCATTTTTGTCTGTTGCATTTTTTCGAGTACAATCTTTATACATGAAGACGTCGGTGTTAGTGCCAGTAAAATGAAGCGCTTCGCACAGTTTTCGAATTGTCCCACCAACAACGCTGCCTTGTTCCTTCATGGTGTTGAGTCGAATGCAGTCTAATTGCCTCCGAATCTCATCCCGCTCCTTCAAATACTGCTCCGCTGCAACCAGCTGGGCATCCAACATCCCCTATTCTTGCTCCAACTGCTACTCCTCCATCTTACGCTGAAACTGGAGTTTTAGCTCACGCACCTCCAGTCCTTACTTCAGCTGCTCTTCTTTCCACGCTTTCTGCCGAGCGAGTAGTTTTTTTCCGCGCCTCCATCTACTTATCAAAAACCTTCTCCTTAGCGAGATGTTCCTCGTCCAAATGCTTCTCAATTGGATCTACGTCAGAACCAATTCCCTGATCGGACCCTTTATAACCTTTCTGGTTGGATTTCTATCTCCGCTTCTTGCTGTCAGGAACTTTTAGCTGCTCAGCACTACTTTGAAACTACCGTGGGCAACGCCAAGCGGTATTGGCTATCTCCAGGTTTACACCTGCACACGAAAAATGAGAGCAATGATTACAGTTTCCACATTGAACCCACTTCAACTTATCGGACATTGACTCCGACATCGAGCTAGCTCGTCTTGGGAAGGATAAAAAATCGTTTCGAAGGCCGTCCAATATATTTTATTTTTTATTTTGTTCGGATCAAATAAACTTTCGAACTAATTTATTGTGAATCACCTCAAACTTAGGGGGATCAAACTGTAATATTTTTTTGTAAATCCAGGCGTTAGTTTTATGCAACATTTTAGATTCCTTTACTCACAATTTTGGTTTTTCTTCTTTCTTGTTGACCTTTCCCCTACTCCTTGATAATTTCAAGCTCCTCTCGAATGTACACTTAATTATTTTCTTTGCCCTTTGCATAGAATACTTTCTTCTTACAAATTGTCCTCAATTTATAAAGCGATACAAAAGTCAACTCCGGCTAAAGGGCGATACGGTCAAAATTTGGTCAATATCAACTTGACGTATTTCTTTCAATTTTGCATTTAAAAGACCTGAACACCCCTTATTTTGAAGGTGTGTGTGTGTAGAATGTTGCTCCTATTTTGATTTTGGAATTCACTCTTCAGTTGTCAAAATGCCGTCCAAGCAAGAAGAGCAGCGTATCAAAATTTTGCTCGCGCATCGCGAAAATCCGAGCTACTCGCACGCAAAGTTGGCAAAATCGCTAAAAGTTGCCAAATCAACCGTTACAAATGTAATTAAAGTGTTTGGGGAACGTTTGTCGACAGCCAGGAAGTCTGGATCGGGGGGAAATCGAAAACCGGAAGCCGCTGAGACGACAAAGAGAGTTGCCGGTAGTTTCAAGCGAAACCCTAACCTATCTCTCCGAGATGCCGCAAAAACGAGCCGGACTATCGCCTTACAAGAAGGTAGTGACTCCAAATCGCGATGATAAACAAAATACGACGGCCAAAGCGCGATCCCGGAGGCTGTACACGACGATGCTGACGAAGTTTGACTGCGTGGTAATGGACGACGAAACCTACGTCAAAGCCGACTACAAGCAGCTTCCGGGACAGGAGTTTTATACAGCAAAAGGAAGGGGAAAGGTAGCAGATATTTTCAAGCACACGAAACTGTCAAAGCTCGCAAAGAAATATCTGGTTTGGCAAGCCATCTGTACCTGTGGCTTGAAAAGCAGCATTTTCATAGCTTCCGGGACTGTCAACCAAGAAATTTACGTGAAAGAGTGTTTGAATAAACGTACGTAAAACAGTACGGAACAACCGTGTTTCTTCAGGAAAGGCAGCATCCTGAAGAAACCCGGTTGTTCCGTAATGTTTTGGCCGGATTTGGCATCTTGCCATTACGGTAAAAAGGCCATGGAGTGGTACTCCGCCAACAACGTGCAGGTGGTTCCCACGGACAAGAACCCTTCCAACACGCCAGAGCTCCGCCCAATTGAGAAATACTGGGCTATTGTCAAGCGAAACCTAAAGAAGACCAAAAAAACTGCTAAGGACGAGCAACAGTTCAAGGCAAACTGGCTTTCTGCGGCGAAGAAGGTGGACAAGGTGGCTGTACAAAATCTGATGGCAGGGGTCAAGCGTAAGGCCCGGCAATTCGGATTTGGAAAAGCGGAAGCCTAACTGAATATTTTTCCTGAATTTTATACTAATTGAACTTGAAAAAGAAATTTAATTTGATTTTTTAAATAAACGATTTCACCGATTTACACGCGTTTTCCCTTGACCAAATTTTGACCGTTTCACCCTTTAAGAGGTCTAGCTTTTGCCTATCGTCTACCCGGCCAAATATTTGTTTCATATCAGTAGGAGTCCGCCTGTCCGTTCGATCCGGTGTTAAAATTCCACTTGTAATCTTTGTGTCTCGTATTGTATTGTTTTCAACTTATTCACCTGTGTTTATCAACCAAATTCACTGTAGCTTTCACCACTCAAACACTTATTTGATTCGGCTTACACTACTCACTTCCAAATTCATTTTACAATATATTGTTTGTGCCTAATCTCTCAGTTTACGTCTTTTGATTTGTTTCTGTTCTTTCTTCTCGACTACGTTTGACGGTTTTCCATATCTCTCTCTCTCTCAAATATCTCTTTGTAATAACCCGCTCAAAACACCCCCTTTTTTTTTTTATTTTTTTTTTTTTTTTTTTTCGGGAGAAATTTTTTTTTTTTTTTGTAAAATTATATCTTCTTTTTTGTTGATGCCCTTCCTCTTGGGTTTTCTCTCTCTTTTTTTTTTTTTTTTTTTTTTTTTTTTTTACGAAAATTGAGTAAAATCTCCGTTTGAGAAAAAGAGAAAAGCATTCAATTCTAATCAGTCATTGAGTAAAATGAAGCGAGAGTGTAGCTCCGGCTGTCAACTGACATTACCTATACACTCCCGTTTCATTTTACTCAATTTTTGAGTACAATTGTATACCATTTATCTCTTTTTCTCTCACGGAAATGTTACTCAATTTTCGAAAAAAGTGGATCTGCTCATAACATTGAGTGGATCCACTTATTACGAAAATTGAGTAACATTTCCGTGAGAGAAAAAGAGATAGTTGTTAAGTACGTGACGACGTAATTAGCTAATTCGATAGAAAGATAGAAATCAGGAGTAAATACCGCAAAATAGAGAATCCGAATTTATGACCGCCACACTCCACAGAAAGCGAAAGCGACAGTTCATTCACCCAAAGAACGATTCCACCATGTGAGGATCTAAAAAGAAGCGAACCGAAAGACGAGAATCAAAACAAAATAGTAATTATCACTGCAGCTAAGTTACGCAAGTGCGTGGTAAGGTCTTACGCTATGCAAGTACAAAAGAAAGGCGATAAGGCTCGGTAAGAAAGGTTTACGGTCGTAAATTCTAAACGCTTGCCCATGCGCATGGGATATCTAGGCTGACGGTCGAAAAACAGTTTTCGATTGAGAACCTAATCTGTATTCGAGAGGAAGCGTATATGCTAAGGAGTAGAATCTGAATAGTTCATAAACAGTACATGATTAGGGAAAGAACAAAGAATGCACTTTAATGCACGGAAGACATGACCAGTCGAAATTAATACAAGGGCCCACGCACCAAATTGAAAGGGTAATAAAATACCAAGTTTAATTAGGCTGGATTCAGAGATCCGCTACCTATCTATATGATATGCTAGAATTAGAATAATTTTGACATTAGAAGTAATCGATAATCTTAAATCAGGAACCCCTATATAAGACAACTTTTTGGAAATAAACAGACACTTACTTTTTAAACTAACTAAGAGCGGTTTCGTTCTTGTTACTTGAAGAAACCTCACTTTGGGAGGACCAAGCAACTAGTTTCCATTCGATGGAAACTGGTAGAATTGGAGAATTTCGTCTAACTTCGACTTCCACCGCCAGGTACTAGGTTCACTAGCCTGTCAGTCTGAAGTCTTAATGAAACCGATCTACTCCAAAAGGTCTCCATAAGCAGTTCCATTTGAATAAGCGTTCGATCCCTTCGATTGCAGACTACACAGCTAGGTGTCGTGTCATTTTGACGGATCGAGGGCTTATTCTACAAGACAAATCTTTTGCTCTTCCTTTCCACCGTCAGGTACTAGGTATACTAGCCTGCCAGTCTGAAAGGTTAAGAGTAAAACGATCGAGTCTCGGGAATTGCAAATCTCTTCGTAAGTATTTGGTCGACAAACTTACAATAGTATACAATTGTATTCACAAATTGAGTAAAACGAAACGGCAGCGTAGGCTTTGCACGTGACGCCAGAGCCGATTGCGATGCGGCTAGAAGACTGAAGAAAGCGTTAGTTCTTGAAGCTGGCCACTTTTGGTGTGGTGCTAGTGACGACTTTAAAATTTTAAGCTCGTTTCACAACGCATTATATTTCTTCTACCAAACTACTAGTATCAGTAATTTAGATAGAAAATTGTAATACCTGGCAGATAAACAATGTAAGAATACTATCGTTGTGATACCCACTTTACTAAGTACAACACGGCAGATTTTCCTCTCGAATAAAATTAACGACAAAACCCAAGTTGTCGTTTCCACCGCGAATATTGTGTTCGCTGCATATAGCCTTCAAGAAAACCCAAATAAGCACCACACGCCAGGGATGCCAGATACTTTTTTCAAAAGTCTGTGTCAATCTCATTGAAATGTCTGTATTTGTCTGTATAAGGGAACGTCCATATATTATGTCACGCAAATTGCAATCTCTTTTGCGTTAGATAAAAAGCGATTTTCAACATTAGATTGAAGCACCTTAAAACCAAAACGAAAACCCTTAGGGAAGGTCCATTAATTATGTCAAGCAGGGGAGGGGGTGGTTTGGGAAAACGTGACAAGCCATACAAAAATGTTTTAAGGCCCATACAAAAAACGTGGCAAGGGGGGGGTGTCAAAAAGTCCAGCCAGATACTTTTTTCAAAAGTCTGTTTCAATCTCATTGAAATGTCTGTATTTGTCTGTATAAGGGAACGTCCATAAATTATGTCACGCAAAAAGTGACTTTTTGACCCCCCCCCCCCCCCCCCGCTTGCCACGTTTTTTGTATGGGCCTTAAAACATTTTTGTATGGATTGTCACGTTTTCCCAAACCCCCCTCCCACCATATTGCGTGACATAATAAATGGACCTTCCCTAAGGGTTTTCGTTTTGGTTTTAAGGTGCTTCAATCTAATGTTGAAAATCGCTTTTTACCTAACGCAAAAGAGATTGCAATTTGAAGTTTTGTATTTAAATGTCAACTTCCCTTTCACTTCCATACATATGATTAAATCACTGTCATTTTTCAATCACTAAATATGAACAAATCACATAATTTTTATTTTTTACATTTGATGTTTTGGAAAATTCTAGGCAAATCGTTTATTTTACTCATTCATAAATTTAGAGAAACAACTCACCTTCACTTCCAAATTCATTAATTCCAAAGGCTTGAGCAACTTAAATTTTGCTGTACATATCGCTTATGAACAGACATTTCAAATTAGATGAAATTTCAACCACTCCGTTTTGCTTTTTGTGCGATCTATCGTACACTCAGCGAAATAAACTTTCGATATTTATAAATTGCATTATGATTATTTGCTATAAGAAAGCAGTATGAATTTCATAAATTTGCCTCATGAAATATAATCATGTTGAAAAAATAAAAAGATGGAGCAACCCGGATTCGAACCTTGAACGTTGAGATTATGGGTCGAGTGAGTTAACCACTAGTATATATCAACACTTGTAAATGGGAAAGCTTCAAGGCGAACAAGAACAACGTCGTGTAAAACAAAATCCATTCATAAGTCAACCTTGCGAAATTTAAAGCATCGTTCATAAATTGAACCTTATGAAATTCTTAAGATTATTTGGCTGAGTATACTCGTTGGCTGACAAAATGCCTTTCATGGTTTATGTGGCAGTACGATTGCGGGCATTGGTTTGTTTTTTGATATTGTAAATTGAAATAATTCGCTCGACAGTGGCCGTCCAATATGGTATAGCCAATATATCTGGAATGAGCTGTCGTAGACACGGAAAAGCTCAGTCCGCCACTGAAAATCTCAATTCCCGGAGCTTGTCGTTGATTGGTTAAACTGATGCATCATCAATAATGTTATCAAATCGTTTGATAAGGTGAAAAAAATGTTGGATGGGCTTTTACTCGGATATTGTCAGGATAAATTAACTAAATCATTGAGGGTATCGTTGGTAAGGTCAATTCGTTTTTTTTTTGAGGGTATCGTCGGTAAGGTCAATTTTTATTGCAGCAGCATATGTGGAAATTCATCATGTCCAGTCGAAATTGATGCAAGTGCTCCATGCTTAAATTGTCACCTTCTAGTGTATTCGTTGATAAAGGCCTGCACTTCAACACCTTCGTACCTTTTTCCAACTCGCAGAAGTTATTGGGGATCAGGTTCACAAAGCCAGGGCTCGTCAATTCTTTTAAATTTCCTGGTTTCAAGAAACAATCCAATATCAAGAATATCAATTTGCAAGTTTCTGTTTTCAGCTTGTACACCATTGGCTTTTCAGATTGAAAAAAGTTGATTCAACCGGTTGATTTTCGGTAAGATGTGGTTAACTGCGATCAAATACAGGGGGTTTGATGGATCGCTGAGACGCTCGTAAACTTTCTTATTTTTTTCATCCTGCTGATGTATCGCGAACACTGAAATATACTTTTAAGACTTCCAACTTCAAGAACACGCTTAACAACTTGGTCCAAAGAAAGCCATCGGGTCACGGTAACATGTTCAAAGGTTTTAGCTCTATTAAGGAGTGTATCGAAAATAAGCTATCCACAAACTTTCTTTCAAATTATGTTGAAAACCGATATTTTATTCATACAAAAAATTGATCCTTTATTGTACGAGGTTAAACTTGAACATAATGAAGACCGGATGAAATTTAAGTTATTCCTTCACGAATTTTCGAACTTTGGATCGAATGCTCTTCATCAAGTTCCGGACAAGTGATGCATCGCATTTTTTGGACGCTTGAGCCCAAATTTTTTTGAACTCCTGCATGTTCCCAGCTGCCTTACCAGTCTTCTTGAAGACCCTCTTCACGATTGCCCAGTAACGTTCGATGGGTCGAAGCTGAGGGCAATTTGGTGGATTGATATTTTTCTCAACGAAAACCATACCCTTTTCCGCAAGCCAATTGAGAGTGGTTTTGGCATAGTGAGCCGACGCTAAATCCGGCCAAAACAGTGGAGGTGTACTATGCTTCTTATATAAAGGCAACAATCTCTTCTGGAGACACTCAGATCGATAGATTTCCGGTAGTGTAAAAAATGGTTGACTTCAAACCACAGGAACATATTGCTTGCCATACCAGTACCTTTCGACCGAATTTCTCCACTTGAATCGACCTGTCCGCATCGCTCACATCCTCCCCAACGACGGCAGTAAAGTATTGTGGACCTGGAAGGGTTTTTGAGTCCTCCTTTAATACGCGACATTTTGAAATCGCAGAATTTGAACCGCACAAACAAGTAAACAAAAGAAAGCTGACAGTCAAACGCACAGCATGCAGTTCAGAGTTCAGAGCATAAAAAAACCATCACAAATACATGCGTACAACGCAAATGTATGTGGATAGCTTATATTCGATACACTCCTTAGGTGCTGCAGTTCGTTGAACTTTGCTCTTTTTAAAGGACTTCGCTGAAGATGGAATACTCTCAAATGGATATGACGCACACAATGCAAATGAATGGCAAATGCATTTCAGTACGAATAAATTCGGCCAGCATTTTTTAAACAGTACACTAACAGAATGGTTTCCACCGTGCATAACACTCTCTCCGTCTACACCGAACCCTATTAGCTTCTTTTTGTACAAAATCAGAGTCTTCATTAAACTTAGCAACAATGGCAGTGTGTCTCGTAGTAGCATCCGCCTTAGCAAGCTCGAGTACGTGATTAAAAAAATCTCGAATTGACAGGTCATTGCCATTTCAATAGAAAGTCCTCACTACTAAGACCAATTGACTCATCGATTATAAGACTAAATGGTTTTGACCGCATCATTGCCACCAATACTTGGTGATGCGATTCGACAAGGAAATTCGTCATGATGGCCGTATTTTAAGTTTGTTGCAGTGCTACGTCTTAAACAAGGGTCAAATCAGTGAAAACAGCCTTATAAAAGAGCCCTGCATGTACTTGTACTTCTTCATCCCTCACTGGTTTTTTTTTCTGCCAGCAAAATGATCCAACTTCAGACTGACAATAATTTGCTTATTGTGACGTATGTGACTCCCTTGGATCCTCCCCTTATCTCGAAGTCTGGTAAAGGCGCGCTATAAAGCAACACCATGCTGGAGGTGACTGGGTTCGATTCCCGGTCTGGTCTAGGAATTTTTCGTTAAAGAAAATTTATCGACTCCCAAGTGCATGTTGATATGATTGTACTTGCCACACAATCATACTAATGCAAGAATGGTACTTGGTATCGAAAAGCTCTCAATTAATAACTGTAGAAGTGCATTTAGTAGAACACTAAGTTGAGAGCTAGCAACAAGCTCACTGTAATAGCAGTAAGCATGAAATGCTAAAGAAGAAGACGTATGTGACTTTCTCTATCGCCATGTTTTTTTTTTTATTTTAAAAGTCGGCGGAAATAATTTTTTTTTATTGTTTCTAAGATTTTCCAAATGTCTGTATAATATCTGTAATCTGTATGATGCGCATTGTGATATGTGTGTAAAAATAGACACATTTCTGCGGTTAGCCAGCACTCCTAGCCGCAGCCCGCTCCTTGCTGCCTCGCTCGCGATTTTCGTTGGTGAATGCCAGCTGCGACCTACGGGTGGGTGCGTCGTGAGTCCGACCCTTGCTGACCGCACTCCCAAATATAATCTATATATATAAAAATGGATTTCTGTCTGTCTGTCTGAACCTCATAGGCTCGAAAACTACTGAACCGATCAGCGTATATTTTGTAAGGAGAAGTTTTTGGGGCCGGGAAAGGTTCTTATAATAGTTTGAGACCCCTCCCTTCTCTGGAAAGGGGGCTCCCATACAAATGAAGCACAAATTTCTGCATAACTCGAGAACTGATCAAGCAAACGAACCCAAATTTAGCATGCGGAAGTTTTTGGAAGCAAGAAATGTTTCTGTGGTAGTTTGAGACCCCGCCCTTCTCTAAAAAGGGAGGCTCCCATACAAATGAAACAGAAGTTTCTGCATATCTCAAGAACTAATTAAGCAAATGGAGCCAAATTTGGCATGTGGGGTTTTCTGGAGGCAATTTTTTATCTATGGTGGTTTGAGACCCCTCCCCTCTCCTAGAAAGGGTGCTGTCATACAAATGAAACTGAAATTTCTTCATAACTCTGGATCTAATAAAGCAAATGGAACCAAATTTGGCATGCGGGGATTTTAAAGGCAATAAATGTTTCTACGGTAGTTCGAGACCCCTCCTCTCTCTCTGGTAGTGGGGCGGGGCTCCCATACAAATGAACCACAAGTTTCTGCATAACTCTAGATCTAATAAAGCAAATGGAACCAAATTTGGCATGCGGGGATTTTAAAGGCAATAAATGTTTCTACGGTAGTTCTAGACCCCTCCTCTCTCTCTGGTAGTGGGGCGGGGCTCCCATACAAATGGAACACAAGTTTCTGCATAACTCGAAAACTAATCAAGTAAATGGAACCAAATTTGGCATGTAGAGGTTTTTGGAGGAGAGAAATGTTTCTATGGAAGTTTGAGACTCCTCGGCTATCTGGAAGGGGGGTGGGAGGGGGGTTTCCAGACAAATGCAACACAAATTTCTGCATAACTCGAGAACTAATCAAGTAAATCGAATCAAATTTGGCATGTGGGGGGTTTTGAAAGCAAGAATGTTTCTATGGTGGTTTGAGACCCCTCCTCTTTCTGAAGGGGGGGGGGGGGTTCAAAAAAATGAAACTCAAATTTTTATTATAATCGAAGAGCCTAGTGTGATGGCTCGAGAACTAATCAAGCAAATGGAACCAAATCTGGCATGGGGGGGGTTTTGAAGGCAATGATTATATGGTGGTTGGAGAAACCACCACCCTATGGAAGAGAGAGCTCCCATATAAATGAAACACACATTTCTACCAAAAATGAGGATTATCCAGGTTACTTAAACACAAAACGTGTATTTCTCGGGTAACAAGCATGTTTTGATAGAAGTTTGAGCCCCTGCTTATTCAAGAAAAAAAAACTCATTCCGAAAAAAAAACCATAAACTTGCCAGTTATATTAAATTTTCCTTCATTTAGTTGCAAGCGTAGCAGCGCACGCACCGGGTTCAGCTAGTCTGATATAAAATCTGATGTACGAAATTATTGTGAGGTTGCCATAACCTTATGCATTCCATAACTTTTTGAACCAACCATTAATAAAAACATTTATAATCAACTAAAACATAGAATATCAAATGTACAACACAACTTTTATAAAGGTCTTTAGACAACTAGGAACCTTCTTGAATTTGTTAATTACTCATTACTACGGTAATTACATAGAAGCTCTCTAAACCGATTTCAGCGAAGCGTTTGATAGACTTGATATTCCAATGTTGATTTTCAAGCTTGAAAAACTGGAAATAAAGATGAGGTTCCTCAACTGGATTGAATCGCACCCAAACGAACGTCAGCAAATTATTAGATTCAATGACAAAAATCATGTCCAAGTCAAGTAACATCGGGAGTTCCCCGAGGTTCATTGTTAGGACTGCTTCTTTTCAAATGACATTTCTCATATCTTCTAAAATCTACGAGTAATATATGCTGAGGACATGAAATTGTTCATGAGAATGATGATGACTTTAACGTACTTCAGAATGTTTTTTTTATACATGGTGTTGTAAAAGTTAACTGGAACTGAATATAAACAAATGCATCCTTATGACTACACAGAAAGAAAATCTGAATGTTCATAGTGTTATGAATATCAGAGCTTTTAAAATTGTATATCCTTCCTTACGAAGCAGCAACTTGCATGAAAAAGTTGTAATAAAGACGAGCTTTTGTATACAACATTATCGAAAATATATGAAATGTCCCAGAACTTTACATGATTTTTAATGTTAATTTGTAAGTTTTGAGTCGCTCCATTTATTTGCATGGTATTGAACGGAAATTCTTTCTACTTTTTCGAACAGTGTAGCTTATTTGCTTTATAGAAATCAAAGCACACCAAATGTGTCAATTGCCATGGGAAACAAAAATATTCAAAAGTTTTAGAAAAAAAAGACTAATGAGTCATTTAAAACTCTCAATAAACATTTATAGATCATTATAACAAAATAATCCATAGAGCAAGCAACATGCTTAAATATATAAAACGTTTCGGTTTCTACCTTAAAAATCCTTATACAATCAAATCAATGCCACAATCGCCGGATTAAAGTACACAACATAATCATCAATCGAAACAAACACATAAAACACCCACCCGACTGAAAGCTCCGTGTTCCGGACCAGAACAATCGGCAAAGCAGAGCCAATCACGCGAAAAAAAAGTAACTTTCTACTCCGGGCAATAAACACGCCGCTCCCGGCCAGGCTAGAGAAGTCAGCTCCGCTCCCGAGTCGGTCATTGCCGTGTTGTTTATTTCGATTCGTGCTTGTTTATCTCGGCCTTTGTCTGGATTCTGCTAAATACAATTCTCCGTCCCACCTGAAGTGCGAGGCAGTCCCGGGGCTGTCGAGGGCCAGGGGATGAATTAATTAGAAAACTTTTTGCTCAACCAATTTGTCTCGGTGCGGCCATAAATTTCAATTCGACGCAGCCGAGAGCAGAAAAAGAAGTCGACAATGAGACAAACACAAACAATCAGCAACCTCACAAACCCACACACACACACAAACATACACGCAATGGTTGAAGCTTTCCAGGGGGGGGGGGGGGGGGGGGGGGGGGGGGGGGGGGGTGTTTGGCTTTTGCAATAATACCCACCTCTCCAGGGAAGGATTGCCCTTGTTTGCCTGGATTGATCCAAGGAATTTCCATTGCCAGCCGAAAGAGTCGAAATGCGTTTCGTTGTTTTACGGGAAATTGAAATATTCATTCGAAGAAAGGTTCCGACAGCAGTCAGGAAACAGGAATCCTTTTTTTCGATTTTATTGGGAATGTCTTCACGCGTACCTCTGCTGTGTGATTTTATGGGTAATTTTCTAGGCTCGAAACCCACTTCACTTCGCTTGATCCTTTAATTTAGAAACATGGATGCGGAAATAGCTACAAAGGCGCCCGAATTACGTCATTACGGGAGAAAAATCGATTTGTAAGCCTTTCTCCACCCGCTCGGGAATCCGTTTCGCCGTAGAAAAGGCTAATCCTGTGTCTCATTTCCTGACCTCATCCGAGCGGTGCAAAGCCACATCGCAGTTCGAATTCGATCCCACGGCGCACAAGGAGTGAAATCCCATATTGGCAATTTAGGATCTCAGTTCGATTCGCACCCTTTGGTTGATCCCAAAATCGACAAAAGCAACAAGACAAATTAGCTGACAATGGGAAAGCTCGGGAATTTGTTTTCCGCTTCATTGGAGTCCGGTATCTTATTCCTTTCTTTCTCTCTGGAAGATGAATTTCGAAATCCCTCCTGGTTTGTTGTTTTTGGTTCAGTGGCCATCGTCTTCGTCGTCATCAACGTCCGCATCATCGTCATCATGGCAGAATCACACAGGAGAACTTGTTTGTCGTTCATATTCGTTAGAATGAGGCTTTGACTTCACTTCGAGTAGGTACCAGAGCCCACAGCAGGGGAGAAAGGAAGCAAAAAAAAAGAACCGGTAACGAGTGCCATAAAATATCCGACTCGAAGAGAAGAAACAGGGAAAAGTCTGTTCAAGTGGAAGATATTGCCAGGTTTTCCCTCCTTGAGGCTGGGAGCAGGACGAACGACAAACGAGCGAAAAGTGATCCGAACGGATCGAGATCAAATCAACAGCTAATTTGTGCGGAATTGCCCAGTGATTTATGGCCGCCACTCGGCAAAGGAGCGGATGGAAATGGAGTTGGAAAGGTGGATTTTAACTTTTGCCATTGATTGATATCGTTACTGAATTTGCGCCCGGTGATGATTGCTGTGATTTGTGAGAGACACATTTTGGTGATATTTCTTTATTTGGATTTAGTATCTTGCTGCGAGGTAGCAGGTTACCCATCGATTGACTGTCAATCTGCCAAATTTGGATCACGTCTGCATTGAGTTATCTCAAAATTTAATATTCAGGCCACTATGTCACAAAACATTGCGATTGTGTGAGTGCATTGTAGATTATGAATTTATTGGGTATAAGACCAAGTCTCCCCCGGTTAGTACAACATAGATGAGCTTGGAATTAGATTGATGTATTTGAAATAAACCACGAAATGCTTCTAAAGACTCTAATATCAGCATCAAATCATTCAACCGAAATTTTAAGTGGATAAGAATAGATTGCACTTCAGGATCGCAAAAATCAGCTCCTTAGCGTTGGTTTGAAGCCTCAGGACCAAATTGAACCTGGTTCGTATTTTATTTACTTCGTCTTACCAATCAAAAACCACCATCACTCTCCGTGAGTGGCTTCAATGGCATCCTTACTATTGGTTTAAGTCAGTGGCTATATTTAGTTACAAGCTGAACCCGGTGCGAGCCTTGCTTCACTTGCGACTGAATGAAATATTTTCGTTCGCTAATGTGTATAATTTCGGCAAAAAAAAACATAGGAGTGTGTTTTTAATTTACCCTTCGGATCGGTAGTTTCTACCGGTTTTTCTTTCTGTGAAGAAGCATTTCATAGACAAAACATTTATCTTCAGACTACGCCGTATCCTGTCAGCTCGAACGTTATTTTCTCTTGCATAACCTTGGATTAACTTCTTGTGAATAATGTAGCACTGCGAGTAACTCAAGAATCCCTCATTCTTGACTAAGAACGGGTTCCAACTTCTATCAAAACATGCTGCTTACCCGAGTTATACACATGTTGTGTCTCAGTGGCCTCACAGATAGAAAGAAATATTTAATGTTCTGCGTTATCCAATGCACATAAAGGGAATGCTAGATTTGGCAGAAAATAATGGGATATTTCATGTAAATTTACGCCAGATAACGCCTGAATCCAGCATGTTGTATGAAAGGTTGCAAACATTGTTGTATGGCGCATGAAAGATTGTCAACAATTTCGTTGTTTACGCCTCCTTTGGCCTGAAATTAAACGAGGGAAAATTTTACGCGCTTGTTAAAATCCATTCTTTTTTTCAGTGCTGGATAATTCTCATGTTTGATTGAAATTTCTGTTTTATTTTTCGAATGATTTTTTTCCCCCCTCCCTCAGAGAGGGAAAGGGTCTGGAATCACCATAGAAAAAAATTCTGCCTCCAAAAACATGGCAAGAATAGCAGAAGGGGCCAAATTTGGATCCATTTGCTTGGTTAGTTCTCGAGTCATGCAGAACTTTGCGTTTCATTCCAGACGGGAAAGGAGTCTAGAACCGTCCCATGAGCCTTCTCCGGCCCCAAAAACCCGTGCATACAAATTTTCATAACAATAGGGGTGTTGGACCAGCGGTTCGGAATGTGGCCGGAATGGTCGTGATCTCGGTCCTGGTTTTCGGATTTCTCAACACCTCACTAGTAATCACACACAACAGAAAGCGGCTAAATAACTTTGAAACCAAAAGTGTTTATTCGCGACGATAGCTTCAAAAAACGGCCTTCACACTTTGGTGGATCGAAAACGAGTAAAATTTATTCCCAAATGGAGTTGATTTGAAGCCTAATAGCTGATGTTCCGTATTTTTGTATGTGTCAACAGTGCACGAAAGCTATCTCTAATTTATCTCATACTTCTGTCAGAGATGGATTCTGTAACTGATGTTATTGCTGTAACACAACAATTTCCCCCCATAGGATCACATTCACAGCCTTAAAAACCCTGCTTACAAATTTGAATAGCAATAGGAATATTTCTGATGTTTGGTTGAAATTTGTGTTTCATTTGATGGAAGCCCCCCCTTTCAGAGGGAGGAGGGGTTTCAATAGACCATAGAGACATTTCTTGCATTCGAAACCTCTCGCTCCAAAAAGCCAAATTTGGTTCCATTTTATGGGCACTTTTTCTTCCCCGCTTCTTGAGGGCGGAATGGGTTATAAAACGCTTTCCCCGCCTCAAAACCCTCTGCAAATAAATTTGCACGTCGATCGGTTCAGTGGTTTCCGAGCTTATAAGGAGTCAGACAGACAGAATTCATTTTTAAATGTATAAGGTACAGGACGGGTTTTAAGCAGTTTATTCAACACCTGGGACATTTGATGAAGCTGTATGTAATCTATAATTATAACTGCCAATATTTAGACGTTTATCCCTCTGCCAACTTCTTATCTATCGGAACATACCTTCAGAAATGAGCATAAGACGCAGAAAATTTCATAGCCATGGAATAAAGGTCCCAATTGCAGGGACTTATTAAAAGCATGCGTATTGCTTTCCGATCATGAAAATGTTTTCTTCAGCTCCGCAATCTGTACATAAGCGAAGAACGTATTGAATGAGTGCGTTTCCGTGCGTAATGCGTGCGAGGAGGAAATGAAATAGTCCGGATTCACGATTTGCTGCTTTCGTCAATATCACCAACCCGCTCCGCAGTGGGAAAAAAAGTACATGAATCGCGAGAAGAATTTCGATAAGTCAGAACGCAAGTAGAACAAAGTCAATGAACAATAGCATTTTTTATGTGAAAATTCCATAAAAATCGAATGGAAGGGATCTCTTTACTTGCCGCAAAACTCACTGGACAGGAGATATTGGGCTTACTTTTCCCCCTTGTCACCGTATTTTCGAATCATGCCCAGTAATCTATGCTTGGAGGGGTTTGCGGTAGTAAAAATATGCCTATTCTTATGTAGAATTTTCCTCGAAATCGAATGGAAGTAGTTGCAGCCAACGCACGGGTCGGGTAACGGAGATATTGCTGATTTCACCACACTTCCCTAATGTTTTCGAATATTGTTTGTTAATATATGGTCGGAGGGGTCTACGGTAGTCATAATAAGCCTATTATTAGGTATAATTTCCCTAGAAACCGAATGAAGTTGGTTGCAGTCACCGCACGGGTTGGGAAACAGATATATTGGGCTTATTTTGCCCCAATTCCCGTAATTTTGAATATAGCTGATAAATCTATGCTTGGAGAGGTCTGCAGTAGTTAAAATATGCTTATTCCTAGGCAGAATTTCCCTAGAAATCGAATGGAGGTAGTTGTAGCCTCTGCACGAGTCGGGAAACGGAGATATTGCTGATTTTACCCCACCTTCACATATTTTCGGAATAATGCCCATTTATCCATACGCTTTTCAGATGTCTTTTAGGGTACGGGACGGGTTTAAGCAGTCTAGTCAGCCCCTGAGACATTTGATGAAGCTGTATGTAATCTATAATAAGAACTGCCAATATTTAGACATTAATCCCTCTGCTTACCTCTGGTCTATCGGAACATACCTTCAGCAACGAGCATTAGGCTCAGAAAATGTCATAGCCATGGAATAAAGTTCCCAATTGCAGGGACTTCTTAAACGTATGCGGATTGCTTTCCGATTAAAAAAATGTTTTCTGCAGCTCCTCAATCTGTACATAAACTACCAATATTGTATGAGTGCGATTCTGTGCACGTGTGCGAAGACGAAATGAAATAGGCCAGTTGACGATTTGCTGCAAACGACAATTTCCTCAACCCGCTCCTTCGTTTTACCCATCTGCTCTCGAAAACAATCAACCAAAACATGTCGATTGCTACGATCACAAACTCGTCTACTAGCAGGTTATGAGACAGACGTACACGACCAAACATTTAGTTTGTCATTGATCTTTAGATTGGCAATGTGTATTTCTTATTTCATTTACTCTCACGCAAATGTTAGCCAAAGCAACTGTGACGACAAATGCAAGAGACAGCAGGCTTCACGTTATAATACCGGTGCACTAAATCCATGGTTAACAAAGAAGAGAGGAAACATGGGCTCTCTCACAAGCAACAGTGATGCCATAGCTGCAGCTCAACAGCAAAGCATTATTTATCGTTGGGTACTATTGGACAGCTCCAAAACATAGTTTTTATTGCAAATGATAGTGCCAGATGATGGACAATATAATCATAAGCATAGATCAACCTCCAACGACTGGAAGAAACATGAAATAAATAGCGATTTCAGATCATCTAAATATGTAATAAATTTAACTCAATGTTCAACATCACATTCTGGCAACAAGCCTAGTTGTGGGAGAGAGCTGATGAAGACATGCTCTCCGGTACACGCGATGCAAATGCAAAATACACAAAGGCAAAATTTGAGCGATCTTCTTCAGCAGGTCAGAAACTGATGGTTTCTAGATGATGTATTTTAAATCTTCAAAATAACAGTAATAAATTGGTAATCAATCATGATTCATACATCGAATCATTGTCCCAATAGATAAAGCTTATGATCGTATCATTAATAAGGAAATAATTTGGAAAATGTAGGAGTTATAGACCTATTTCCTAACAAACGATTAAAATAGTGACCCTTGATTAACCCGTTCCCTACCCATATGTTTTTTGTTTATTAAATTTTGCGGTAGTACGCGAAGAATTTAAAAAAAAACTTCACTTTACCTGAAACGGCAAAACGAGCCAATTCCGCCTTCCGTTCGAAGAATCTATTCTTACTTCGAACATTGCTCAATAATTTTGGAATGTGTGTATCCAAGTGTCCACACTCCTTTCAACAACATCTTCTTCCACTCTAAGATTCTGCCGAACAAAATTCAAAACATGCTGTTCCTTCCAGCTTTCCAAATAAATTTCCGTAACTCCCCTGGTTTGAAAACATTTTGAATCGAAAAACACAGAAAATTTAACATATTTGTTTCATTAGTGTGCGTGCAATAGCGGAAACAAAATGTCAGTCATAATAATAAAAAGTGTTGCGTAGGATTGGGCGGTAAAATCAGAAATACCACTATGTCTGAAAGATGATAACGAATCGGACCATCCTTCTTTCATTCAAGATTGAACTTGGTAGAAGGCCTCATACGAAATTCTGCTAAGAAAGCTGTTCCTAACCGTCCAGCCATGTCCCACCCAGAAGTTAAGAAGGAAGCACGCCGAAGCTCACTTCAAACTGAACGTTAATCGCCCCAAAATTGGAGGCTGCGCAACCTCAAAAGTTTGCTGAAATTCTTGGGGTTGACGTGGATTTGATAAGTAACATTCGGCTCATCAGCAGTCTGGCACTTTCATCTAAAAAGTTGGACAACAGTTGTACACTGACATTTAGCAACAATACCGTTGTGAATTTCCGTTTGTACGGCAGCTCCCTCCATGCCTGCATAAATATGAGCATCTACCGGAATTGATTGAACGTTTGATAAATTTAATAAAATAGATAAGGTATGTGGATAAATGTTTTGATATTTCTAGCCATTTGCGATGAACTTCGTCAACGAGGCTGGAGAAACAAGTCACAAGCGACACAAGTTCTCCCGATTGCACTTTGCACGGAAAACTTCTGCGGAGGATAACCTTACTGATATGATGAGAGAAGCTTTGACTTGGTCTGATCCCAGGTTGGCGTATCTATCGGTCAAATCAAGCGGCAAAAACTCATTCTGGAAGCATGACCCAGAGTTCGAAGCGCAGATGCTACAGTTCTGTGTATCTGACGAACAGGAACACGAAAACATTTCCCAATCTAGAACAAAACGATGACAAATATAGTGAAGATAAGCGACAACTTTGAGTGAAGATGAATTATCTGATGGTAATGTATAATATTCTTTTTTGTGGTGGTCTGAAAGGGCCCAGTTAACTTGTTTTATTCCAAAGACATCTGAAAAGCGTATGGATAAATGGACAATATTCCGAAAATATGGGGAAGCGGGGTAAAATCAGCAATATAACCGTTTTCCGACTCGTGCAGTGACTACAACTACCTTCATTCAATTCCTAGGGAAATTCTACATAAGAATAGGATCTATATATATAAAAATGGATTTCTGTCTGTCTGTCTGTCTGTCTGAACCTCATAGGCTCGAAAACTACTGAACCGATCAGCGTGAAATTTTGTATGGAGAAGTTTTTGGGGCCGGGGAAGGTTCTTATGATGGTTTGAGACCCCTCCCTTCTCTGGAAAGGGGGGCTCCCATACAAATGAAGCACAAATTTCTGAATAACTCGAGAACTAATCAAGAAAAGGAACCCAAATTTAGCATGCAGAAGTTTTTGGAGGCAAGAAATGTTTCTATGGTAGTTTGAGACCCCTCCCCTCTCTAGAAAGGGAGGCTCCCATACAAATGAAACAGAAGTTTCTGCATATCTCAAGAACTAATCAAGCAAATGGAACCAAATTTGGCATGTGGGGTTTACTGGAGGCGAAAAATGTTTCTATGGTGGTTTGAGACCCCTCCCCTCTCCTTGAAGGGGTGCTGTCATACAAATATAACTGAAATTTCTTTATAACTCTAGATCTAATAAAGCAAATGGAACCAAATTTGGCATGCGGGGATTTTATAGGCAATAAATGTTTCTACGGTAGTTCGAGAACCCTCCTCTCTCTCTGGTAGGGAGGGGGGGCGGTGTTCCCATACCAATGAAACACAAGTTTCTGCATAACTCGAGAACTAATCAAGTAAATGGAACCAAATTTGGCAAATAGAGGTTTTTGAAGGCAAGAAATGTTTCAAAGGTAACTCGAGACCCCTCCGCCCTCTGTAAGAGGGGGGCTCTCATTCAAATGAAACACAAATTTGTGCATAACTCGAGAACTAATCAAGCATATGGAACCAAATTTGGCATGTGGAGGTTTTTGGAGGAGAGAAATGTTTCTATGGAAGTTTGGGACTCCTCTGCCATCTGGAAGGGGAGCGGGAGGGGGGTCTCCATACAAATGCAACACAAACTTCTGCATTACTCGAGAACTAATCAAGTAAATCGAACCACATTTGGCAGGTGGAGGTTTTTGAAGGCAATAAATGTATCTATTGTGGTTTGAGACTCCTCCGCTCACTGAAAGAGGGGTCTCTCATACAAATTAAACACGAATTTCTGCATAACTCGAGAACAAATCAAGCAAATGTAACCAAATTTGGCATGTGGAGGTTTTTGAAGGAAATAAATGTTTCTAAGGTGGTTTGAGACCCCTCCGCCTTCTGGCAGGGGAGACTCCCATAAAAATGAAACATCATTTTTAGCATAACTCGAGAGCCAATGAAGCAAATGAAACCAAATTTGGCATGTTGAGGTTTTTGGAGGCAAGAAATGTTTCTATGGCAGTTCAATACCCCTCCCCATTTTGAAGGGGGGGGGGGGGGCTCCCATACAAATAAAAAGCAAATTTCTGCATAACTCGAGAACTAATCAAGTAAATGAAACCACTTTTAGCATATGGGGGTTTTTGGAGGCTAGATTTCTATATACATAAAAATGAATTTCTGTCTGTCTGTCTGTCTGTCAGACCCTTATAGACTCGGACAGTTCTGAACCGACCAACGTGAAAATTTATATGAAAGGGTTTTTGGGGCTGGGAAAGGTTCTTATGATTGTTTGAGACCCCTACTCTCTCAGGAAGGGGGGCTCACATGAGACACAAATTTCTTCATAACTCGAGAACTAATCAAGCAAATCGAATCAAATTTGGCATGTGGGGGGTTTTGAAGGCGAGAATGTTTCTATGGTGGTTCAAGACCCCTCCCCTTTCTGAAGGGGGGGGGGGGGGGTCAAACAAATGAAACTCAATTTTTTTTATTATAATCGAAGAGCCCAGTGTGATGGTTCGAGAACTAATCAAGCAAATGGAACCAAATTTGGCATGTGGGGGGTTTTGAAGGCAATGATTGTATGGTGGTTTGAGAAACCACCCTCCTCTGGAAGGGAGGGCTCCCATACAAATGAAACACAAATTTCTACCAAAAATGAGAATTATCCAGGTTACTTAAACACAAAACGTGTATTTCTCGGGTAAGAAGCATATTTTGATAGAAGTTTGAACCCCTGCTTATTCAAGAAAAAAAAACTCATTCCGAAAAAAAACCATAAACGTGCCAGTTATATTAAATTTTCCATCATTTAGTTGCAAGCGTAGCAGCGCACGCACCGGGTTCAGCTAGTCTCGCAGGCGATGTCCCAAAGAGGTTCTGAGGATTTTATCCCAACTGTGTGTTGTGCGATTGCCGGCGAGACTCGAGACCTGCTTGCATTCGGGGAACAGATGAAGAGTGAAGTCTGCGTGGGAGTGGGGGGCGGCTGGGAGGGGGTTTGCTAAGAATTATGCTAATTATCGTTCGAGCAAGTGTTTTGAATTTATTTCAATGGCTAATTTCAGTCGCGGTTGTTCACTGGTAGAAAAAAAAAGTGCTGAGACAAGATACCAGCGCGAACGTCAGAAACGATTTTTTCTTTGGGTATTTCCTAGCTTATTGCTTATCACAACTAGTTGGCACTCGAATAAGTTTGTTCCGGTATGGTTTTGCTTTGTAGCTACGCTTTTCCAGACTAAGGCATAACCGCACACGTCAGAACCGTAGATTTTTGAAATTTGAAATCACAACATCGCAAATGAGCAAAACTCAAAATTCTTTTGAAAGTTTGGCGTCACATAAACATTTGCAGAAAGATTCTAGCACTTATCAACATGTAAGAAGAGTTTTTTTTATGCTTAAAGATCTCCATCACTTGAATGGTTTGTCACGCAATCATGGCGTGTTGGAAGAACCATCAGTACGCCTTTTTGAAGAACCCACACAATTTTAATATTCAAAGATGCTAAACTTGTTATTTATGTTGTTTAAAGCCTCCCCCGATGGCATACACTTGTCTTGGTTCAAGTGAATTTTAAAACTTCCACAGCTAAGAGAATTCCGAATGAATAACTCTATTGGTTACAGTCGATACCAGTCGAAGCCATCAACCCCGAGCTGGTTTTTAACATACAATTGAACATATTGAGCTTGAGGGAACAAAAATACCGCACGTTATTCTTCGAAAAGCCTTTCGTTGGTAATGGACTTTTCCCAAAAAAAAAAACAAACCCCCGGCAAGTTTCCAAACAAACAACGAAAATTCACCGAAACGCCAAGAAGCTAATACACCACTTCCTAAGCCTCGGATAAACCAAAGAACCCCACCCCCTTCGGGCCTAAACGAAATAACAAAAACAAATTATCTAATTATGACCACCTCCCAGCACCCCTCCCCCCTCTCACCCATCAGTCAAAACTCACGTGCATGACCCATAAAAATGCTACAAAACTGTGCTTTTTTCTTTCCTGGCGGTGGTGGCGGCGGAGGCGGCGGTGGCGGAGTAAAGCAGCAAAACGAAGTACCTCGCCTTGGCTTGATGGAGGGAAATAAAAAGCAAAAACAGTGATTTCAAAACACGCCAATTCAGCGCGCTGCCGAGAAAATGGTGCTCCTGGCGCGTGGGAATGTACTCCTCATGTAGGTTGGCAGGAACGACCGAGGACCGACGACGACGACGATGACGCTTAGCTTGCTATTCTATGAGCCATCATAATCATCATTAGTGTTGTGGAGGGGATAGGACCTACCTTCCTGCAATTTTCTTTCGCATGGGTAGCAAAGTTTTTCTTTCTTCTTCTTTTATTTGCGCTGACTTGCGTGTGGAAACAGAATCCCAAGAGTTTTCCATGGGGGTTTCTTTCGACTCGAAACAATTTTAATCACACGACGTGTGGGTGAGCTTGGACGAGACGAGACGAGAGACGAGACAACCGACAGCGGCGATGATGAGAGCAGTTTGCATACACGTTGAGGTGATCCTTCGAGACGCAAGACAGATAGATTAGGATAATTCATTCAAATTCACGAAGGTTTTAGCTGTGAGAAATGGGTTCGTTAGGAAGGATAGATTGGAGCTCTCGAGGGGGGGACGGATCACGTTTCGGGCTGGTAGTCATTTGTTATTTCCGCAAAGTTTTCCGTTTGTAGCACGGTTGTTCGGCGACGGGTGCAGGAAGGTCAAGAATTGGCGGAGGTTTTAGGAAGGGTTCTGGAGATAAAAACAAAGAGCTCCTCTTTAAATTGTTGCAAGCATAGGAGGGTTCATGCAGTGACATACATAATTTAATTAATTTCGACTCACTTTGCACGCCAGGTAATGATGATCAATCGCGTTTAAACTATCTGTATTCACTTTGGTGTAGGGCCATTAGGCCGAATGGGTCGAATTTAGGAAAGTAGAAGATTGAACTTAATATTTCACTAAATCTTTGTTTATGAACTTTCATGGTAAATTCTTACTTAATTGAACCATGAGCAGTTCTTTCTGTTTTCAATGCTCTCAATCTGCTAACGTGCTATGGGGAAGATTTAACTTATTCTCTCTTATACAGGTATACCTCGATAGTACGTACATTTTGATTCGATAGTACGTACAGTCACGAGCTAAGATTTTTACCCTTCTGAAAAATTAACCTTCAAACAGGTTAGGTAGATATGACATTATTTTTATTAAATACTAGCTGAACCCGGTGCGTGCGCTGCTACGCTTGCAACTAAATGAAGGAAAATTTAATATAACTGTCACGTTTATGGTTTTTTTTATTCGAAATGAGTTTTTTTTCTTCTTGAATAAGCAGGGATTCAAACTCCTATCAAAACATGCTTTTTACCCGATAAATACACGTTTTGTGTTTAAGTAGCCTGGATAATTCTCATTTTTGGTTGAAATTTGTGTTTCATTTGTATGGGGCGGGGGGTGGTTTCTCAAACCACCATCCAATCATTGCACTTCAAAACCCCTCCACATGCCAAATTTGGTTCCATTTGCTTAATTAGTTCTCGAACCATCACACTGGGCTCATCGATTATAATAAAAATTGAGTTTTATTTGTTTGAAGCCCCCCCCCCCTCGAAAGGGAGGGGTCTTGAACTACCATAGAAACATTCTTGCCTTCAAAACCCCCATGCTAAATTTGATTCGATTTGCTTGATTAGGTCTCGGGTTATGATGAAATTTGTGTCTCATTTGTATGAGAGCGCCCCTTCCTGAGAGAGTAGGGGTCTAAAAATATCCATAAGAACCTTCCCCAGCCCCAAGAACCCCCTTCATATAAATTTTCACGTTGGTCGGTTCAGAACTTTCCGTGTCTATAAGGGTCTAACAGACAGAAATTCATTTGTATGTATATAGAAATCTAGCCTCCAAAAACCTCCATATGCTAAAAGTGGTTTCATTTACTTGATTAGTTCTCGAGTCAGGCAGAAATTTGCTTTTTATTTGTAGGGGTAGCCTCCCTCCCCTTCAAAATGGGAAGGGGTATTGAACTGCTATAGAAACATTTCTTGCCTCCAAAAACCTAACATGCCAAATTTGGTTTCATTTGCTTCATTGGCTCTCGAGTTATGCTAAAAATTATGTTTTATTTTTATGAGAGTCTACCCTTCCAGAAGGCGGAGGGGTCTCAAACCACCTTAGAAACATTTCTTGCCTTCGAAACCTCCAATGCCAAATTGGATCCATTAACTTGATAAGTTCTCGAGTTATTCCGAAATTTGTGTTTCATTTGTTTGAGCCCTCCTTCCAGAGAAGGGAGGGGCTCGAGTCAACTTAGAAACATTTCTTGCCTTCCAAAACCTCCACCTGCCAAATTGGTTCCATTTGCTTGTTTAGTTCTCGAGTTATCAGAAATTTGTGTTGCATTTGTATGCATACCCCACTTCCTCCCCCTTCCAGATAGCGTAGGAGTCTCCAAACTTCCATAGAAACATTTCTCTCCTCCAAAAACCTCCACATGCCAAATTTGGTTCCATTAACTTGATAAGTTCTCGAGTTATGCACAAATTTGAGTTTCCACTTTTTGAGAGCCCCCGTCTTACAGAGGGCGGAGGGGTCTTGAGTTACTTTAGAAACATTTCTTGCCTCCAAAAACCTCTCCTGCTAAATTTGGTTCCTTACTTGATTAGTTCTAGAGTTAAGCAGAAACTTGTGTTTCATTTGAATGGGAGCCTCCCTTTTAGAGAGGGAGGGGTTCAAACTACCTAAAAACATTTCTTGCCTCCAAAAACTCCCATGCTAAATTTGGGTTTCTTTGCTTGATCAGTTCTCGAGTTATACAGAAATTGTGTTTCATTTGTATGGGAGCCTCCCTTTATAGAGAGGGAGGGGTCTCGAACTCCATAAAACCATTTCTTGCCTCCAAAAACTTCCGCATGCTAAATTTGGGTTTCTTTGCTTGATCAGTTCTCGAGCTATCAGAAATTGTGTTTCATTTGTATGGGAGCCTCCCTTTATAAAGAGGGGAGGCGTCTTAAACTTCCATGAAAACATTTCTCTCCTCCAAAAATCTCCACATGCCAAATTTGGATCCATTGCTTGATAAGTTCTCGAGTTATGCACAAATTTGTTTTCATTAGCTAGAGCCCCCTCTTCAGAAGGCGGAGGGGTCTTGAGTTACTTTAGAAACATTTCTTGCCTTCCAAAACCTCCACTCCAAATTGGTTCATTTGCTTGATAGTTTCGAGTTATCAGAAATTTGTGTTGCATTTGTATGTACCCCCCCCCCCCTCCCCTTCCAGATAGCGTAGGAGTCTCAAACTTCCATAGAAACATTTCTCTCCTCCAAAAACCTTCACTTGCCAAATTTGGTTCCATATGCTTGATTGGTTCTCGAGTTATGCACAAATTTGTGTTTCATTAGCATGAAGCCCCCCTCTTACAGAGGGCGGTGGGGTCTTGAGTTACTTTAGAAACATTTCTTGCCTTCAAAAACCTCTACTTGCCAAATTTGGTTCCATAAACTTGATTAGTTCTAGAGTTATGCAGAAACTTGTGTTTCATTTGTATGGGAGCCTCCCTTTATAAAGAGAGGAGGGGTATCAAGCTACCATAAAAACCTTCTTTGCTTTCAAAAACTCACACATGCTAAATTTGGTTTCTTTTGCTTGATTAGTTCCCGAGTTGTGTAGAAATTTGTGTTTCATTTGTATGAGAGCCCCCCTTTCCAGTAGGGAGGGGTCTCAAACTATCATAAGATTATTCTCCGGCCATAAACATCTCTGCATACAAAATTTCACGCCGATCGGTCCTTCCGCTCGCGAGTTAAATCGTGACAAAGGAAACCCCAACTCATTTTTATTAAATATTTGTAATTGCTTCCTCAGGACTTGGTCTTGGATCTTCGTGAACCCGTTTATTGCATTCTCACTTCGATGAGCTGGATTAACCTGCATTTAGTGACGTCACAACTGGACTTGATATGTTTCACCTCTCTCTGTACCTTATTGCTTCCACTCATGCGTTTAAGGTCTGTATCCGCAATAATTCGGACCCCTCAAAACATGAATAAAACATAAATTTCGCATTATATTTCCGTCGTAGTTGTTTATTTCAGATTCATGGGATGTGTTCTAACAATTCGTGAAGACAAAACATAGTTATTCGGTATTTGCATAAAATTTTCGAACTTTGCGCATAACTCCGTCCATTAGAGTTTGTACAGACTCTTCAGAAATCGTAGAAGCCGTCTCTGTCCATTTCTTCCTTGTTTCCAGAAAGCTTCCGCTTCATCAGAGCCCAATATCTCTCGATTGATAATAGCTCTGGGCAATTTGGCGCGTTTGAGGTTTTCGGTACAATGTTCACTTGATTTGCTTGGTACCACTCCATCACAGTTTTAGCATATTGGCATGATGCCAAATCGGGCCAGAACAAAGGTTTTTCTTTGTGACTTTTGATGAAGGGTAGCAATCGCTTCTGCAGACACTCTTTCTGATAGATCTCCTTGTTGATTGTGCCGATAGTGACGAAAGATTTACTCTTTTTGCCACACGTGCAAATTTCTTGCCACACAAGGTATTTTTTGGGAAATTTCGATGCCTTCTTCATTCTGAAATGCTCAGCTGTAGCAGAATAAAAAGCCAGCCCTGGAAGCTGCTTGAAATCCTCCAGGACATAAGTTTCATCGTCCATAACAACGCATGAAAACTTCGTCAAATATTCGCAGTACAAAGCCCGTGATTTTGCTGCCAAGTTCTGTTTGTCGTTGCGATTTGGAACTGCTTTTACTTCATACGACTTAAGTCTCAAACGTTGTTTTGATTTTTGGACAAAACCAGGTGACATCCCTATTTTACGAGCCACTGTTCGAATGGAGAGATTTGGGTTTTTCGTTAATATCCTTTTCACCTTTCGGTCCATGACAGGATCAGCGCGTCCAATGTTTTTGTCACTTCTCGGTTTCCTCTCCACCGTCGAACGTTCCGAAAATGATTTGAGCACATCGTGAACAGTGGATTTAGGCAAATCCAATGTTTTTGGATTTGCCGTACGCCCGTACAAAATTCGCTCGCGCACTTGTTTTTCTTTCGTCGCCATCTTGAATACTAAACATGAAATGTAAACATCAATCATAGTCTTTTTCATCATAGACTCACAGCTATACCACAGTGAAATTTTTCATTCCTACGTGCAATATTTCAAAAGTTACAATGATTTGAAGGTGTCCGGATTAATGTGGATACAGACCTTATATCAGAGACAAATGTCAGAGACGTCTATAAAAGCTGTCAGGTAGGTTGTCAACCGGTTAGTTTAACGTTATGCCATGCTCCAACATGGATGGATAATTGAGGCTTCCAGTAGTGCTGATTCGCAAATCTCAAAAACCAAAAGCACTGAAGCATGTTAGGCAACTTCCTGTTGCCTAACTTCTACTCGGCTTCCATGAATGCTTGGATGACAAGGTTTTTGTTCAAATAATGGTTTTTTTAGGAATTTGTGCCTCACGTCACCAGTTTTTTTTAAGTATCTAATCGGCCTATTACGGCATATTATCGGCCTTGAGTTCTTGATAATTGTTCTGCTTATTTCAATGGCGGATAATTACAAACCGTAGATGTTGTTCAACCCATGGACCAGACTATAATTCAAATGGTCAAAGCACACTACCGAGAAACTCTTATGCAAGATATGATGGGCAAACTGCAGAAATCCACGAAAATGTAAAACATATCACCATTAAAGATGCTATTTTCTGGGTGGCTCAAGCATGAGATTGCGATCCAAGGGATGCAATAAGAAAATCCTGGAACATCCTGTATAATCCGTTAGATAGGGATGATAAAGATGACCTGCCTTTATCTGTACTCCAGGATAAATTGCGGAGCATTTCTCAGAAAATTCTCGAGCCTCGAACTCAGGAAGAAGAAGACGAAGATTTCGAATTTCTGAAGAATGATGATATTGTGCAGGGTGTTCTTAACCTTGGTAAGGACAACAGTAAATACACCGGAAATGATTCAACTTTACCAACAATCGAGGAAGAAATAAGTTTTTTCGACGATACTGCTAACTAAGGAGTGTATCGAAAATAAGCTATCCACAAACTTTCTTTCAAATTATGTTGAAAACCGATATTTTATTCATACAAAAAATTGTCCTTTATTGTACGAGGTTAAACTTGAACATAATGAAGACGGGATGAAATTTAAGTTATTCCTTCACGAATTTTCGAGCTTTGGATCGAATGCTCTTCATCAAGTTCCGGACAAGTGTTGCATCGCATTTTTTGGACGCTTGAGCCCAAATTTTTTGAACTCCTGCATGTTCCCAGCTGCCTTACCAGTCTTCTTGAAGACCCTCTTCACGATTGCCCAGTAACGTTCGATGGGTCGAAGCTGAGGGCAATTTGGTGGATTGATATTTTTCTCAACGAAATCTATACCCTTTTCCGCAAGCCAATTGAGAGTGGTTTTGGCATAGTGAGCCGACGCTAAATCCGGCCAAAACAGTGGAGGTGTACTATGCTTCTTATATAAAGGCAACAATCTCTTCTGGAGACAGTCAGATCGATAGATTTCCGCATTTATAGTTCCGGTAGTGTAAAAAATGGTTGACTTCAAACCACAGGAACATATTGCTTGCCATACCAGTACCTTTCGACCGAATTTCTCCACTTGAATCGACCTGTCCGCATCGCTCACATCCTCCCCAACGACGGCAGTAAAGTATTGTGGACCTGGAAGGGTTTTTGAGTCCTCCTTTACATAGGTCTCATCGTCCATCAAAACGCATGCATCCGGACGCTGCAAAAGACGCGAATACAATTTCCGGGCCCTTGTTGCTGCTCGCTTCTTCTGTTGCTGCACTTTGTTTCGCTTCTTGTAGGTCTTCAGGTGGTTTCGCCTCTTGATACGCTGGATCATTCCGACACTCGTTCCTGCTTTTTTGGCCAAATCACGTATTGACATTGATTTGTTCTTCATGATTAGAGATACCACTTTCTGCTCCAGTTTCGGGTTGGAAGAACCGGGTTTTCTGCCTCTTCCTGGTAGCTCATCCAAAGAATAGTGTTCCCCAAACTTATTAATGATGGTTTTAACACTCGCATGATGAATTCCAAACCGCTTCGCCAATTTACACATAGTAATACCCTTCTCACTTAGCCATGTGTCCAGAACCTTAATTTTCACTTCCTTTTCAATACGCGACATTTTGAAAACGCAGAATTTGAACCGCACAAACAAGTAAACAAAAGAAAGCTGACAGTCAAACGCACAGCATGCAGTGTTCAGAGCATAAAAAACCATCACAAATACATGCGTACAACGCAAATGTATGTGGATAGCTTATATTCGATACACTCCTTACAATGAAGGTTCAACAGTTGCCCATGAAGCAAATTGAATTTGATTCTGAGGTACGCAGAAGTGTCCGGATGGCCGCTAAATACGCAATTAAGTTTGCATCAAATGCGGCTTGACATTTTTGAAAGGGTAGCTGGTACATAACGAAATGCACTGATTGACTGCGTGCATTTGATTTTCTTTAAGGTATCTGAAAAAATGGATTTTATTTTGTAAATTATACGGATTTTGTTTTTAAATACTAACTTTAAACAGACGATTTGAACAACAAACTTTTTTATTTTTGTATCTTTGAAAAAAAAACCCTGAATTTATCCATCTGTAGTTAGATCTGACACTTTTCGTTTTGATTTCATTTCCTTTTCATTTTGATACATACAGTACAGGGTGCGGCAGAAAATAATGCGAAAATGTTCAGACTTGAGTATTGGGTTAATTCGTGTAGCTAGTGACTAATTTCTGTCGAAAGTGTATTTGTTTATGTTTACTTTCAAGTGCTGCATCCAAACATTCTATTTGTTTTATTGCAAATTCGTCAAAATGTTCGCGAAAGAAGTGATCACCAGTTTGTTGCTCGCCCAGAAGAAGCCGAAAGAGATTGCCAAGGTGGTAGGGTGCCATTTGGCAACAGTTTACCGCATAAAAAAGTCCCTGCAGGATGGTCGTAAGCAGCGGAAGCCAGGAAACGGACGTCCACGCTTTGCACGCACGCCGAACGTGATCAAATCGGTCCGTGCAAAAATTCCATAAGTTCCATAAGAAAACTTGCAAAGGAAGCCAATATTTCGGAGAAACTCATGCGGAGAATCATCAAAGAAGACCTGCATACATCCTCCAGAGCCAGAGTGAAACGCCACTTGATTACGGACCGGGTCAAATCGAGAACGTTCCGGAAAAAGTGAAATTCAAATTTCAAACCAAACATCCGGCTGGTGTCATGATGCTTGGCTTGGTGGCGTCCAACGGTTTGAAAATGCCGCCTGTTTTCATTGATGCTGGAGTTAAAATCAATACCGAAGCGTATATCGGTATTTTAAAGAACCAAGAGCTTCCCTGGGTGAAGGCCAACTTCTCCGAGGACCAAAACGTTGTCCTACAGCAGGATGGAGCGCCGTATCACACGTCCAATCTTAATCCGTTGGATTATTCGATTTGGACAAATGTTGAAGCACGAGCCTGCAAAACATCACACCCTAGTGTGAAAACCCTGAAGTCAACCATAACACGCACATGGCCGTCAATTTCGGAGGACTACGTCCGAAAGGCATGCTCTGGCTTCCGGCGTCGGCTCGAGGATGTTATTAATAAAAATGGAGGACACATTGAATAAATTTGTTTAAAAGGACTTTATAAAGATAATTGCACTCGAAAATGTTGATATCATTGCATTGAATTAGTTTAAAATGGGATTTGAATGAAATAGAACAAATTTTCGCATTATTTTCTGCCACACCCTGTATTACTTGACGACTTTATTGCTGGAAACCAGGCCGGACTACCATATCGGAGTACTGACGTGGATACCCTAGCTAGGAGCCTCCATTTGCTGCTGCTTATCACCGAATTGTTGCGCAAGATTCTGGCCAACGCTGTGGTCGCTTTTGCTGCCTTCAACTTGGCTGTTAAAGTTCAGTCGATCGTCGATTATCACGCCCATGTGCTTAACCTCACGCTTTGATTCGACAATGTATTTTGCGACTACAATTTTCGCGTGTAGCACTGCTTTTGGTTGCTAACCACCACCAGCTCTGTTATCGCTGCTGTGCTCTCGTCAGCTGTTTTTTCACATCCAGTCTTCCACAGTATTTCCGTGATTCTCCAACTACTAGAAGGACAACATCTCCCGCGAAACCGACCATTCTCACACCCCTGGAAAGGTCCAGCTTTAAAACTCCACCGTACATCGCATTCCACAGCCTCGGACCGAGGATAGATCCCTGAGGAACACCCGCTGTGATTGTAATTCGTCTCTCTCTCCCTTATCAGTCTCAAAAATCAGCGTTTGGTTCTGAAAGTTGCTCCTTAATATTCTGCAGAGGTACTCAGGGACCCTAATGCTTAGCAACGAATGGTCAATTAAGGCCTGTACTCGAAAAAAAATGCACCATTTAGCTTTTCGTCCGAGCGTAACTTTTTTGTCCGTAATTAAATATTGATAAAAATTTGAGTATAATTAGATTGGAGTAAACTGTTTACATGTGCAAAATTTCATAATAATAGGTTCAGTGGTTATTGAGATGTCATCGAAACAAGAAGAAAATCGCCGTAGAATTTTGCGCGCCGGCATGGAAAATCCCACTGCGACCATGAGATGGATCGGAATACAACTGGGAATCACGCATACAATTGTGTCTTGGGTGGTAAAATCGTTAACCTTCCCTGGGTGTTATCATTTTGTGACGAATAAGGTGTTTCGGGTCATATTGACCCGGATTTCAAATTCACATTATGGAAAATTTATTTAACCAAATTCGAAGTCTTTGTATTCGAAATGCTTATTAGGGTCCCAATTTTCAGTTTCCGGTGAGTACTGCCCTTTTTGACCCGATTGGCCACACTGTATTTGTCTTCTCCTGAAGGATTCCCTCGGTTGTCCCGGAATGGTCAATATAGGCATTTGTCCACCCAGTTTTTCACCCAAAACGTGTCGATGTTACTAAATTTCGACCGTGCACATATTGACAGAGCAGCTATGGTCACTCCTTCAATCCAAGAGTCATTGACAAATGAAACCATGTCAATTTCACATTTACTATCTTGTTAATGTCCAACATGTGCTGTTGTCATTATTTGCTAAATTGGTTACAAAATTAAACAAATTCAGTTAAATACCTTGTGATCAAAAAGTTCCGGTAATTTGAAAAAAAACGCATTTATTTCAATTTTTAATTGATATCTTTATTATCGCCTTCAAAGTACTCGCCATTAGAGGCAACACACATATGCCAGCGCTTTATCCAATCATCCATACATTTTTTATAGGCCGATGAATGTATGGCTTTCAGTTCTTCCAGCGAATTCTTTTTTATCGCATCAATCGATTCAAAACGGCGCGCCATTCGGACGATTGTTGACTTGTGAGCATATCAAATTCATATACCCACGTTTCATCACCAGTTATGATGCGTTCCATGAATGTGGGATCGCTATCTGCGTTCGCAATCATCTGTTTAGCGACCTCAACTCGATGCTGTTTTTGCAAAAAATTCAGCTCTTTTGGAACAAGTCGTGCTTCAATGCGTTTCATGCCCAGAATTTCCGTCAAAATGTGTTCGGTCGATCCAAATGAGATATCAAGGAGTGCAGCTATCTCCCGAATGCTAATTGAGCGGTTTTCCATAACTAAATTCTTCACGGAAGCGATGTTTTCATCGGTAGTTGAGGTCGATGGTCGTCCAGAACGCGGCATGTCACTCACGCTTTCACGGCCTTCTTTAAAGTCTTTGTGCCAAACAAATGTACGATTTTGTGACATAGAGTCCTCACCAAAGGCTTTTTGCAACATTCTGAGCGTTTCCGCTGCAGAAAATCCGTTTGCAACACAAAATTTCACACAAACGCGTTGTTCCAATTTTTTATCCATGGTAAAAATCGCCGAGCGTCTATTTTTCGACTAACAAAAGCAGTTGTCAAAACAAAACTAATGGATAATTTGCTCTCACACTTTGACAGAATATCAGAACTAGTGTTGCCATCTTACACTAAAAAGATTTTACCGAAAAAATAAAGGCGGCCTTTTTAAATTGAAAATTACCGGAACTTTTTGATCACAAGGTATATCCATGGAGCGAGCAAAGTGAATAAGCTAAGCCCAACAAAAAAAAGTGATTAAGCATTCAATTCTTCAACTGTCTGGATAACAACTGGGGTGAACTGCCTCCTCGCCCGACCGACTGCCCATAAATGAAAGAAAATGAGTGAAAACTAGGAAAGCTATGTCAATTGGATCAGTTTTTCTTTGATTTTGAAAACTCATGAATTCTATTGCCGTGCTATTAACCGAATTTGCCAGATTTCGGTGTTTTCGATAACCAGTTCGGTAATAGAGTGACTAGAAGTAGATTGTTTACAAAAAGTCATGAAGTTTGAGCCGTCGGAAGGCATGATTCGGCGAAAATTTGTATTTGTCCCCTTTTAAACGGTTCCCCCGGTGCATCCGGATTGTCCCGGAATGGCCAACAGAGTCATTCGTCCATTCCAAGGCTAGAAGTAGACTGTTCATGAAAAATCATGAGGTTTGAGTCGTCGAAAAGCATGTTCCGATGAAAATTTGTATCTGTCTCCGCCTCACGGATCGTGGCAAAACATGCCATCTTCGGGCACAGATTTCTTGTGGCCAATCGGGTCAAAACGGGCAGTACTCATCGGAAACTGAAAATTGCGACTCTTATGAGCATCTTGACTGCAAAGATTGCAAAATATGCTCATATATTGTTTCCACAATGTGCGTTTGAAATCCGGGTCAATATGACCCGAAACACTTTATTCGTAACTTTTTTTTAACAGCCCTTCAGAAATGTCAAACAAATTTGGGTTCAATGCTGAAACATACTCCTCTATGATTTGGGAAAAGTCAAGAAAATTCAAACGTCTAGATGCTTATTTTGGAAAGTTATAGCATTTTTAAAATCCATTCCGGGTCATATTGACCCCGATACCTAAAGAAGGTTAAAAGAGACGACCGAGCGGCGGGCTGGAAGTGGAAGAAAATCGAAGACAGCTGACCCTGTGAAGGCCCGGAAGGTGTTGGATTATTTCAAGTGTAATCCGAACCTTCCGATTTGCGAAGCGGCTCGGAAGGCAAAGTGTTCCGCCTGGTTCGTTCAGCAAATCATGAAACGAGCTGGGCTTCGATTCAAGGCCCGCAAGGTACCGAACCGGCGTGATCAACAAAACACGGCAGCCAAATCCCGCGTAAGGAATCTGTATCGAGAGTTGTTAACGAAACCGATGGGTGTGGTTATGGAAGACGAAACCTACATCAAGGCAGACGCAAAGCAGATACCGGGGCTGGAGTTCTACGTTGCCAAATCACGGTTTGATGTTCCGGAAGACACAAGGAAGAAGAAAGTGGACAAATTCGGCAAAAAATACTTGCTCTGGCAGGCCATATGCCAATGCGGTGAATTGAGTAAACCGTACATCACAACGGGTACTATCAACAGCGAAATTTACCGCACCGAGTGCCTCCAGAAGCGTCTGTTGCCCTTCCTGCGGTCCCACGGAGGCGAGACATTATTTTGGCCGGACCTGGCATCATGCCATTACGCGCGATTGACGTTGGATTGGTACAAAGACCATAACGTTGTTTTTGTACCAAAAACCGCCAACCCCCCAAATTCACTAGAGATTCGTCCGGTGGAAAGACTTGAGGCCATAATGAAGGCCAAAGTTCGAAAATCGTCCATGGTGTTTAAGAACGAGCTGGAGTTGAAGAAAGAATGGATGAAAGTGACCAAAAAGGTCGGCTCCACAATTGCACAAAATGTAATGATTAGTCTTAAGGGAAAGGTGCGGGCTTTCAGCGATGGAAAAGAAATTGAATAAAAAAATTATGCCGAAACATAATCCATATGTATTAGTTCATTCCCTGAAAGTTTCAAGAAAATCCAACTTAAAATAAGTTTTTGGCGAACACTTTTGACTGGTGCATTTTTTTTTTCGAGTACAGGCCTTATGCATGTATGTATGTATGTATGTAGGAAACCACCACCGTAGCGCGGGCCTTGCCCTGCATGCGGTTCCACTTAACAGAAAGATCATGCTTTGTTACCGTTCTAAATTCAACACACTGCTGTATGAAGGGCCAAAAAGCGTTGGGCAGGCCCGTAAGCATAGACACTTACGCGAAACCTGTGGGAATAAGAGAATCTCCTTTCAGCAGTATGATCCAATAAAACGAATAACAAAAAACGCAATTCAGTTAGGCTTTCCAACAGATGGTTTGTTTGAGGAAAGCGCGGCAAATTTCAATTGTTGCAGTGAAATGTACCATTCATAAATGATGGACAAGTCCCTTCGTTGACTCCGGTTGGCTGTCCACTCCATTGTCCAGTGTCAACTTCAATGATGCCCTAATGTACCCCCCTATCCCAGTATTTAAATCTGTTAAATCAATGGATTATAATAAGCTTCGTGTCTCGCGTTGCTTTCCACAGATATTCAGTTAGCTTTTGCCATAAAAGAGCAAATGGCTTCTGTATTCTTGGATATCAAGGGGGCTTTTGATTCAGTATCTGTTGAAGTTCTTTCAGATGAACTCCACGCTTGTGGCTTTTCACCATTGATGAATAACTTTTTGGTACACTTTGCTCTCAGAGAAACATATGAGCTTTTCTCATGGAAACTCTAGAGCTTCCATGGGTCTCCCCTAGGGATCCTGTTTAAGTCCCCTTTTTTACAATGTTTATGTTTTTTTTGTTTTTTTTTTTTTTTTGTTGGGGCGTAGAACCACTGCGTCCAATGAGTTGAACTTTTGTGGTATACCCCTGTTTACTATTCTAATTCGCATCTTAAAGCTAGATCACCATTTGTCAAGTCACCAGCCCAAGACGCGTCTCCCAGTCAGGCAAAATTGAGTTTATAAAACCCACCACCTTTCCAGGATTTGCAGTCCAAATTTCTTTAGGTTGCTTATAGCCACTGTACAGAAATTTAAGTCTGCTCTTGTGCAAAGCATCACAACTGCAAAGCAGATGTTCCGAAGTTTCACGTTCCATGTTACAGAAACTACAGATATTATTCTGAACCTGGCCAATGTTTTTCAAATGATATCTACTCGGGCAATGTCCGGTTACTAGGCCAGTATAGGTACAAAGAACTCTCTTATTGAGCTCCAGAAGCTTTTTACTGATTGTAACATTTGGAATTATAAACCTTTTCGCTTGAACACACTTTGGGGTGACCAACCGATTGGTCATCACCCTTTGCACTTCCCAAGATTTTAATTCCATTTTCATGGCACAGTATGATATACCGCAGAATGGTTCTGGGCCAATAAACTGTGCATTTGAACCTTGTCTAGCAAGCTCGTCTGCCCTTTCATTGCCTTCAATGCCACAGTGTCCCGGAACCCAGAATAAATTCACCGAGTTCTCTTGGCACACCTTTCGCAATGAAAGAATGCATTCCCAGACAAGTTTGGATGTGCATTTATAATTACTTAACGCTTTGAGTGCCGCTTGGCTGTCTGTAAAAATACAAATATTTGCATATCTATATTTCCTCTTCAGACAAACGTCAACACATTTTATTATAGCAAATATCTCCGCTTGGAAAACCGTTGGATAGTTTCCCATCACCACTGAGGTTTCTACTCCAGGGCCGAAGATTCCTGCTCCCGTTTTTGTTCCAATTTTTGAGCCATCTGTGAAGAATTTTATGGAGCCATGGCGAACAGTGGGACCTCCGACTTCCCAATCTATACGTGACGTTTCACATATGTTGTAAGGGATGTCATGGTTTTCCACAGGTTTCATCCAGTCTCCATTCATATACATCACTGGCCCATTTTGAAAGCTTTGTGAAATGCTCAGGTGACCGACTAAGTCACCAGACATGAAAATTTTCAACCGTTTAAGTCTAAGCATACTCTTTTCCGCTTCTAGTTGCACGTATTCGTGCAAAGGCAGCAGATTTAGAATTGCACTCAACGCATTTGATGGAGTGTTGCGCATCGCTCCCGTTATAGCCACGGATATTAGCCGTTGAAGTTTTGTAAGTTTTTTCTGTGCAGTAGCCTCTTTTGTTTTTGGCCACCACACAAGAGAAGCATACGTTACTTTTGGACGTATTATGGATGTATAAATCCACATTATCATTTTTGGTCTTAGACCCCATTTTCTGCCAAATGTTTTTGGGCATATTCAGAAAGCACTGGTTGCCTTACCGATCACACACACTCAAGATGAGCATTCCAGTTCAGTTTGGCATCCAGTATCACTCCTAAGTATTTAACCTGTTCACTAAGATGAATCTTTAATCCTCCTAGCTGAAACGCTTTTAGACTAAACTTCCTTTTCCTAGTGAAAGGTACAATTACTACTTTTGATGGATTTATGCTAAGGCCACAGAACGGAAGGACAACTTAGAAAGATTCCATGACGCGAAAAGTGAAAAATTTTGTTGTTGAAAACTCAGCTGGAATTTATTTGTTTCTACTCATTCTATTTTAATAGTGTTGAAAAAACGTCAAATCAACTGGTATAATTGGTAAACTTGTTGCTGCCATAACAGTATGCTCCGGTTAAAACAAAAACAAAAAAATTGAAAACGAGTATAGTTCATGTTACTGGAGGATGGAATAAAACGATACTGAATTTATTTGTTAAATTTGGAATCAATGGCCCTTTGATTCAGACAAATCAATATATTGTTTGCATCAGTGTTATCCTTCTTTTAGTAGTAGTTTCAAATATGTATAACGCTCTGGCACACCGATATAAGTAGGCAAAACGTCAGAACAGCTACAGAAGCAGCTGTTACCGTTTTACAAGCAGCTGGTAACTGGCCATCGTCCAACTGCTCCAAGAGTAACGAACTAATGAAGTTGATGGCTACTATTGGTTACTTAGGGAGCGAACTTCGGCGTCTGTGTAAGGAAAATGTTGGGCATTCAGTGAATTGAGTCTGCAATCCCTAATTTTAAGACATCACCTTTTATTTACGTAAATTTCAATAGTTTACAATTGTTGAATATGTTTTAATAATAATTGATATTCGTGAAAATTTCCAACTGGATTATGTAAAAATCGATAAATGATTGAGTTATACGCTCTCACTGTTCTAGCCGGATTTGGCATCTGCCACTATGCTCGTTCGACGATTGAATGGTTGGAATAAACCATATCGATTACGTGGAAAAGGACATCAACCCACCAAACTGTCCGCAGCTCCGCCGTTATTGAACGTTATTGGGCAATTGTGAAGAAAATCCTGCAAAACGATGTAAAAGTTATTCCTTACAAGGACCAGTCAAAATAATTTATAATTCACTTACCTCTTAGCCAGTGCAAAGAAGGAAATATTGTTGGATGCTGATGTGCTGAAGCAATTTGGAATTGCATAAGTTTTACTCCGCATAATATGGTTTTGTTCCGTATTTTAGTCTCGAAAAACTAATTGTTTCGAGAAATGTCATAACAACCAAAATCAAGGGCTGCTAATCACACACATAGTAAGGTAGTACAAAAACCACGGAACAAAATCGCAGATGACGTCACCTCAATAACACGTTGCTTATAATTTGTATGATGTCAGAACGTGATTCCATGGTTGGATGGTTGATGTATGTGAAAGGGGTGGTACGAGGGGAGGGTCGTGGTCCTTGTATTTTGGCGCAAGTCGAAATGCCGAAGTGTCAAAGAAAATATAATATGAGCATAAACAAGATCACCACGGAAGCTAAACAAAATTGTCGAACGGAATACGAAATTCTCCTAATAATACTGCTCAAAAGAAATTGTGGGGTTGCTGTTGAGCTGTAAATAAATTTTTGGAATTTATTCTTCCCAAAATTACTACTTTTGACTCGAAAAAAATGCCTGTAAATGGGAAACATATTAAGTGTGAAAACAATTCGTGTGCAATATAGAGAACGGTGAATTAGTGTCAACAGATCTGTCTCTTGCTGTACAGAACCGCCATATGCAAAGTATCAAAAGCTGCTAGTTTATTAACGTATTTTCATATCAATCTAAAATTTTGCTATACTTTGTTCTAAACGCTTTATTGTTTGTCTTCACCAGTTGTTGTACAAGAAAGTTAGAGACAAATTAACATTCATGAATGGCATACCCATTTTGAACAACACCATTAGCTTTGCCAAACTGTTGGTTTTTAATAGATAATAGATACGGAGCGTTTGCGTTTGCTTTTTATTTGGATTTGACAGTTTTTCCGTATGTTTTCAGTCAAACTTACGTTGACAATCACGAAAATAACTCAGTACTCAGACACCACTGGCAATAAAAACTGAGGAAACCTTCAAATAGTAAACGAAACACGCATATATTTCAAATTATAATCAATTATAACGTAAATAAAAATGTTCTAACTCAACTCAAACAAATAACTCAACTCATTTTCAAAAACAAATCATAAGAAGATCCGTTAAAAGTTTCGAACAAATTAAAAAAGGTATTGCAATTCTCGATAGAAAGCCATGTCATGACTAAAGGACTACGCTTCGTTAAAGGGTTGTAAGCGACAACAACTCTAAAAAACGGATTTTTAATAATTTAAGTAAGATCCTGCATATCTTATTGTCATGGGATAATATAGCCCTTCAGAACTGCGATTTTGCATGAAGGTACTTCATGATCCAGATACCCGTTTCGCAAAAAAAAACCTCTACGGCTTCATTTACTTCCCTGCCGATAATTGGTCAAAACTTGCGAAAGCCGAAATTTCTTCTAATAACTTCAAGTTTTTTCACAAGATATAAAGAAGAAAAAAAAGGGGGATTTGAGTTAAATTTTGTGCACAATAAAAATGTTTTCCTCGGGTTTTTTTTTCAATAAGGTTCATTATACACTACAACTTGTTGTTAAACAGTTCCTTTATGCACCATTTTTTCCGAGCTACAATTTTTAAACTAAGGTTTATGCTAAAATGTATACGTCCGATTTAACTTTTGGATTGTTTAATCAAAACATATATGTCGGTTTTTATACATCGTTGAATGAGATTTATTTTGTGGGCACAAAAACATTTTTATCGATCACATAGACCATTCAAATCAATTAAAATAAGTTCATTGAATTAGTGTTCAAGTGGCAGATCAATAGATTAGGTGACAGATCACTACCATAAAGAGTCCCATCGAGAGGTGTATGACTGATGGTTTTTTCAAATGCCATCGCACTTTTATGAAATATTTCCTGTGCATTAAAATTGGTAAAATTTTGGATTTCAGCTCCATTTAACATGTAGATCTTTTATATCCTTAAACAACCCTATTAGTATTGAGTCAAAAAAAAAAAAATCTTTCTGTTCATGAAATATACTCAAGCTTCTTAGTCAAATGCATAGTGAAAATTTCATTCAAATAAAAAAGTCGATTAAAATTTTACATACTATCAGACCGTTCTGACTGGAAATGCTCCTGATTGACTTCACACCGCAAGTTGTTACTATTACAAACGTAGCAGCCTGTACATGTAAATCAAATTGCTTTGTGTTTACAACCGTGAAATCAGCTGTCAAAGTGGATGAATAAGCAAGTGCTTGTTTATTAAAAAAAGAAGAGTATAATAGTCTGTATAAAGGGTTCTCCAAATGCTTAAGTGTGAGGTGATGGGGTGTGATATGTATGGAATATAATAATTTAAGTACGTACACTTCCCATTTGTTGCTCACGCAATTGAAACGCCAGAGAAGTCTATTTTAGATCAAATCATTATTTGTATCTCTGTTTATACATTCGTTCCACGAGGTACATACCTTCATGTAAGTACCTTGCTTTTTATACTGGCATGTCTAAAAATGTTGTCTAAGCATGGAGAAGATCAAATTATTTTCCGTCTAAAATGTGTGACTTCAACCGCAAGATGTCGCGACTAAGAGCAATCAAAATTCATCAATATTTGGCATCAAAGATATACTTCCGTTCCGTGCTAAGGCCCTCCTTGATACACCAAGACTGGGTAAATTTTAGGGCCCATTGCATTCTTTCTGAAATGATGTTGTCAAATTTTCCCCTCACTATAATGACTTTATCGTCTGCAAAACCTACAACCTCGAAACCCTTTTCCTCTAAGCTTCTTAGAAGATCGTCTACAACTAAGGACCACATTAGTGGTGAGAGGACACCTCCTTGGGGACAACCTTTCGTTGCCCGTACTGTAATAGACGTACTTCCCAGCTCTGAAGTGATTTCTCTTTTTGCGAGCATGGTATGAACCCAGTTTATTATGTTCATGTCAAAGTTCCTTTTCTTCATGGCACGAGCCATAGACGAATAGGAAGCGTTGTCGAAAGCTCCTTCAATATCTAAGAAAGAACAAAGTGCTATTTCTTTTACCGATAGAGCTTTTTCTACCTCTGAAACCACACTATGCAGTGCCGTAACTGTTGACTTACCAGACTGGTAAGCAAACTGGAACTCAGATAGTGGATGCTTGTTCATGTAATTTGAATTGATATAATCATTCAACACTTTTTCCATAGTCTTTAATAAGACTGATGAAAGACTAATAGGTCTATATGATTTAGAATGCGCTCTGTCTCGTTTTCCTACTTTAGGTATGAAGATTACTTTTACTTGTGTCCATGAAGTTGGAATATGGTTGAGCCTTAAACTTTCCTTAAAAATCTCAATTAATGGCGAGATCAACACTGCTTCGCCGTTTTGAAGTAATGCTGGAAATATCCCGTCCATTCCTGCAGATTTGTAAGGCTGAAAAGATCTCAACGCATTTTCTAGATCTCAACGCATTTTCTACCCTGGGTTTCTTAAAGATGTTGTCAGCCAAGTCATTTGCGGTGATTTTTGTTCTAACCGAAATTGGAGATGTCCTTGTAGAACTTCTTTCATCTTCAAGTGATCCATCTCTGATTGGATCTACACACAAAACTGATCCAGGAAAATGTGTTTTCATAATCAACTTTAACGTTTCACTAGGAGTTTTTGTATAATAAATACTCCATCCAAATTTTTCAGATTCCCAAGTTCAACCGTGTGATCCTTTGCAAGAGCCCTCTGAAGTCTTGCGACATCCGGACTATTGCTTATGTTTTCACAAGTTAGAACCCAGGATCTTCGTTTGGATTTTCTTATTTCTCTATTGTACTCAGTAAGTGCACTCCTATAGGGGGTCCAATCTGAGGTTCTTTTCGCTTTATTAAACAATCTACGAGACGTTTTACGCAGACGTTCCAATTTAAAGTTCCACCATGGAACATCCCTGTTAGAGGACGATTTTTTTATAGAACAACTAGTGGTGAAAGAATTTAAAATCTTATCGTTTTCCTTTTGGGAAAACGATTCAATTTCTGAAGATGTTTATGTTAAAAAACATTAGTGGTTGTCTAAGTGACAACTGTACGTTGAGACAACTTGCAGATGACGGCGTAATGTCTGTCACGGGATCCAATGGGGTCGATCTGCAAGGACCCTTACAGGATACCTTAGACAATATGTCTACCTGGGCTCTCGAGCTAGGTATCGAATTCTCTACGGAGAAAACTGAGTTGGTAGTTTTTTCTAGGAAGCATAATCCAGCACAACCGAAGCTTCAAATTTGGGGTACACCGATAACTCATTCTATGTCCTTTAAATATCTTGGGGTCTGGTTCGATTCAAAGAGCACCTGGAGATCCCATATTGAGTATCTGAAGCGAAAGTGCCAGCAAAGGGTCAACTTTTTCTGCACAATTACCGGGACCTGGTGGGGAGCTCATCCACAAAATCTTCTAAAGTTATACCGGACAACGATTTTGTCGGTTATAGAATACGGTAGTTTATGTTTTCAGTCAGAGGCTTGGTCGCACATCTTAAACCTGGAACATATTCAGTATCGGTGTCTTCGTATCGCGACTCATACCACGAGTGATCAAAACATTGAGAAGCTCTTTGAGTTGATTCCTCAAACTCGCTTCATGACGTTGTACCATCTGTACATAACACAGGATGTCAGCCCTTCGCAGAATATTCCCAATCGTGTTTGCTTCTCCGACCTCGACAATTAGGTTAATTTTGATTTATCTATTTATCTATTTATCTATTATTTCTGTGATTGCTCCGGTAATATTTGCTGCACAGTTTGGCCAAGTTGATTCTACTAAATCGTTCTTCACTGACGGATCTTTGATAGCATATTAAATGAAATTCATCGCGCCAATCGTAAACTTCAAGCTCCTTGTTCCGTATATGTCGCTGAATTAGCGGCAATACACTTTACGCTAGAAATTGTTGCCTCACTAACACCGGATCAGTATAACATTTTCACGGATAGTCTCAGTTCTATAGAGGCTATTCGCTCTTTGAGGCCGGTAAAGCACTCCTCGTATTTTTTCATGAAAATACAGGAGCTTCTAAGTGCTTTATCTTCGCGTTATTTTATCATCACCTTTGTATGGGTATCTCATCGTTCAATTCTGGGCAATGAGAAAGCGGACTCGCTTGCAAAGCTGGGCGATATTTATGATCGACAAATCGCCTTCATCGATTTTTTTCCTATTTTTCGTCAACAGTCACTCGTCAGCTGGCAGTATAAATGGAGTAAAGGAGATTTGGGGCGAGGGCAACATTCTATCATCCCAAAGGCGTCGAAGAAATCCTGGTTTAAGGGGATGGATGTGGGTCGAGACTTCATTCGTGTCATGTCTCGCCTCATGTCCAATCATTATTCTTTGAACGCTCATTTATACCGAGTTGGGCTGAGCGACAGCAATCTCTGTGAGTGTGGACAAGGCTATCAGGACGCAGATCACATTATTTGGTCATGTGCTGAGCATCGTGGAGTCAGATCTGAGCTTTATGATTACTCGAGGTAGACAACCTAACGTGCTGGTTCGAGATATTTTGGCTCTACGTGATCTGAAGGTTATGAAACTAATTCATGTGTTTTTGACTAACATTAGCCTTAGATTGTGGTTTTATTTAACCTGTTTGTTTACAATTGTTTTTTTTTTATCGGTGCTAGTGTTTTTTTTTCTTTCTCAAAAATGTCTAGTCATAAACAAATCCAAAAGTTGAATAAAGACTGGACTCGGAAAAAATGCGAAACACAAAAATGATCACCAAACATTCATTTTAAATCGGATACTTCTCAAATTTTCAGGGATTAAATAACTATATATTGGGTATGTTTTGGCTTAATTTATTTATTGAATTTCCTCCCCCAAGCTGAATGCTCGTACATTTCTCTTAACACTACTCATGAGATCTTGGGCGAGGCTTTGTCCATCTTCCTTACACAATTTCTCCAATTTTTCTTCAAAGCTTCATCGGTTTTGAATGTTTTTCCGCTTTTCTTCAACTTTTTCTTCATTATCGCCCAAAACTTTTCGATCGGACGAAGTTCTGGTGTATTTGGCGGGTTCACCTCCTTCGGGACCACATTAACGCCTTTCGCTTCGTACCAATCCATTACAGGCTTGGCGTTATTGCACGAACCGAGATCCGGCCAGAATAGCGTGGGACCACGGTGAGAGCGGAGGAAGGACAGCAAGCGCTTCTGCAAGCATTCCTCTCGATAAATCTGCCCGTTTATGGTGCCGGTTGTAACGAACGGCTTGCTGTACCGTCCGCACTCGCAGATCGCCTGCCACAACAGGTAGCTCTTCGCGAATTTGTCCATCTTTTTCTTCCGGAACTTTTCCGGAACCTCCATGCGGGACGTATCGACTAAAAACTCGAGGCCGGGGATTTGTTTGGCGTCCGCCTTGATATAACGACTGTTCCAGAAAGTATAAGCACACCTTATTTTAACGGTCACTTTGAGTATAATGAAATATTTCAACATGTTTTGGCTGCGTCCTTTTGTTTGCACATTTCTGAATGACAAAGCATCAAAAAAGTGCTCAGTTTTGTGTTACCTATCAAAATGCGCGGTCTTACTCCGGAACAACGAAAAAGTATCGTGCACAAATGGTGCACTGTGAGCGGACTCTCCTTGAGAAAATTGGCCAAGGAAGAGGGTGTAAGCGTCGGAGCGGTACGATCTGTGATTCGAAAATATAGAGAACAGTGTACGTTTGAAGATGCGCCGAAAAGTGGTCGAAAATCCGGTCCTGTTAGTCCGGATATCGATAAAAAGATCAAGGATACTTACAAGCGAAAACCAGCGACTTCCGTTCGGGATGTTGCGAAAAAACTAGGGACCTCGTCGAGTAACGTCATGCGCGCCAAAGAAAAACTTGGGCTAAAAACATACCGGAAGCAGGAACAACTTCAAAAGGAACCCAAAACAGGCCGCGTCCGTGAAACCACGGGTCTGCAAACTCTACGATTCGTTATTGTATAGAAATTCTAGGTGTATAATAATGGACGATGAAACGTATGTGAAACTAGATTACAAAACGCTTCCCGGACCACAATTCTATACTGTCAGCGAAGACAAAGACATCTCCGAAACGGAGAAGGCAATTTTTTCCGAAAAATTCGGTAAGAAGGTTATGGTTTGGCAGGCAATATGCGAGTGTGGTAAAACATCTAGTCCGTACATCACAACGGAGACGATGGACAATCAGAAATACGTTAAGGAATGTCTCCAGAAGCGATTATTGCCGACAATCGGGCAGCACGAAGGTCAAGTAGTGTTTTGGCCTGATTTGGCGTCATGTCATTAAGCAAAGGACACTTTAGAATGGTACAAAAGTCAAAATGAATGTTTCGTGCCGAAAGACATGAATCCGCCGAACTGCTCGGAGGCACGGCCAATCGAGACTTTTTGGGCTTTAACCAAAGCAAAGCTTTGAAAATACATAAAACCAGCAGACGACATCCAAAAATTTAAAAAAGATTTTCCAAAAGTGGTCAAAATGGTGGGAAGTACCACTGTGCAGAAGCTAATGGGTCATGTTCGAGGAAGACTTAGGAGTTTTGGCTGATTAAATATTTTGATTAAACGAGAGTAAAATATCATATAAAACACAAATACAAGTATGATTTGCCAAATTAAATGATTAAAACTAAAAAAACATGACTTTTTTGTTATTTTGAAAGTGTGCTTATACTTTCTGGAACAGTCTATAAATGCTTCACTGTAGGTTGATTCAAGAGCACTAGCTGCTGCGTAAGCATTGAATTCTCGTGGTAATAGTGCAATTACTCGCTTTCTGAAAAAAAATAAACAAGAAAAAGAGAAAGCACAAAAAAGTTTATCTCGATTACAAATCTGAAAACAAACACACAAAAACATACACATACACGAAATTCACCTACATCGTGGAATTATTTATTTCTATCAGTGCTGTTCAGGGTGAGTTGCAATTCCTGTCAGTGAAGTACGTGGTCATAAAAATGAGAAGCCTGCATCAATTTTAATTTCAAAGGTATTTCCTGTTTGGTACATCTTTTAAATTTGTCTTAATTTAGTTCAGTTCAAATCAGTCTCCCTTTGCCATAATGTGCTGAAGTATGTCATTCCATATATTCCTCAAACGTTTCTTAAATGTTTCCATGCTTAGTCCTTTGATATTCTCCAGTTTTACCAGATACTAAGTTGTAGCCCTATGCACAGAAATCGAGAAGATTCAAGTCAGGCGAAGAAGCAGGCCATTCTTTCGACGAAATAAAATTTGAAAAATTGTCCTCACACTAAGCTTTTGTGTAGCTTTTGCCTAATTGGATGGTGCAGAGTCTTCTTGGAAGCAATATAGGGCATTCTTGCAGTGTTTTTGACGAACAAAACCTTATTGATGTAATATTTACTGTTGATTTTCATACTACGTTCAATGAACAGCAATAAAAAAATCAAAGTTTTAAAATATCATCCCCAAACCACCACCGTTGAAACATTCTGGAACCATTGAACAGCTTGTTTATCACGAGGAATATGAGAAAGATGTGCTTCATATACCCGATAATTTTGCTGGTTGTGGTGATCCTGTAGCAGGAACATTTTTTTTCCGACATCTTTCGTCTCTTGCAATCTTCTGCTTTTCAATCCAGCCGTGGACCCGTTGCTTTTTTGTATGGATTCAGTCCAAGGTCGTCTTTCAAAATACTTCTGATCGTTGACTGCGAAATTCCCAGTTCTTTGGCCATATTTCGGCCAGACTAATCAGAGTCCCGTTGAAATTTCTTTCTCACTCGTTCGATGGCTTCCGGACATCTCACAGTGCGTTTGCTGCCAGGTATTTGTCAAGAACCGTTTTTTCTAAATTTTTTTAGCGTTTGTTGGTGCGAAAGATGAATCTTTCATTTATTCCGAGTGGTTTCAATTTCTTTAAAATAGTACACGTTCTAAAATGTTTCAAAAGCAGACTCATCATGAGCTCCCTTTTTGAGTCCATTATTACCACGAGTCTCAAATGAATGGAAATTCAAAACAAACTTGCATGCTGAGTTGAAATTTGAATGCACTCTAAAAGAAAAACATGGAAACTTGTCTGTGATTAACCCATCCAAAGCTACACGTGTTTAAGAAACCCTGACAGGAAGTAACACTCACCCTGTAATTGTCATTTCGTCTCATTTGGATAAATTTACCGACAAAAGCTGTTTGTTGTTTCAAAAGCTGAATTTGTGAAAATGGTGTGTAATAAAATTGTAGCCCTTGACTTATTCTACAACTTTGTCTAGAAACGAATTGCCCTTATTGTTGTATAGAAACTGTTACACACCATTTGAATATTGAATTGATTTTCCATGAAGAATATTTTTGGAATATTCTGACAATCCACTATCAAGTCTTAGGTTTTAAGGTTAGAATAGTACACTGTGAAACAAATTTATGAAAATCATCAAACAAAACAATTTCATCACAAGTGATATTTTGAAAATCAGTTTCTGGAACGAGTTATCTGCATATGATTCGCATCGAGTCGAAAGCGCTATTTACAGCACTAGATCATATTGCTGCAATGTTTCGTTTTCTCCTACAGAAAAGGTGTGAGAAAACTTGTTTCAACGAAAACTTCCTGAGCAAAAACACAATTGAGTTCACATCTCAACATGTCCTCGAGCAACAAAATATCCGATTGGTGCTATTTATTTTCTACTAAAATTAAGTTACTCTACTAAACAAAATGGAACGAGCTCACCAAGAAGTCTATCGCAGGCTGAAACTTCAGGTAATAAATAGCCTGTTCCACCATTTGTCATCAAGCAAAAAGTTCATCCAGCAAACTATATCTGGGCCTTATTCTTGCTGCGGAATTTACGTTGACTTAAAACCGCATAAGCTCTGTCAATTCTGAGAGTCGGTTGTTCTGCGACTTCATTCATTGTCACTTGGGTCGCGAGATTTTCCAATTGCCGGTGGATCGAGAGCTTATGAAATGTGTGTGAATCACTGAACTAATATTTAAACTTGAAATTATACTCGAAATATAGCTCTTATCAACACCCACAACATATTTCTAATTATAACTAAATTTTACAATTTTTGTAATCCAGAATAAGACCTGTGCTCATTTCACAAATTATTTTGATTTGTAAGTACCATAAGTGTTTTGTCCATACTCACGTCGCGTTTTCATAAGGGTACCCATTTCTTCGTCAATTTCCTGTTTGTTCTTCTATTTACATTGCCAATCCATATAACGATAAAAAGTTCTCTTCATTACCTAACAATTGCCTGACAGCTTCACACTTATGAGCAGAGGCAATCTAAACAAGAAACGCCCTAATCTAAAAAACACACCTACTGAAAAAAAACGAACCATTTTCCCAACTTGAAAGGTGCAAACAAAAAAAAGAAACCGACATCGTCATCATCAGCGTTCCCAATCCCAGAAGAGCATTCGTCTCCAGCGAGTCCACCATTCCTGTGGACCCCCCGAACACTGGCTGTCATCTCCGACGAACACACAGAGATTTGCATAAATATGCAAATCTGGTGGTTTTCGGCTTTCTGAAAAACTGACGCCTTGGCCTCTAGAACAGACCGAACTTTTTTTTTTCTTTGCCAACAACTTTCCAGTGACAAGTCCTCTTACCTTGTACAAATAGCACCAACATCAGCAACGCCATCCAACGGCTACAATGATGAGCAGTTATATCCAACATTTTCGCCTTCTACTGCTTTTACTGCTACTTCTACGGTGACGAGAGCCTGCCAACGGAAAATTCTGAAACACACTTTGTTACTTGTACACGCGCGAGGCTCCAAATCTGAACCCTAATCAATCAAAATTTTCACCGATGTTTTTGCACTTGGTTATCTTGTTTCGAGTCGTCGGATCGTCGTTGTTTGCAACTGACAGCTCGGCCTCGGCGTTTCTTCCGATGTCGATGTCGGTATCACTTTTTTGTATTGTTATTGGATTTCACTTTTCAAGAGATCCCCGGTGTAAGTGCAAGCTATCCTTCATCAGAGCACTTGAAACCAGCTCCTTTCTTTCTTTCGCTACCGATACACTACCTCCTGTATCCAAGTACGTCGTATACTTGAGCCCTGTGCAAAAAATGGCTCGTCTCGGAAAGTCTTTGACGTAAGCTCAAACAAAAACAAATTGGAAATCACGTCTCCAACACTTTTCTTCTCCTTTCGATTTGGGGACTTGTTTTGTTTGTTTTCCCTTCTTTGTAGAATTTATCCTCCGATACCGAAAGCGGAAAAGTAATTCACCTCAGAACCTTCTCGGAAAATATTCTATCACTTCTAAGTCCGCTTCCGACCGGATCGGAACGAAACAATCTAATTGATCCTTCTGGCCGCAAAAATCACCGACCCAATCTTCACCGATCGGCGAGATGGAGAGATAGCTGAGCGACAGGTATTTCAATCACCCATCAAACTCCATTCATCTTCCGGAGCAAGACAAACTCACTGAATCCCGTCAAAGCAAACCATGCGGGATCATCATCAATCAGAGCCATACACAACTGCACAGCAACTTCAACAGCACGATGCAATCAACTGCTGCTGCAGTCGTCACAAAAAGCGCATCCCGGTCAGTCGGCAACGCACACGTGTTTCCGTCGAGTTACGATGCACAGATTTTCACTTCACCACCACCCACACGCACACTTTAGCCAGTCGCAAGGACGACCATTAATCGAATTGCACTGCACTGTGAAAACGCACTCTCGATACGAACATTCAAGTCTGCAACGGAAGCTGAATCCGACCCGTCGTCGTCGATCTGAACGTTGAACCTTCACGCGATAGACTGACCCTGGTTGTGCAATGGTTGCCAGTGCAAAGGCGGCGCGCGGATCGTCGGTTTTGTTATTCTACTCCAATGAGGGATGCGGGTTCGGGACTCGGGTTTTTCGGAGCATGAATGAGAGAGATGCGAGAATGCCGCGGATTCGGTTCGGCTGATGATGGGGGAGAATATGGAATGGGAGAAAGAGAGAAAGAATGAGAGAGGGAGCGTTTGTGTACGATTGGTTGGAATGAATCCTGTTGTGGTTCGGGTGGGCTAAAAGGACATTCGTGAGGGTTGCGCTGTTGAAAGTGGATCGTCCATGGAAGGAGCGTGAACTGCTCGAAGTTTTAAGATGAATTCGTTGATTAATCAAATTATTGCGATTGATTTGGATAGATTGAGGTTTGATGTGGAAAATTACTGCATCAGATCCTGTTTTTGTTTTCTTCTTAATTTGCCTGATGATTGAGAATGAGATATTAAATATATATTAGCAATTGAGTTTAGGATATGCATATAATAATACGTCACTGTTGGGAATTTGTGATGTTTACTTTCCCGGTTTACATGGTTACCGCTGTTACTCCTAAGCCGACTGAATTTTTTTTGCTGCAATGAATTAAGTCAGCTCTAAGTGCGGGATAAAAATCTGTTGTCACAGTTGTTTTGATAACACTGGTCGACAGAGATTTTTTAGACACAGAGCTCCAGATGCTAGTTTCCGTTTGATTTGGTCCCAAAACCACCGAATATCGTATTTTGACCTCATGCGATTTGTATTTTTCATCAAAAATTGGCATCAAAAATTGAATTTTTTTATTTTTTGTGGAACCCATCAAATTACTTCCTCTGGTTAGTATTTTTTTTTTTTATTTTTTCTTTTTTTAAAAAAAAATTTGGGGAGGGAGGGGGGTCGGCCCGCAAACAAAAAAAATTGTGGGGGGGGGGGAGAGTATTTTTTTTTTTGAAAAAAAAAATAATATAATACACTCGCGGGGGGGGGTTTTTTTGGGTGGTGTTGTAATATTATATGGTGTTTGTATGTATGTGTATGTGTGTAAGGTAGCCACCATCCCTTCTAAGACCTTGTCATGTATGCAGCTCCACTTAATAGCAAGATCAAATTGAGTTGCCGGGTTGTATTCACAGTAACGCTGTATGAAGGGCTAAAAACGGTGGGGCGGACCCGTAAGCAGAGACACTTACGCGAAACCCGCGGGAACATGAGATTCTCCTTCCAACGATACGATCCAACAAATCGAATAAACCAATTCACAATACTTATTAAGCTTTCTACGGGATGGCTTGTTAAGAAGGGCGCGTCACTCTCACTGAAATTGTTGGAGTAGAATTCACAGCACCACAATCGAATCGGTAGGATAAAGAAAATGATACTATTTGTTCCCTCCTAGACGCCGGTTGTCATACCACTCCATTGTCCAATTCCAGCTTGAGTGATACCCTGATGCTCCCTCCTTTCCCAATATATATTCAGTGTCATATAGTAATATTTAAAATCTTGTGAATAAATATTATAATTATAAAAATATAGTGAATGAATATTATAATGACAAATAATATAGTGAATGAATATAAGAATGATAATAGCACTTCCTTTGTGGACCTGAAAGTCTAGACAATGTGCGGCGAGAAAAAAAATTTTTTTGGGTCAATAGAAAAGTAAACCTAAAATTTCAATGTGCTGTTCCGTTTCCTTGCAATAATTTATGTAGTGAGTCTCATCGGAAATAGTGATTTTAATGAAATTAATTTAAATGCAATTATGTCACATCATTTAATATCATAACATAAAATAATAAACTGACGTTATAATATAAAATAATAATACCAGCAGGCCAGTAAACTATAGTAAAGGGTGATACGGTCAAAATTTGGTCAAGGGAAAACGCGTGTAAATCGGTGAAATCGTTTATTTAAAAAATCAAATTAAATTTCGTTTTCAAGTTCAATTAGTATAAAATTCAGGAAAAATATTCAGTTAGGCTTCCGCTTTTCCAAATCCGAATTGCCGGGCCTTACGCTTGACCCCTGCCATCAGATTTTGTACAGCCACCTTGTCCACCTTCTTCGCCGCAGAAAGCCAGTTTGCCTTGAACTGCTGCTCGTCCTTAGCAGTTTTTTTGGTCTTCTTTAGGTTCCGCTTGACAATAGCCCAGTATTTCTCAATTGGGCGGAGCTCTGGCGTGTTGGGAGGGTTCTTGTCCTTGGGAACCACCTGCACGTTGTTGGCGGCGTACCACTCCATGGCTTTTTTACCGTAATGGCAAGATGCCAAATCCGGCCAAAACAGTACGGAACAACCGTGTTTCTTCAGGAAAGGCAGCAGACGTTTATTCAAACACACTTTCACGTAAATTTCTTGGTTGACAGTCCCGGAAGCTATGCAAATGCTGCTTTTCAAGCCACAGGTACAGATGGCTTGCCAAACCAGATATTTCTTTGCGAACTTTGACAGTTTCGTGTGCTTGAAAATATCTGCTACCTTTCCCCTTCCTTTTGCCGTATAAAACTCCTGTCCCGGAAGCTGCTTGTAGTCGGCTTTGACGTAGGTTTCGTCGTCCATTACCACGCAGTCAAACTTCGTCAGCATCGTCGTGTACAGCCTCCGGGATCGCGCTTTGGCCGTCGTATTTTGTTTATCATCGCGATTTGGAGTCACTACCTTCCTGTAAGTCGATAGTCCGGCTCGTTTTTTGGCTCGATGCACGGTTGTAGACGATACACCCAGCTTATTTGCGGCATCTCGGAGAAATAGGTTAGGGTTTCGCTTGAAACTACCGGCAACTCTCTTTGTCGTCTCAGCGGCTTCCGGTTTTCGATTTCCCCCCGATCCAGACTTCCTGGCTGTCGACAAACGTTCCCCAAACACTTTAATTACATTTGTAACGGTTGATTTGGCAACTTTTAGCGATTTTGCCAACTTTGCGTGCGAGTAGCTCGGATTTTCGCGATGCGCGAGCAAAATTTTGATACGCTGCTCTTCTTGCTTGGACGGCATTTTGACAACTGAAGAGTGAATTCCAAAATCAAAATAGGAGCAACATTCTACACACACACACCTTCAAAATGAGGGGTGTTCAGGTTTTGTAAATGCAAAATTGAAAGAAATACGTCAAGTTGATATTGACCAAATTTTGACCGTATCGCCCTTTAGATTACATGTATCCGTAATCAAGCTGAACATCCACTCATCGAAATACTTCCACTGTTGCAGTTTCTATTGGATTAAGATCTACAAAGATTAGAATTTGTTTTCACAATAATAGTCAGAGAACATAATAAACGTAGGTACAAGATGTATCTGACATCTACCGGTATGTTACTGAAAATAAAAATTAGATGTGTATTAATATCATAATAATATTGGAAAAAAAACTGAAAACAGCTAATAATAAGGCGAAATAAATTTCATATGAGTATGAATCAAAAACCTGAATCTTTATAAAACAAACATACAAAAAGATAAAAAAATTGAATTTTTCGATAGCTCTTGTTCATCTGGACCCATAAATGATACTTTATGTCTGTGAAATAGGAAATGAATGATTGTTTTTTTTTTTATTGAATCATTCATTTGTACAGGCTCAATCGAATCAACTTTACAGAGCCAAGTTTTCATATTTATATACATCGATTATCTTAAAACTAATGTTAAGGGGATAGAACCGATTACTCGCGGCCGTCTCGAGGTTAATAGGAATAACAATTGTATGGTTGGGAAGATAGGCGGAAATTTGAAGTGTGGTTTACAAAGCACGTTTATTTTAAACTCGGAATTGGATATGAATGATTGTAAACTGCTAGGTTTTGAATTAATCTATATTTTTTATGAAGAAGGAAAGAGCTTTTTTTAAGTAGAATTTTTCGAATATGAATTTTTTGAATATGATTTTTTCTAAGAAATAAAAAAAAACATCAAAAACCTTTCTATCTTTTCAAATACATAACATAGGTTAGATGAGCTATAACTGACAAGGATGCATATATGCGAAGCTGAAAATGACTTATAAAAAAGCATACAAAATGTAATGCATGGATGTTATAATATAAAATGATAATAATTTCATTTTTATTTAAATGTCTGCAGATTGTGGTCCTGCTGCAATTGTACCATGAACCTGAAAGCTAAGACAATGTATCATAGCCACGAGAATAAAAATTGATTTAAAATTATTTTACAAAACTTGGGATATCCATGGATGATCTGAAATTGAACAGTATATAAGGAATCATGGGATATAAAGCATATAATGAACCTAAAATTTCGATGTGCTGCTCTGCTAATACATGTGATATAACCAAAAAGGAACTGACTCTTAGCTTCGGGTCTTGATCCCTACTGAGGCCTTGCGGCACGTCAAGCCGGCCAGTTCAGCGCAAGGGAGTTACTTCCCTCAGCAAAGTTGTTCAATGCATCAATTTCTTCAGGATGGTAAACTTAAAAGTTCAGAATTATCTCACTACGTGGCGCTAGTGTGCATGTAAACTTACTTAATAACCTGAATCACGAGATCCTTGACATATAGCAAGTTGGCGCCTCGGACAAAGATGTTTGGTTGATTGAGACCTTTAGGATGGTGTTAAAATCAGTTCAGAACTCGTCCACTATGTGGCACTAGTGTACATATGAACTTTGTGTGTTACCTGTATTTTGAGATCTAGATCGTGTATACATTTACTGTTTTCAGGAAAGTTAGTTGTAAAATTATGAGCTTTCAGATGTTCGACTCAACAGTTCAGAATTATCTCATTCCGTGGTGTTAGTGTACATGTAAACTTACTGTATGATCTGGATCTCGAGATTATTGACATACAGCAAGATGGCATCTTTAAAAAAGATGTTCATGTGAAATTTTTGTAATATCTGTATTTTGATATCAAGATCATGTATGAATTCATTATTTTCAAGAAATTTATTCGAGTAATCATGGTCGTCCGGTCGATTTCATAGTACAGAATTATTTCACTATGTGACACTGGTCTGCCTGTGAACTTTGTACTGAATGTTTATCGCTCGATCACATAAGAGGCTGATTACCCCAAAATTAAATTTTTACCGGTATTTTTGGTACGTTCTTCTGAAAACTTCGGGTTAGTCCTTCAGAGAAGTTCGTCACAAAACTTTGGGTAAGTGCTTCAGAGAACTTTGATTTTTGAGACTGATAAGGGAGAGAGAGACGAATTACAATCACAGCGGGTGTTCCTCAGGGATCTATCCTCGGTCCGAGGCTGTGGAATGCGATGTACGGTGGAGTTTTAAAGCTGGACCTTTCCAGGGGTGTGAGAATGGTCGGTTTCGCGGGAGATGTTGTCCTTCTAGTAGTTGGAGAATCACGGAAATACTGTGGAAGACTGGATGTGAAAAAACAGCTGACGAGAGCACAGCAGCGATAACAGAGCTGGTGGTGGTTAGCAACCAAAAGCAGTGCTACACGCGAAAATTGTAGTCGCAAAATACATTGTCGAATCAAAGCGTGAGGTTAAGCACATGGGCGTGATAATCGACGATCGACTGAACTTTAACAGCCAAGTTGAAGACAGCAAAAGCGACCTAACTAGAGTATCCACGTCAGTACTCCGATATGGCCGTCCGGCCTGGTTCCCAGCAATAAAGTCGTCAAGTAATAGATCATGTTTGAACAGCACATTCAGGTTGTTGAGCATGAGGGTGGTGATTGCCTACCGGGCAATATAATTTAAAGCGATCTGCGTCATAGTCGGAATGATCTCCATTGTACTATTTTTGAAGGAGGATCAGGAGTGCTGTTTGAGCAGAGATACCAGAGAGAATTTGAAGAAGGACTCGGACTGATGCCATGAGGATGTGGCAAGAGGAATGGGATAATGCGGTGAATGGAAGGTGGACACACTGGTTGATCCCAGACGTTTCCACGTGGATGAACAGAAAGCACGGTGAGCTCCACTCCCACCTGACGCAATTTTTGCCATGGCTGCTATAGGAAGCATTTTTACAGGATCGGACAGGCGGTTCCCCCTCTCCGTCCAGATTGCGCAGACGTTGATGAGACACCAAAGCAAGTAGTTGACTGCTCACGATTCGGGTCAATACGACGCACAATACTTAATACCAGTGGAGTAGATACCAACCTAGAAAACATCGCCTACAGAATTTTTCGTGACGAAAATATGTGGAACGCAATTAGCGGAAGCATTACGTAAATTATGTCAGCCCTGCAGCTAGAATGGCGTGAACACCAACCGGGCGGGTGACTGAAGCAACGGATTATCGGCCTCAGGAGATGTTCCATATAGACCGTCCCAGAATGAAAGGGCACACCTTGAGTTCGTTAAAAAACATGTGTATCTTTATTAATGTCAACTTTTATTCTCTCATATGGCTTCTCAACATTGTTTATCAACAGTTCATGAAAGATTTTTAATTACTTTTTCATGTATAAGCAAGTTTTCGAAATTTTCCTCTATCGTTCTTCATCAGGTATTACTCAGATTGATTAGCAACGATTTTAGACGCTCGTGTTCAATATCTCTTGAACTTCCACTTCCACTGTATCAGCTGGATGAGCATGTTTAGTATAGTGCTTGGTTCGAGTACTTCTACTCAATTTTTCACAGCCCGCCGTACACTAACGGAACTATCTACACTTTCTCTTCATATCTTTCGTTCTAGCAAAATAACTTTCCACTCTTGTGGCCTCATGGTGATGAGGGAATATTTCCTTCTACATCATCATTATCGTTACTCTTTCTATGGAGAATACAGAAATAACAAATATAGTAAATGTTTGTTGTTAATTTTATAATTTTTATTGATTTATGTCTGAATCAATAAAATAACACTTTATTCTTTTAATTTCTGTTTATTTACTTGTTTTACAATAATTTCTATTGTCGCGAACTTCGTGTTGCAAACTATTGGACGATTAGCGATTCATTGTTTTATCGTGAGAAAAGTATACAATATTTTCTAATTTTTTTTTGATTCATCAGAGAATTAATGCATGAAATTTTTGTGTCCCTGGATTTGGAACGGGATTTTCTAAACTTTCCAGTAACATTTTTTCAGCGTCTGTGTAATCGTTTGCATATATAAATTGCCAATCATATTTAAACTGTTGTTTTGTTTCTTCTGATATCACCCAGTCATAACATTGATTTGCGCTATTTATTTCTGCATTATTTCTAAGATATGCATCCTTAGCCATTGGTTTTATGTTGCCACTTAATGCATCACATGGACCTTTCCCGCGAGACGATGGAAAAAAGTGCCATTCTACTTATATTTGGAAATCTTTTTCATGGCTGCACAAATTTTAAATTTAAATTTAACTTTGACTTGTTTTTGTACTGCTCTGCACAACCATCTGAGAGGTACATGTTTATTTCAAGTTCCGGAAATTTGTCTTTTAATTCTGCTAGCAATTTTGTTTGGAAAGCATAAACTGAAATTGAATATCTGAATATTTTCTCTCAAGATTCTTGGGGAACTGATATGGATGAAGTAAAGACTATAACTAAAAAAATTCAAAATCAGAAAGCGCCAGGTGATGATGGAAATTTCTGTATTCTCTTAAAAAAACTCCTTGAGAGTACTTTGTCTTTCTTGGAAAAAAATATTTAACAGATGTTTTCAGCTGGCATACTTTCCAGATAAATGGATAAATGCAAAAGTCGTACCTAGTTTGAAGCCAGATAAAAATCCAGCTGAAGCTTCTAGCTACCGACCAATCAGTTTACTTTCTTCAATAAGTAAGCTTTTTGAATAACTAATTTTGAATAGAATGATGCTTCACATCAATACAAATTCAATTTGAATAGCTGTTGAACATTTTGGATTCCGCCATGGGCATTCAACTACGCATCAACTTTTGAGAGTTACAAATTTAATTCGTTCAAACAAAGCTGAAGGCTGCTCGACTGGAGTTGCTCTTCTAGACATAGAAAAAGCATTCAACAGCGTTTGGCATGAAGGTTTGATTGCGAAACTGAAGAAGTTCAATTTTCCGCTTTATGTCATGAAATTAGTTCAAGATTACTTAACTGATAGAACTTCGCATGTAAATTGTAAGAATTTTAAATCTGATTAATTGGCTGTTAGAGCTGGTGTTCTTCAAGGTAGCATTCTTGGGTCAATACTATATAACATTTCTGGAGCAATTTGCGATTAGGGCGAACATGCAGAATGTAAACAAAAGGGAAATGATGATTGTAATATTGCAAGTAGAATTTCAAACCGTAATTTACAAATTAACGAATAAATTCAAATACAATCTAGCATACAGACATAGAACAAATCTAGCTTCTGATTCATATATAATACTGATGGAAGTTCGTTCGTTATTCATTGAAATTTGCAATTTTTTAATATTCGCCTGTCAATACTAGGATGTTTGATTACGCCATTTTCATTGTTGGCCCCACAAGTACTGGAAATAAAAGTATCGCCCTATATTATTCGCCTATTGTTGACATTTTGACAGGTTTCGCCCTCCACTTTTCGCCGTTGTTTTGGTTATTTTTACAGTATTGCCTTTTACTTTTCGCCGTTGTTTTGATTTTTTGTCAGTATCGCCTTTTACTTGACGCCATGTTTATGTTTTGGTTTAAATTACGCCTTTCACTTTGTCAACAATCAATATGGCGTATGTCGCAGAGTGAATTGTTTTGAATACGAAATAACTCTACGCCCTTTGCAAAAACAATATTTAATGAATACAATTAAAGCACAACCAGGACAAAAAGGTCAAAACTCTTGATTTAGTTGTAGTAATTATGCATTGCATTGAAACAACATTTTGTTTATATTTTGCATGCACGTCCTAATCACGAATTGCTCCGGATTTTCACTTCAGATCACCCTGATTTACCTCAGGGCTGTCAAAAATCTTGCTTTGCTGATGACACAGGCATTTCCGCTAAAGGAAAAAGTCTTCGTGTTATATCCAGGAGACTACAAAAAAGCTTGGACATTTTTACAGATTATTTTCAAAAATGGAAGATTTCTCCTAATGCTTCCAAAACTCAACTCATAATACCACACAAGCCTAGAGCTGCATTTTTGAAACCACCCAGGTAACCAGATAAGCAGTTCCAGAGCGTCTTAACGGCAGCCTATCAAGCAATTAAGTCGCCTTAAATGCAACATAAATGCCACTTTTGGCCCAATATACGGCTGCTTTACTGCAATGCTATGATAATGCTTCATTAATGCTATTTTGCATTCGAAATGCTTATTACAGGATACAAGCATTTAAATAGCATTTGAAATTCAACTTAACAACAGATAACATTCAAGATGCTGATTTAATGCTAATATAATGCTTGTAGCATCTGAAATGCCGATTTAGGATTGATTTACTGCATATGCTAATGCTTATTGGTTACTTGGGCAAGTTATAGTGATCTGGTCACTTTGAACGAAGTTCCAATTTATTGGTCAAATCAAGTAAAATATCTTGAACTGATACTTGATCAAAAATTAACTTTTAAAGATCACATTGAGGGCATTCAAGCCAAATGTAATATATAAATAAAATGTTTATATCCTCTTAGGGCTTCAAATGGTGAGTTGACAACTTCGAAGGAGGGAGCGACCGACCTCTCGTCCTCACAAGTTTCTACCTCACGCCTCCACGAGTCATATGATCACAAAAGACTGCCAGCTGAAACATGGAGACGCTGGTTGGCGTAGCCTGGGCAATGTTGTCATTTTGACAATAGCGAAGTGAGGGGTGCAACTAAAGATCGTGTACCTTTAAATCATATTGTATATTTTCCATTCTCATTTTATTAATACCTTGTGATCAAAAAGTTCCGGTAATTTTCAATTTAAAAAGGCCGCCTTTATTTTTTCGGTAAAATCTTTTTAGTGTAAGATGGCAACACTAGTTCTGATATTCTGTCAAAGTGTGAGAGCAAATTATCCATTAGTTTTGTTTTGACAACTGCTTTTGTTAGTCGAAAAATAGACGCTCGGCGATTTTTACCATGGATAAAAAATTGGAACAACGCGTTTGTGTGAAATTTTGTGTTGCAAACGGATTTTCTGCAGCGGAAACGCTCAGAATCTTGCAAAAAGCCTTTGGTGAGGACTCTATGTCACAAAATCGTACATTTGTTTGGCACAAAGACTTTAAAGAAGGCCGTGAAAGCGTGAGTGACATGCCGCGTTCTGGACGACCATCGACCTCAACTACCGATGAAAACATCGCTTCCGTGAAGAATTTAGTTATGGAAAACCGCTCAATTAGCATTCGGGAGATAGCTGCACTCCTTGATATCTCATTTGGATCGACCGAACACATTTTGACGGAAATTCTGGGCATGAAACGCATTGAAGCACGACTTGTTCCAAAAGAGCTGAATTTTTTGCAAAAACAGCATCGAGTTGAGGTCGCTAAACAGATGATTGCGAACGCAGATAGCGATCCCACATTCATGGAACGCATCATAACTGGTGATGAAACGTGGGTATATGAATTTGATATGCTCACAAGTCAACAATCGTCCGAATGGCGCGCCGAAGATGAGCCGAAACCAAAAAAATCACGACAAAGTCGCTCCAAAATTAAAGTTTTACTGACCGTTTTCTTTGATTTTCGCGGTGTCGTCCATTCTGAATTCCTTCCAGAAGGTCGAACGGTTAACAAAGAGTATTATTTACAAGTTATGAGACGTTTGCGTGAGGCAATTCGAAAGAAGAGGCCAGAATTGTGGCGCAATAATTCGTGGATTTTACACCACGATAACGCTCCATCACACACCGCGCTCACTATTTGTGAATTTTTGGCCAAGAACTCCACCAATACCATCAAACAAGCACCATATTCACCAGACCTTGCCCCGTGCGACTTCTTTCTCTTCCCAAAACTGAAAATTCCGCTCAGAGGTAGGCGTTTTGAATCGATTGATGCGATAAAAAAAGAATTCGCTGGAAGAACTGAAAGCCATACATTCATCGGCCTATAAAAAATGTATGGATGATTGGCTAAAGCGCTGGCATATGTGTGTTGCCTCTAATGGCGAGTACTTTGAAGGCGATAATAAAGATATCAATTAAAAATTGAAATAAATGCGTTTTTTTTCAAATTACCGGAACTTTTTGATCACAAGGTAATTTAAGCACGTTTCAAAACCATGTAAGAGCCGGGAGCAACATGACAGGCATCAAAGGCTCAATTTGTATTTCAGCATTTCCGCATAATATTTAATTTAAAATTGCACTTTTGAACTTCAACTACTATATTCATAAAAGACTGGCATGTGCTTATAAGCAATGTAGGATTATATTTTATTATTGTGTTTAGTGGTATTATGGTAAGATAAACCATTTATTTCAGAAATCATCAAACCGGACTCTTCACTACAATTGCTATCTTTGAAATGTTACTATAACAGTTTAAAAAAAATATTACAGCATGTCTTATAAAATAATACATTCTATTGAAATTTTATCTTTGATATTTGGAATGATCTATTCTGTTTTCAGCTTTCTCAAGACTAGTAGGATATTAATACATATCTAACTTTTATTTATTTTTCAGTAACAATCCATTCAAGTTTGAAATTTTAATATATTAGCATTTTTGTCTATAATGATATCTTAATTTGTTGTGTACAAAATATAATAAATAGTAAATAACATATAACGGGGAAAGAGAGGGACCATCAGGGCACCCAAGTGAAACGATTTGGATAGGGAGCATGGGACTGCCTCCTCCCTATTGTTAACATTTCGCAAAACGAGGGCGGGCTCTTCGACCCCATCTATTGGGTTTATTCTGTCAATCGAGGGCTCGATTCTAGTGCTGTGAGTGTGAACTTGCTTTTGGAAGGAGATTCTCTTCCCCATATTCGCGGGTTTCGCGTAAGTGTTTCTGCTTACGGACCCGCCCAAACGTTTTTGGCTCTTCATACATGATGATCACAAACAATAATAGAATCCTGATCAAATCGTTTTTCAGATTATTCCTCTGCTATGGAAAGTTACCTTGCTACAATAGATGGAAGTATTACATCATCATAATCACATCATAAAATGTTTATATCCTCTTATAAATAGAAAATCCAAACTTTGTTTGAAGAACAAACTTCTTATATTCAAACAAATGTTTAGACCGGCAAAAATGTCCGATCACGGACATTACACTCGGTGTGGCAATCCTCAACTCGGAGAATTCCAGCGGATTTGGTGAATTCCCCCTATGGGAATATTAATATGGTCTCGTTGTTGTGCTACTAGGAAAGAAAACACTTCAAAGGATTCAGCATAAAGTTCTGAAAATGATTTTGAAGCAGCCACCCTGGTTCAGTACAACTGGATTACAAAAAATTTCAAACCTTAAGACCCTAGAAGAAATGTCCAACAAAATAAGTTATAATTTTAGACAAAAATCATTGCAATCTTCAATTGCAATGATCAATTTTCTCAATAGATAAGAACTAGTTTTAAGAAATCAACTGTTATTCTTACACGCAAGCAAAAAAAGCCCTGATAAAAATACTGAATAGACAAGGTTAAAAAAATATTAACACATTTTAATATGAATGATAGCATTTGAAGTTGAAATGTTACTTACTTAGCAGGAGCACCCAGGATAATATATGAATGTAAAATAATGAAAAATTTGGAATAAATAAAGAGTTTAAAAAAAGGGTTAGGCTTTTTTAGATCAGCTGTTACGATGCAGTTTAAAACCTTAAAGCAAGACCCATCATCACAATAAACAATGGTATGAAAACGAGTGACGGGTCCATGGTTTTTCGAGCATTACTCAAAAACAAAAAAAAAGTCCATCGCCAAAATTTCGCTAATGAAAGTTTATGAATCAATGAAATCGAAAATATGTTTTCGAAAATTTTCCATAAATCAGTAAATGGTTTTTCTGCCTTTCCAATTAAATTTCCTTCACTGTGGAAAATTTTATAAAACAATTTTTAAGGAATATATTTTTTTTTAATATTTGAATAAAAAAATGATTATAATTTGGAAGGAAAGTTTTTTTTCTACGACGAATTTTTCTTGAGTGGTTCATTTTTGAAGTTCGTAATGTTCGGGAAAATCGGAAAACTTCAATTGGCAACCCTGATTTTTTTTATAATATAATTTTGTTCATATAAAGGGTGATACGGTCAAAATTTGGTCAAGGGAAAACGCGTGTAAATCGGTGAAATCGTTTATTTAAAAAATCAAATTAAATTTATTTTTCAAGTTCAATTAGTATAAAATTCAGGAAAAATATTCAGTTAGGCTTCCGCTTTTCCAAATCCGAATTGCCGGGCCTTACGCTTGACCCCTGCCATCAGATTTTGTACAGCCACCTTGTCCACCTTCTTCGCCGCAGAAAACCAGTTTGCCTTGAACTGCTGCTCGTCCTTAGCAGTTTTTTTGTCTTCTTTAGGTTCCGCTTGACAATAGCCCAGTATTTCTCAATTGGGCGGAGCTCTGGCGTGTTGGGAGGGTTCTTGTCCTTGGGAACCACCTGCACGTTGTTGGCGGCGTACCACTCCATGGCCTTTTTACCGTAATGGCAAAATGCCAAATCCGGCCAAAACAGTACGGAACAACCGTGTTTCTTCAGGAAAGGCAGCAGACGTTTAATCAAACACTCTTTCACGTAAATTTCTTGGTTGACAGTCCCGGCAGCTATGAAAATGCTGCTTTTCAAGCCACAGGTACAGATGGCTTGCCAAACCAGATATTTCTTTGCGAACTTTGACAGTTTCGTGTGCTTGAAAATATCTGCTACCTTTCCCCTTCCTTTTGCCGTTTTAAAACTCCTGTCCCGGAAGCTGCTTGTAGTCGGCTTTGACGTAGGTTTCGTCGTCCATTACCACGCAGTCAAACTTCGTCAGCATCGTCGTGTACAGCCTCCGGGATCGCGCTTTGGCCGTCGTATTTTGTTTATCATCGCGATTTGGAGTCACTACCTTCTTGTAAGTCGATAGTCCGGCTCGTTTTTTGGCTCGATGCACGGTTGTAGACGATACACCCAGCTTATTTGCGGCATCTCGGAGAGATAGGTTAGGGTTTCGCTTGAAACTACCGGCAACTCTCTTTGTCGTCTCAGCGGCTTCCGGTTTTCGATTTCCCCCCGATCCAGACTTCCTGGCTGTCGACAAACGTTCCCCAAACACTTTAATTACATTTGTAACGGTTGATTTGGCAACTTTTAGCGATTTTGCCAACTTTGCGTGCGAGTAGCTCGGATTTTCGCGATGCGCGAGCAAAATTTTGATACGCTGCTCTTCTTGCTTGGACGGCATTTTGACAACTGAAGAGTGAATTCCAAAATCAAAATAGGAGCAACATTCTACACACACACACACCTTCAAAATGAGGGGTGTTCAGGTTTTTTAAATGCACAATTGAAAGAAATACGTCAAGTTGATATTGACCAAATTTTGACCGTATCGCCCTTTATCCATGAACCCTACTCGTGAACAAAAATTCGTATCAATCTGAGATCCTTCGGCCAATCTGTACGACAATAAAAAAAAATCCCCATGTATATTATCAAACGCCTTATTAAACCTATCTAAACAAGTGTATTGCTACTTGAATATCGTTTACAGCTCAAATAATGTATGCGTTATAGTAAAAACTCAAGTCAATCGCAGCATATTAGGCTGAGTCAAGGAACATATAACCTTTTATTGGTTCAATTTCGCAAAATTTGGGTTATTTGAAAGTAGGGACAATAATCTGTTATGTTCAAACAATTGACTTCACGGCGGCCAAAAAATAATCGAGAAATCGAGAATCTCTCGAATGTTCATAACTATTAATGGATGAATAGTGTCCCAAATGCGTCAAAATGAATAGATCATCATGATATCAACATGATTTTAGTAATTTTCACTGAATTTATGGCATATCTGGCTTGAATGAAGGGACTAGGCTAACCTCAAACCTTATTACCGTAAGCCGATTCAGAAGAGTAAAGTAGAGAGTAAGTAAACAATGAGAGTATCTTATTATTGCAGTCGACTTGTTGAAAAAATACTCAAAAAACAATAATAAGTCAATCTACTCAACCATCTGACATGTTCACGAATTCATCGAACCATACGTGGCAGTTGATTCGTTCCCCCATGGGAACACTTTCCGTCCATTATTTCTGACTGCATGAAAACTGAGCTACAGCCGTAATTCACGAGCACAATGAATACCTCGAATGAACGAACGAGTGCTTGGCATCTCTCTCAAACTCCGAGCATGATAAAACATTTCCAAAATGAACTCCACCGATGCAGTGGTTGTTTACTTTCCTGGAGTAGCAAGAAGAAAGTCCGGACCAAAACAAAACTAGCGATAGAGAGAGAGAGAGAGTAGTAACCTATCACTCTCGGATTTTCCCAGGATTAAATCCGTCGAAAATGCACAGGAAATGAGAATGAAGGCAGGAAGGAGTCGTTTGATATGCCGCTTCTCTTCGTCATTATTTGGAGGGTCGTGTGCTGCTGGCTTCTGCCCGAACAAAGAGCCAGGAGAGCGCAAGAGAAAGCATGTGCGTCCGGCCGTTGAAGAGAGTGATGTGACAAATTGAAGCATGTGTATTGTTATTGTTGTAACATATAATGTTGGTTTTTTTTTGTAAGAGGAGCATTACAATGGAACTGCTTAAGGATGTGAGTATCACCATGAACCGAAACGAACTGCGGTTGTTTGCGGTAATATTCTCTCAAGATGAACAGCAGCGTTGAAGGCGGCATGGATGCAGTTTTCTTCTGCTCCGGTAGTTGGGGTTGTAGCGAAGCAGCTTAAATCATGTTAATGAAGTTCTCGGTGGCATGTGTTCTGTGACAACAGATTATGCTTGTTCGGCGGTTGGACGAAAGTGATGGATCGGAAAGGGCGGCGCAGTGCGTTGTAGCCGCATCTGTCGAATGAATTCCTTTTGCACGACGACCTGCCTAGTAGGCCATATGTTGCTTGTCGTTCTTCGCGGTCTGTTGCGCTTTCGTAACTAAGCGGATATCCACTTGAACGAAGTGAAAACTAATGGGCATTTTAAGGTGCCGTGCGTGCCTTTTCAAGTGGGTGGTAATAAAATCATCATTTGGTTTAATTAATTCTTAACAAAGAGATGAGATTGGCAGAACCAATGAGGCATTTTCAAGTGGCTGGTAATTATTTTGTTTTGACTATAATTTTCAGCAGAAGTGTATTGACCAGGAAATCTATTTATGTTGTATTTTTCTTTTGATGCCAAGACCGACAGTGAGCATCGGTAAGCTAGAGCATTTAGCTAGAAAAAATGTGTCGAAGCTCACCTTACGAAGAAAGTATTTTGCAGAGAAATTGGCAAAAATAAATGCTGAGGTTTTATGGCTATTCAGCATTTTGAAGATTATACAAATTATAATCTGTACTGTAAGAACTTTTATTGGCGAACGAAACTAAGTAGACAACTATCTGTTGAAAAATTTAATTGACAGATTCCATTTTTTCGGTTCCAGTCATTAATCAGAGTGGACGCATTTTTACTGCGAACCTTACCGCGTTCGCATTGCGTTTAATTTTTGCAAACTTGTCGATTTTGTTACTGCGTGCGTTCGTTTCAATATGAGCTGTAAAATTTGCTTACTAGACTCTACCGGCGAGTCCGTAATGTGGACCTGCATCGGGTGTGATCGTATATTTCATGTCGCCTGCATTGAAGTGCCATATCTACGCAACTCTCTACGGAAGACAAGGCAAGAGTTAATTTTGTAGCGGAACATTCACAGAAAAAATAATAATGAATATTAACAAACGCGTAAATTTCCCCTTTGGTCAAATGCAATCCAAACCAAGCGTCAACAAAGAAATTGTTTGCAATCTTTCATACAACAGAAATGATTTCAGCGATATTAGGTTTACATTTATATTAAATATTCCATGAATTTGGGTCAAATCTAGAGGGTACATGCATTAGTTGACATGTTTATTTCAAACTACACTCAGCAGCAAAAATTAAGCCGAGCAAAATTTTGCTTCCTATAACCGCCATGTTCAACCTTCTGTTACATTGTCAATTATCAATATTTTTGGCTGAAAGTTGGCAACACTATAACCATTGTATAGAACTTATGTGATCAAAATTTAATGATAATAAGAATTATAAATTTGAAGTTTTCATAACATATGTGAAAAAAGTCGTTTTTGGACATACCCATTTCAAAAATTCGTATTTCTGTGAAAAATTTAGGTAGCTTATTAAAAATGTCACCGTAGCCTAAAAACATATAAAAAATGATGTGAACAAAGTTTGAACTGTTTCCATCAAGTGGTTTGGACCACAGCTGGCTTCAAAGTTTAAGCACCAACATGAGTATTTCCCTTTTTCATCCGATATTGACCAGGCTGAAGTATCGGTGCAAAAAAAAGCCGAGTTCTAGCCTTCTTCACTTTTGCTACTTCACCACAATAGCTTCGAATATTTTTTTCTACGAGGAAAAAAAAGACACCATGGAAGTTTTTACGTTCCTCTCCCCTATCCATAACCATCACTTTTTCTCTAGACGTGCCTCCAGAGGTTTCCCCCAAACGGGGGAAACTAGAACTGTTCATTTTTCTACTTTCCAAATACAGGGTGCGGCAGAAAATAATGCGAAAATTTGTTCTATTTCTTTCAAATCCCATTATCAACTAATTCAAGCAATAATATCAAAATTTTCGAGTGCAGTTATCTTTATAAAGTCCTTTTAAACAAATTTATTCAATGCGTCCTCCATTTTTATTAATAACATCCTCGAGCCGACGCCGGAAGCCAGAGCATGCCTTTCGGACTTAGTCCTCCGACATTGACTGCCATGTGCGTGTTATGGTTGACTTCAAGGTTTTCACACTAGGGTGTGATGTTTTGCAGGCTCGTGCTTCAACATATGCCCAAATCGATTAATCCGATCTGGATTGCTAGGGGGCCACAAATCCTTCGGCCAAAACTTCATATTATCATTCAACCATTGTTGGGTTCGATTGGACGTGTGACACGGAGCTCCATCCTGCTGTAGGACAACGTTTTGGTCCTCGGAGAAGTTGACCTTCACCCAGGGAAGCACTTGGTCCTTTAAAATACCGATAATGTTTTGCCAATTGCAATTAATCACTTTGCTGCACTGATTAAACTGAACGTTTTCTTCTTCAGAAACTTAAATCTCGGTTTCACCTTGGGAAATATCGAGAAAAAAAACTGAATTTTGAAATCGCGATGCGAAAAATTTCTAAAGCAACGGAGAGCGGGCGGAATGAACTTCACCGTTCGCTTGTTCGCTGGACACTGACATTGCTTTTGAAGAGTACAATTCAAAAACTGAACGTGAAAGAAAATCTTGTCCAAAAAATTTCTTTAGCTAAAACTAAACTGGGATCGGACAATTTTCCGTCAAAAATGCATCTGATTGAATATGTTGGGGATAAGTTTGGGACAACTTATTTGCAATTTTTTTTTTCCAAGAAATCGTGATCGCGAATATTTTGATTTCTTCACAGATTATGCTAGTGATGCTAGTGTCAACAGCGCAAATGAACTGGACATTAAAGAAGCATTGAATAAATAAGATGTATCGAAAGGGTGTGGACCTGACGGTATTCCACCAGTATTTTTAAAAAACTTAGCATTAGAATTTACAACTCTATTTTTTTGGCTTTTCAATATGTCGTTTGAATTTGGCATTTGTCCAAATCATGGAAGAGCTCCTTGCTAGTATCAATATTTTAAAGCGGCAAAAAATCTAACATACGCAATTACTGCGTAAATGCTATTATTTCATGCATTCCTAAGCTTTTTGAAGCAATAGTTAATGAAAAGCTGATCTATAAAATCAAAAATAGAATAACTAACAATCAACATGGGTTCTTCAAAGGACGTTCAATTCATACAAATTGCTACAAACACTGTCCACTCTTGAGGGCCTCATGATGATAAGAGAAATATTTCCTTCTACATAATACAAATTTACTTAAACTCGTTAACTACACGTTGATTGCAATGGACAACGGAAACCACGTAGAAGTTCTCTATACAGATTCTAGTAACAACATGCTTTCGCATGCTACTATTCAAGTTACTAAATCTGGGACTTGAGCCAGGTCTTCTCAAATGGCTCAAATGTTACCTAACTAATCGACAACAAATAGTAAGATTTAAGGGAAAGAAATCAAGTCCTATTCAAGTCTCCTCAGATGTCCTCCAAGGATCTCATCTACACCCTCTTTTGTTATTCTTTTCTTAAACGATATTTCATTCATTCCGAAGATATAAAGCTCTTTGTGAAATAAAAAAAAAAAAAAAAATTTTTGGAAAAAAAATATTTTTTTTTTTTTTTTGTTATAACATATACAGTATGCAAAAAAAGTTTATCCACCTCCCCCTACCAATTTACAATGTTTTTGATTTTCAGTCATTTTCAAATCAGTTTAATTTGATGAGTGTTCCTCCATGATTTATCAATTTATGTTTATTTATCACATTGCCATTGGAAATACGGCGTTTATATCTTTTCTTCAAATTTCATGTGATGAATTGTGAAAAAGGGTAAAAAATTACGCAAAAAAAGTTTATCCACTCCCAAACGGATACTACGATTTAAGTGTGTTTTACAGAGGTTTAGCGTGTATTCTGCAATTTTCTCGAATGTAAACATTGTGTCTAGCTGTCATTTAGTGCTACTTGAAGTTTTCGTGCTCAAAATTTCAGTTTCGTGTTCAAAATTGGAAGTTATTTGTTGCAAAATGCCCAAAAATGCACAAAGTTCGATCAACATCCGAAATTTGATTATTGAACATCACAAAACTGGCAAAAGCTACCGTGATATTGCCGATATTGTCCAGCTTCACAAAGATGCGGTCGCTAGGATTATGCAGATGTACAAAAAGCGTGGTTCTATCTCACCAGCTAAGCGACCGGGGCGTCCTTCAAAGACAACTGGCTGAATTGACAGAACTATCGTGAAGAAGGCGGAGCTGGACCGGGGACTATCAGCTTCGAAAATTGCGAAACAGATTGAAAGCGAGTTTTCCATTCAACTGACATCACAATCCGTGCGAAATCGTCTTCATAAGAAAGGTCTTAAGGGCAGAGTAGCACTTAAGAAGCCATGGTTGTCCGCAGAAAATATCAAAAAAAGATTGAAGTGGGCCCAGGACCACATTTCATAGACGAGTAATGACTGGAATAAGGTGATTTTGTCAGATGAGACGAAAGTAATGGTATTTGGGTCCGATGGTATCACAAGAAAATTGCGGCAAACCGGTGAAAGTTTGAAAAAGGAGTGCTTGCGGCCTACAGTCAAGTATGGCGGCGGTGAGTTACTTTTCTAACATTGATTTTTCAACCAACTGAGCATGACTTTGATTGTTTTCTGCATGTAGAGTCATGGTGTGGGGATCTATGGCTACATCCAGCGTTAGAGAACTTGAGTTCATACATTCATCATGAAATCATAACCAAGGAGGTTTATTTGGACATTTTGAAGCGAAAACTACCAGCACAAAAGCTAAAGTTGGGGCGCAGATATACGTCCCAACAAGACGGAGATCCGAGGCACACCTGCTGCTGGTTTCGAAGTGGTTCAAGGAAAAGCGTATCAAGGTTATGGAATCGCCAGCACAGTCTCCCGACCCTAATCCGTTCGAACATCTCTGGTCAATTTTGAAAATTAAGGTCCAGGAGCAAAAACCAACCAGCATCCAGCAGTTCCGGCAGGTTATCTCAACTGAATGGGACAAAATCAACCCGGAAACAACTGCTAAGCTTGTTGAGTCGATGCCACGACCATGCCGAGCAGTTATTGAAGCCAAAGGTGGTCCAACGATGAACTAAAACTTTGTGAGCCAGCGGGGTGGATATACTTTTTTTGCGTTATATTTTAACATTTCTTTAAACATCATGCCTCAAATGCAAGAGAATTTGTTTTTGATTTTGAATTCGCATGAATTGGCTTTGTTTTTACATAAATAATAATAAACTGAACAACAATTATCCGTGCACATTGATTGTTGTTTTTTGTTTTTCCCCAAGGGGGAGAGGTAAGGTTTTTTGGGGGAGTTTGGGAGAAGTTGATTTTTTTTTTTCTTCCGGGGGGGGGGGGGGGGGGAGGGGTATTTTTTATTGAAAGAAAAAAAAAGAAAGGAAAAGGAGTTTGATTGGTGGGTTGGGGGGGGGGGAGGGTTTTTTAAAAATAAAAATAAAAAAATGAGAGAAAAGGGGAGGACATTGAACGGTAGTATCCGATCAGGCACATAACCGTTTACCATACTACCCCATGCAGGATAGGCAAGAGGAGGAAATCAAGGGGATTTCGACATTTTGACGAGGTAAATTGAGTGTGTATGCCAAAAAGTAGGTGTATAATCAAGACCGAGTGCAGACAATAAAAACCCTTTCAATGAAAATATGGCCTATATTAACAATATGTGTTAATGTAGAGGTTATTTGGTGAAACCGCGATTAAACTATTTGTTACAATAACATAAAATGTGACAATATATCTAACATTCAAAATATAGTTTTAACTATTTAGCAAATTGTTTTTCATTATGCGGGTACTGAACAACTTTGCCGCAGGGGGACACTCTCTAGATTTGACAAAAATATACTGCAGCGCAATTTCTGCGGCACAATCTGGAACTAATCTGATAACGCCAAATGACTGCATTTTGTATACTGAACAACTTTGCCGAAGACGGCTTCAGTTGGCAAAGATAAACTGCAGCGCCATCTCTGCGGCAAAATATGATGACATGATAATTACAGAAGATGACATATTACATACCGAAAAACAATGCCTGAGACGGCAACTCTCTCAAGCTTCACTATTTGTCTAGTAATATAGATTACAGCTCAAAGTCTGCTGAACGATCTGGAACTAATATGATGTTATCAAAGACGACAAATGACATTCTAAGAAACTTTGCAGAATATGGCAACTCTATAGAGCGTCATTTAAATGTAAGATAGACTGCGGCGTCATCTCTGCGGCAAGATCTAGAACTTATATGATTATTTTACAAGACGACAAATGACATACTGAAAAACTTTGCCGAATACGGCAATTCTCTACAACTAGTCTGGAATGTTCTGTATGCAATTCTTTTCACACATCGAAATCAAAACCTCCTTCCTTTTGTAGCAGATTCTCGGTGAGCAATTTTACAGGAACCAAGTTTTTTTTACCATTAATGCACCACCTTTTTCCTGATTGGTAAGGTAAGTAAGCACCACCTTTTAAATGGGGTACAAACATTGTGTCTAGGTTGAAGTTACATAATTCAAGAAAGGGTTGAAATCCGGATCAATATTGACCTTAATGTCAAGTTTTTTTTAATACCCTTCTTCAGCATTTCAAGATTATTGCTTTCACAACTAGCTTATTGCTTGCTCTCAACTTAGTGTTCTAAATGCACTTCCACAGTTATTAATTGAGAGCTTTCGATGCCAAGTACCGTTTTTTGCATTCGTATGATTGTGTGGCAAGTACAATCATACCCTATGCCCAGGGAGTCGAGAAATTTTCCTTAAAGAAAAATTCCTAGACAATACCGGCAATCGAACCCAGCCACCTCCAGCACGGTGTTGCTTTGTAACTGCGCCTTTACCGACTGAGCTAAGGGAGGACCCGAGGATGGTTAATAAAATAAACATAATGATTCAATTAGGTCACAATCATGTTACTGCTACTTATTATCACGGTTTGGTGTAGCTTTGGCAAAAAAAAGTAAGTAAGGATTGTTGTTTAAGAGTTAGGCACTATTTAGTGAGCCCCGCACAGTGCCATAACATTAAACACAACAGGCTTTTGAAGCTTTTCTGCAACATACTACCAACACACACACACACACACACACACACACACACACACACACACACACACACACACACACACACACACACACACACACACACACACACACACACACACACACACACACACACACACACACACACACACATCCACAGACATTTTGCAAACTTCTCGAGCTGAGTCGAATGGTATATGACACTTGGTCCTTCCAGCCTCGAAATGATAGTCGGATGCTTAAGCGATTACAATACCCTTCCTTCTAAGAAGAGTAGAAATCCATAATTAACTTACACGCGCATTGTTTACATTCAACTCCCAATAGGTTACCTTTTTTCCAAGTGAGCAAACAAAACAAAAAACCGTTTGCGAATCGCCTTTCGACAATCACCCACTGCTAATAAACTGCTGCCGTCTCCCTGCATAGGCTTGTGCACACTTTTTATCGCATTTTCCCCGTTTCCCCCAGGCAACTAATATAAAATGCATTAAAACAGTAGGAAAGTCAATAAACCACACCATATTAAACACATGTAACCCACCGACTCCCAGCTCGCCCAAAACTGATCGAACGCAAGTCGATCCTCCGGAGGGGTTTTTTGTTCCCTCGTTTTTCTACCCCCCTCACTCTGTATGACTCTCCCTCTCACATTACACGCTTGACACCCTGCTTTGGGCCAAGGACTTGAAATTTAGAAGGTTTGGAAGCACGAAGGGAGTGCAGGGACGTGGGTAGGTAGGTAGTTAGTCATTTAATATTCGTTCAATGAGGTGGTCGTCGGCTGGTGAGTGTAAGTGCCTCGAAGGCTCTTATCTTGAAAATACCTTGTTGCCCAGCATGTCCTGATGGTGGTGGTTCATTCGTTCGATTGGGTGGGGGGTGGGGGGGGGGTGTAGGGAAGATGGCGAGCTGTTATGAAGCACTATCAACAGAAACACGACGGGTCTGCTATATGCTTGCGGTTAAGAGCAGGTGGTACTGTGTAAAGGGTGTACGGAATCAAATTGCGACACACACAAATATTCGGCAAAATTCGCCCGTTCAACCAATCATCTTCAAACTTTCAGGAAATAAAATAAAACATGTTATAAATATTTTACCATGTTTGTTTTATTCAATTTCAATTCCATATCCAAATGCACAAACCTTCTTCTTTACACTACTCATAAGGTCCTGTACAACATTTGGACCAACTTTTTTTTGCGTGGAAATCCATTTTTTCTTCATATCTTCCTCCGATTTCACTTCCTTGGATGCTTTTGAAGTACCTGCTTCATTATGGCCCAGTACTTTTCAATTGGCCGCAGTTCCGGTGCGTTCGGGGGGTTGAGATGCTTCGACACGAAATTGACCTCCTTAGCCTTGTACCACTCCAAAACCTCTTTCGAGTAATGGCACGAGGCTAAATCCAGCCAGAAAATCGTAGGATCATCGTGTGACCTCAGAAGAGGAAGTAGACGCTTTTTGAGGCATTCTTTTAGGTACACCTGCCCATTGACCGTTCCAGTTGTCACGAATGGGGTGCTCTCCACACGAGCAAATTGCTTGCCAAATCATATATTTTTGGCATACTTTGACATCTTCTGCTTTCTAACGTAAAAAACTGGAGCCCCGAAATCTGCCGGAAACGGCCGGAAGTCTGCTTTTACATACGTCTCATCATCCATAACAAGGCAATGTGGTTTCGTCAACATCTGGGTGTAAAGCTTCCGTGCACGTGTTTTACCTACCGTATTCTGCCGTTCATCGCTATTAAGCGCCTTTTTTTTCTGATCGATGGTCAAACGTTCCTTCTACTTGATTGATGCGGATTTTAGTTACAGTAGTGAGGTGGTTGTAAAAAGTGAAAGTTTACCGTTTCGGTTACCTATTGGTCCGCAGCGTGAGTTTACTTACGATTACGAATCATACAGTAGCGGACATAAAACATGCACCAAACTGTATGCAAAGCTTGTTTTGAAAGGTTCTCACTTATTTCTGTTATCTTGAGTGATGTTATCGTACTAATTGATTAATATTAATGTAGAGTTTAATTTAGGGTTATTACTTCGAACATTTATTAAATTCCTTTTAGAGTGTACCTGAAACTGTCAACAGCTATCAAAATTAAGCCGGACAAAAAAATTGCACCTACATAATTGATTGTTTGTTTTTCGTTTTCTTAAAGTTTTATAAGATAGTGTGCGTTGTGGTAATAATCGCAATTAACAATGAAGAAAAAAACGTTTAGTAACGATGCACGTTGTGCCATTGTCAAAGCTAAACAGTCGGGGAAAACCGATCGTCAAATCGCTGCGGATTTCGGAGTCAGTCATACAACAGTTGGAAGAATTTATAAGCGGTTTTTGCAGACTAAATCGCTAGACAGGAAACCTGGCAGCGGCCGCCCCCGTAAATCAACGGAACGGCAGGATAGATCCATGATTCGGATCGTTAAGAACGATCCACGGAAGACTGCAACTGATGTCAACAAATACGCTACACAGCAATTGCACCTCAACTTGAGTTCCCGAACTATTCGACGCCGTCTATGTGACGCAAAACTTTTCGGCCGTCGACCAGCAAAAAAAACCCCTTATATCACCAAAGAACCGACAGGCTCGTTTAAGCTTTGCCAGACGATTTCAACATTGGTCGAAGTCGGACTGGGAGAAAGTTTTGTGGTCAGATGAAAGTAAATTCAATTTGTTTTCATCGGACGGCATCAGATACGTACGAAGGCCTAAAGGACAGCGATATAACCCGAGATACCAGGTTCCAACGGTGAAACATGGCGGTGGAAGTATCATGGTTTGGGGTAAACCTTCACAAATATTATTTTCATAATTGCTCTTTCATGTATTTATCATTTCAGGCTGCTTCAGTCGAAACGGCGTTGGTCCAATACGTCGTATTCAAGGAATTATGACCGCCCAGGTGTACAATGTATGTATGTATGTATGTATGGTAGCCACCATCCCTTCTAGCCCTTGGCTTGGATGCAGCTCCACTTAATAGCAAGATCAAATTGAGCCACCGATCTGAATTCAAAATATCGCTGTATGAAGGGCCAAAAACGGAGGGGTGGACCCGTAAGCAGAGACACTCACGCGAAATCCACGGGAAATTAAGAATCTCCTTCCAACGATACGATCCAACAAATCGAATAACCCAATTCGCAATACTTATTAAGCTTTCTACAGGATGGCTTGTTAAGAAGGGCGCGTCACTCTCACTGAAACCGTTGGAGTAGAATTCACAGCATCATAATCGAATCGGTAGGATAAAGAAAATGATAATGTTCATTCCCTCCTAGACTCAGGCAGTCAATCAAACCATCGTCCAGTTTCAGCTTGAATGATACCCTGATGCTCCCTCCCAACCCAGTATTTATTATATATATAATGTAAATAATATGACATAATATCCAATATATGTATTATGGAATAGTGCAATGAAATATACAAGAATATTTAACTCAAATATGTCATAGATGGAATTCGTCATCCTGTAATTTTAATATGGTTATAAATAGAATAATATGATGAAATAATTAAAATAGTGATAATAATATGCAATAAAAAGATAATAATATGCAGCTTGGTGCTTTTTTACAGCTCAATCAGTGGCAGATGAATGTAATTCTGGAATGTGAAGGTCATATTGCAATCAAACAAAACATAAAACATTTAATTATACATAAAATTATAAAAAATATGTATGTATTTATGACATATGTATGTATAATCAGCAGAACGAAGAGCATTTATAAATTTTAAAATTAGTATCCAATAATGTAAATCAATAGAAAAATACCTTATGGTACAATGTAATAAAATATCTATATAACTTGGAATCACCTTCCTTGTAACCTTGAAGCAGATAAAATTTCATAATTATTATTATTATTTTTCCAATGAATATAATAATGATATGAAATAAGAATTGGAAGCAGCTATATGATGAATATATACTGAAATGTAATGGTAATATTATCGATGACATGAATGGTTGTAAATAATATAATATGAGGAAAAAACTGAAACAATGATAGACATATGAAAATTATATGCTGCTTGGTGCCTCATTACAGCTCAATCATTGGTAGTTGAATGTAATTCCGGAATGGGAAACCTTTTTGGCCAAACCATGTCGTAATTAAATGAAGTACAAACATGCATTATGGCATGTTATGTACGTAGATAACATATGGGTCATAATCAGCAGAATTGAAAAGCATTTATTAATTTTAATAATATCCAATGATCTAATTTAATAGAAAAGATCCTCGAGCTACAATGACAAAAAAATAGCTATACTATCTGGAACAAACTTCCTTGTACTCTTGAAGCAGATAGAATTTAATTAATATTATTATCATTTTTAATAATAATTTCAATATGTTTTTAATAATATACCATGATGAAAATAATACGATGTTGCAATCAAATACTAAATAATGTATATATAATAATAAAATGCAGCCATTTGCCTCTTCGGCAGCGGTGTTAGTTGCTTTAAAATCTGAAATAACGGAAATTTCCAATGTGATATAATGAAACATAGTTGATCTCCTGGCAGCCGTTTTGCTAGGAAAATGTAAGCAAACAATAAGGATTAATAAATCTAAAATCAAAAGAAATAAAAATAAAAACAAGAGGAAATTTGATTTATCCGCTAACTTTTGTTTCCCACTGGGCCCATAAATGATTCTTTATGCCTGTCTAATAGAAGATGTACGATCAATGTTAGGTTTTGTATTTTTAATTGTCTTATGATAAAAGAAGGGAAAATTTGCATTAAAAACCATCGTATACATAGCGTGAGTTAGGTTGGCTTAGACTCATAACAATGCATAAATGCGGAGCTGAAAATAGCATTAAAAATATTGTGAAGGTTTTGTGATAATATAAAATTATAATAACCATTATATTTGTTATGTCTGCAGATTGTGGTCCTGCTACAATTGTAAACGGACTTGCATTATCATAGCCACGAGGGAAAAAATAATCTTAAATTATTATACCTGAAATTAGCACTGAAATTATTATTATCTGAAATTAGCACCGTCGGACCGTATTAAGAATACTTCCATTTTTCGTGGTAGGGTAAGATTTCAGCATACTACCTTACCTTACCTTACCGCACCTCCTTGGTGGACACAGACGCTCGGCACGCACCTCCTCAATCTAGCTGAAGTCAGAAGGACAACAGTGCCCAGGCTGCACTACCAGCTAAGTACGCAACCCTTAGCTGGCGGTCTTTGTCATCTCTTGACCCGTGGAAGCATGAGGTAGGAACTTGTGAGGACCAGGGCTATGTTGAAGGGACGCACGCTCCCTGCCCGTTGTCGACTCACCATTTTGCAGCCCGGGGGAAAGTCAAGTATTCCCAAAAATGAGAACACGTGGTCTATGGACCATCACTTAGCTCTTTAGTCCCAAGACCATAAAAATTTAAAAAAAACTAAGGCCGTTTTCAGCGGTGTTCCATTATTTTGGTCTAGTTTTATAACAGTTCCAAAAATATAGACCACCAAAAATAGATCAACTTTTTTCCATTTTCACCGCCATTGTTCTAAATTTTGTATGATGACGTCCATGTGTGTGTTTTGTTTTGGAACTCCGCCTGCTTCGTTTGGATTTGGTTTGTGTTGATTCAACTCGTTCGACATTTCGAAATAATTCCCAAAAAGTCTCCGAGATTCACGAGTCAAAAGGTGCCGATTCCTGTTGGCAATGGGTGAATTTTAAGATTAATGATTGGTTCCAGATAATGAAGGTTATTCCGAAAGTCAAAGTGTTGTTTGTCACTTTCTCACTTTTATCATTTCACCAAGAGACATACCTCACTTCAACTCTCGGAATAACCATCAGTATTGAATTCCGCGGCTGCTTCGTGCTGTTTTATGGTAGACGATGTGGAGGATTTCCGTCTTGCTGAATCAGTCAAAACTGGAAATTAATTTCCATGGAAATTTCCTTTTTAGGAGGAAGCTCTCATACGCGTAACTATAAATGTTTGACTGGATGAGAGTACGGCACTAGCTGACATAAAGGATAGGTATTGAGCTGGGAAATCTGCCGCTCCAGTTCAACTCTATTTTAACAACGATTTCGGGCCTGAATAAAGCATTCCAATCGGCTGAAAACCCTGAAACTCCATTGCTAACAGTTTTCCTACGACAGGACTCTCTACAAGTCCCAATGCAAAAAGTTCGCGTTTCTTAGTCAGTTGAGCATCGCGTCCTCAAGTAATACACTTGTTCGGAACGTAAATATTAAAAGGAAACGAACTTCCATGGTTTCTCGCAGATGATCATCAAAAACCCATCAGAATATATTCCATCAGTTCCGCGAAACGATACAGTAAGTGGAATAAAAGTCTGGAAACGCCGGAAGACGATGTTGAAATCAAAATGTTCCGAACAACTAGACAGGATGTTGAGACGTTCATTATAACATAACTTATTAATCTTCCCGATTGGCACCGGAGGAAGTGCAGATGATGAAATTGAAAGAGAAAACACCGTTGCGTTTAGACTTAGAACTTCGTACCTTTGTTTTTTTTTTAAATTAATATCATATCATATTAGTTTTAGGTTAATTTGGTAATAACATGTAGTTGAAGGGCATGAGGAATATAGATAGAGAAATCAGGTATCTTTGAGTGTCTTATGTGACTTTATATATAAAACTAAAAGATTTAAATTTTAGAAGGGTTACATTATTCAGAATTAAACGAGAGAATATCCTGGATCTTTGCGCTGGATTTCAAAACAAACAATAGAACTGGAAAAAATTTAGGTGGAGTTTTACCTCTGCTTGTTTTCTGTTCACCCAGGTCGAGGGAACCTGTATTAGAGGTGTCTCCATCTACCATGTACTGGAAGTAATATCTCAGCAGAAGAAATGATACACGTTTTGTCGAGTTGAAAAATGTGTAAACTTGTGGTGCTAGTTGAAATGCTTCAAATACCTTGGAAAAATCATATTTGTAACTGGGATTTTATATAGCATCTTTCTTGCTAGCCTTCATATGCTTCCAAAGTGCACAAAATTCAATGTATGGGAAATACAACTTTTTGATGAAGACTCAACCAACGTGTAAAACATATGTGGTAGCAAAATCACGCATGATAAAAATAAACAAAGCTATGAAAGCACGTAAGGATTGTTTTAACAACATGTCATAGCTGTGACAATATGTGTTAACGTATCTAGTATACTGAAAAAAAAATCATAGGGATGATTACTTCCGCTAGAAGTTCACCCTTCCTTTTCAAATTACCCATAATGATCGTAACACTTTTGCCATATTCACAAAACTTCATCAATAATCAAAGAACTTCATAATATAGTTCGCAGAAATTCTTCAAACTTCGTAGAGCCAACAATCAATGTGCAACTAGCGATTTGAAATTGGTTCACTGTTGTAGAACCCCTAGGTCCAAAGTATACCTTGCAGTCTGCACCTTGCAATAATTCTTGCGCTTTTCGGTACCTTCCGGTACTAGTATCTTGGTTGTTGTTTTGATTCACTATGCTATTTTGACACAACATTTGAAAATGTGTTGGTGTGAGCTACGTTGTTAGGAGCGAATCATTGAGCTTGGGACCGAGCTTGGGACCGATGTGCTAGTACTGACTGAGCCAAGAAAAATATCGTATTTGTTCGGGACCTACTGGTCTTAGAGTTAGTCTATGGTAGAGCTGCTGCAAAGTTGAACTTAGATATTTCTCAAAATATCAGTTTAGTTCAAAGAACTTCAGTGTTCAGAATTCCACCATTGCCAGCTGAACTCCATAATGTTAAAAAAAAGCTATAATAAAGTTCAAAGAGCTTAAGAAAAATAAAAGAGAACTTGAGCAAAGTCAGTAATCTGGTTGATAATACCGTAATATTGTTTTCAGACTTACCGAAAAACGAGCGAGCGATCCACGCGGTTGTGCACTTTGCCCTTGTTGTTGTTTTACACCTTTTTTTTCAGCTGCCTAAACAAATTTAGAACGCTCTGGATTCCGTTCCAAATTCGGAACAAAATAAAACAAAGCGTATGACAGTTTTATTTTTTTTACATCGAAACTGTTCGAAAATGAAATTTGGAACGCACCGGTGAAAATGGAAAATTTCATTTGGTCTATTTAATTGTCAAAATTTAGAATAGACCACGACCGCTGAAAACGGCCTAAGAAAAAATCCATGTTTTCATAATCAATGTTGCAGTAAAGGAGGTATTTTTCAACTTTTGCTTAAAAGTTTGTTTAGTTACCTTTCACTTGCGTTTTTGATTGATAAAGTGGTTCAAAAGTTATTATTTTTTTGAAAAAAAGCATTTTTGAAAAAAGTCAATTTTTTGGACCACCTTAATGCAGACACGGCCACCCTTATAAAGAAATAAAAAACTATAAGGGACAGCCCAATGGGGTTGTACGCAAAGTTGACGTAGGACTACGCAGCAATCGAATTCCCATACACGTCAGGGCCATCCGCTAATTGATTTAAGTCAGTCCTGAAAAGGGCCAAGAAAATTCTATTGTACACTCTTTAGAAAGCATTTGGTGGCTCTTAATTATGATACAGCTCCGGTTGTAGTTCGATGCCCACTATCTCTAACGCGTAGAAGATAGTTATGGATCTGTTGGTTCATTGATTTTTCAACGCGCTTTGCCATTTACTCCGGGACGCGGCGTTTAAAGCAATGCCATGTTCACCCGGGACACGGTAATGGAAATTTCAAACGGCACAAGAGAAAAAATTCATCCAAACGAACTCTTCAGTTGGCAAACTAATTCGGTCGTCCTGAAAAGGACGGATTTAGTTGACGGGGAGAAACAGTTCGCGATTGAACTTGGGCTTTCTTTCTTGGTTCATCTCGTGGGATGATTGATTCTTGTCTCGTTGTCACGGGCGGTTTTTTCCCGCCAAATTGTAGGCTTCGGCAGCCATGTTTCTCGCAGCGAGGTTGACGGGAGCATCGGCAACAACAACCAACTGCAACAAAGTCTCTCTGGGCAACGACTGCTCGCCGCCGCCAACTGCGATCCTAAGACCACTGCACAGCTTAACGACTGTCGTAAGACTAAATCAAAATGTTCTGCTATGAGCTATGAGGTAAAGGGGTCGGAGGCTAGTGCACGAAAGAAGGCGATACCAACGAAGGCAATGTGATACAAATTGCACCAAAGGGGACGAAATTCAGTTATTGCGCCACAATAATTAGTTTTAATTACTGCACGCTAGACGGATGATTTTCTTAACAGAAATATGCCTTAATTATTTGCTATCACCAGCAACTAATCCGCTATGCACAACTAGGAACTACAACGAACTCAACCACATGGTCGGTCTGAAGTGTCGCAGTTCGTTTCGAATTATCCGTTCTAGAATTTCGTTCGTTGGTTGTTCAACTTTCTTTGCCATTTACTCCGGGACGCGGCGTTTAATTAATGCTATGTTCAGCCGGGGCGCGGTGATAGAAATTAATTTGAAACAGCACTAGACAAAATTTTAACCAAATAAACTCTTTAATTGGAACATTGATTTGGTCGTCCTGAAAAGGACGGATTTAGTTGATGGGGGAGAAACATGGTTCGCGATTGAACTTAGGCTTTCTACTTGGTATTTTGGGTTCAGCTACTCGTCGTTGCGGGTGGCCATCTTCAGGTGACGTGGGATAGTTGATTCTTGTCTCGTTGTCACGGGCGGCTTTTTCCCGCCAAATCGTAGGCTTCAGCAGCCATGTTTCTCGCAGCGAGGTTGACGGGAGCATCGGCACCAACGCCTTTCTGGACAACGACTGCTCGCCAGTGCTGCTGTCGGCTACGATCCTACTACAGAACCTACTCTGCACAGCTCCACGACCACCGAAAAACTAATTCAAAATGCGAAGGTGTACCCGTTATATAACATTCATGGCTGCCTAGGAGACGTTCGTTTCTTAAATATGAAATCTGTGCTAGAAAAGTACTGTGTATTTGGTAAATTTACTCTGAAAAAATCGACATTATAAGACATTAACTTAGATTTCCGTTAATTTGAATAGTTGAATGTTAATAGATTTAAATATTATTAAATCGAAGCGTAGAAAATGTCCCGATCGATTGGTGTAAACATTTTGTAAATCGATCGTGAAATGACTTAGTTATTAGCGTTCAAAACCTATATATGTTTCGTGACGCTCCAAATTTTCGCAATTCGAACGTGTACCCTAGTATTGAAAACACAGACGTAGTCCTACGTCAAAAATACGGGTCGAATATTTTTCGATAAAGAACAAAACTATCAACTATTATGAAGATCTGGGAGATCATATATCTCTTTTTCGTGGAATTGCAGTATATTTTTTAGTCTATTTCCTAGCTCTATTCAAGAGCATCCCAACCATATGTAAAAATAATTCTTTTGGGCGATAAACATGGCGTAACTATCCAATGTACCAAATATACGTAAACATACCATTTCTGAATCATTTAATGACATTGATCACAAATCGCAACTCTGTTTTGCACACTGGTATAAGCGAAATCCAAAGTTGCGCCAATAAAATAACTTGACAGTTCCAAGGCTGAAATTATAAGTGGCCGTCCTTGTAAGTTCATTTTAGAAAATCACCAGCTTCACTTTCATCAACGATTCGACCCGATTCATCGACGGTGCTTGTAGTTTGAAGATCGGCCATACATTTTTGTTTTAACAGTCAAATATACATCAATTAAAACCACATTGTCCAAGCATGGCCAGTTGTTTTACAAAACCAAAATATATTCACCATTAGGGAAATTTTACATTCCTTCTAAATTAAATTATGGCTCAGCATAAAAATCTCAAATTAATTTATGTCATGCATGCATCATAAATTTTATTTGATAATAAAATCCCCCGAAGATTTGATCCTTCAAATATTTCAAGTATGATGGATGTTGTCATAACTGTGCTCTAATAACTGTACTGTAAGCCCTCGGTACTCATTCACAGTCAACCAAGCAAAACAGCAGGACACATTTTAAACTAACTGTAACACTTGACAAACCACCCCAATCGCGGAACCGGAACAGTTTCCCTCCAAGGCATCGGCCAACACTCACCAGCACCACCACCACCCAACATCGCTCCCCTAAGCCCACCAACTTAATGGTTTCCCTATGCTAATCACGCTGCGGTGCAGTTGGTACACGTGCTAAATACATTTAATTAAATCCACATTATGCACATTTCAGAAGTATAGGGAATAATTATCACCATACGAAACGAAGACCGACCAGCCAGTTGCCCTATTCTGCATCTGCGTCTCCCCCAAGCCAAGATTGTGCGGATAAGATTGGATTTTAGTGTTATTACAAAGGGGGTTTCCTTCACTTCTCCTGGAATATCGGAGCACGCTGCAGTTTTTGGATCTTCCAGAGCCTATTAGCCGAGTGGTTCGTTGGATTGTTCGTAGAAAGCAACTATAACCTATTGTTAAAGGTTTCCAATTAACGCGTGGTTTAATCTTTTCCCACCTAAAATGAACCGGCTGCGGAGTGTCCCACCAGTTTCGATTATGGCCAGGCGAATGAAGTGTGCGCCCTCGGGATAAAGACGTTTTGATTGTGTAATATAAATCTCGGAATTTGCATAATAGAGGCAACACGCGGTAAATCACACAATGGAGGCCACTAATGATGGACTGATGAATGCATTGTTTGACTTTAATGTTATCAAATGCCGGCGGCGATTGTGGCCAATTCAATTATGTTGCTGAATTTTTCATTCGACGTATTGTGAAGGTTGCTCAAATCTACTGAGGGCAGATGCAGATTTTGCATTTCAGTGATTAAATCTGTCAAATCATTCGACGCATGTTCCCGGATTGGATCGAAGCGATTCAATATTTGCCACTGCTGTTATCCAAACATTTACTGCATGATGTGAGGAAAAAAATGACGATTGACTAATGATTTTTAGATTTTCTCTCCCGTACGACATGGCTGTTGCAATTCCTCTAAGGGATGACCCTTGAAATAACTTATACGTGATTTTTGATGCCTTGCTCAGGCATCCTGTGAGTAGGAATCAACGGAAAATAAATTACATCAGAATGACGGTGGTGATTTTGAGTTCTGTGGAAGGCACTATGAGAAATTTTGAATGAAATTGTGAATAGTATACTTTCCTTAAACATCACCAAAATATCAAAAATACTTCAAATTTCTTGTTTATCAATCTCTTAATTGGGGGCTTCTCCTGGTAAAGGTAAAGGTTGATGATGAATGTATGATGATGTATGTTCGAGCTACAGCTTGACAGCTCGAAGGTTTTATGGGAAATGAGAGACGACCGAATCCCCGTCTACTACGATTTGTCTTCAAAATGCTATAAGGCGGCGCTGCCAACCTTTGCGCGCCAACGCCTTTCGACTGTGTGGGGGGGGGGGGGGGGGGGGGGAAGACGACGACGAGCAGCAGCGAGCGAGCGCCCGAGCGGTCGACCGCCATTCGAGTTTCAAACATCGACGCGAACGAAGTGTATTTTCAATACTAATAAATTTCATGATTAAATAGGATAAGTTTAGAGAAATTTAAGTGTAAATTTGTGTCCAACCCGAAAGAATCCATCACTGTATTAAGTGTGTCGCCGGTCAATTAGTTCACCGTTGTTTTAGATCCTCCTCTTGACGCTTGGCGGACTTGCGAAGAAAAGGGTGTTACAGTCCACTAATCCAACAATGTATGATATGTACTACCACCCATTGTAGCACGGAAACTAAATCCTACAGCAATGGGCTCTCCTCTGTTAGACTTGATCAAGCTTTAATATCTACTGATTATCCTTATCATGCCATTGTATGAAGGGCCAAAAAGGGGTTGGGTGGATCGATATGCAACATCAGTTATACGTATCCACAGGGATATAAAAATTCTCCTTCCAAAAAAAAGAATGAAAAATGGGAAAAAAGAACAAGCTATCTAACAAGAGGACGCCGAAAAGGGGGGGGAGAAGGCCCCCCCCTCTTTTCAAAATCTGTTAGGGGGGGGGGGTTGGCTCCCCCTCTCTCTCCATCCGGTGTGCTTATGTGGGGCCCCGCTGGTCCCCCCCCCCCCCCACAAATATTTATATCTTTTTATATATATATATATATATATATATAAAAATGGATTTCTGTCTGTCTGTCTGTCTGAACCACATAGGCTCGAAAACTACTGAACCGATCAGCGTGAAATTTTGTATGAAGAAGCTTTTGGGGCCGAAAAGGTTCTTATGATGGTTTGAGACCCCTTTTTTCTTTGGAAAGGGGGGCTCCCATACAAATGAAGCACACATTTCTGCATAACTCGAGAACTGATCAAGCAAAGGAACCCAAATTTAGCATGCGGAAGTTTTTGGAGGCAAAAAATGTTTCTGTGGTAGTCTGAGACCCCTCCCTTCTCTAGAAAGGGAGGCTCCCATACAAATGAAACAGAAGTTTCTGCATATCTCAAGAACTAATCAAGCAAATGGAGCCAAATTTGGCATGTGGGGTTTTCTGGAGGCGAAAAATGTTTCTATGGTGGTTTGAGAGTCTCCTAGAAGGGGTGCTGTCATACAAATGAAACTAAAATTTATTCATAACTCTAGTTCTAATAAAGCAAATGGAACCAAATTTGGCATGCGGGGATTTTAAAGGCAAAAAATGTTTCTACGGTGGTTCGAGACCCCTCCTCTCTCTCTGGTAGGGAGGGCGGGGCTCCCATACAAATGAAACACAAGTTTCTGAATAACTCGAGAACTAATCAAGTAAATGGAACCAAATTTGGAAGGTAGAGGTTTTTGAAGGCAAGAAATGTTTCTAAGGTAACTCGAGACCCCTCCGCCCTCTGTAAGAGGGGGCTCTCATACAAATGAAACACAAATTTGTGCATAACTCGAGAACTAATCAAGCATATGGAACCAAATTTGGCATGTGGAGGTTTTTGAAGGAAATAAATGTTTCTAAGGTGGTTTGAGACCCCTCCGCCTTCTGGAAGGGGAGACTCCCATAAAAATGAAACATAATTTTTAGCATAACTCGAGAGCCAATGAAGCAAATGAAACCAAATTTGGCATGTTGAGTTTTTTGGAGGCAAGAAATGTTTCTATGGCAGTTCAATACCCCTCCCCATTTTGAAGGGGGGGGGGGCTCCCATACAAATAAAAAGCAAATTTCTGCATAACTCGAGAACCAATCAAGTAAATCGAATCAAATTTGGCATGTGGGGGGTTTTGAAGGCAACAATGTTTCTATGGTGGTTCAAGACTCCTCCCCTTTCTGAAAAGGGGGGGGGGGGCTTCAAACAAATGAAACTCAAATTTTTATTATAATCGAAGAGCCCAGTGTGATGGTTCGAGAACTAATCAAGCAAATGGAACCAAATTTGGCATGTGGGGGGTTTTGAAGGCAATGATTGTATGGTGGTTTGAGAAACCACCTCCCTCTGGAAGGGAGGGCTCCCATACAAATGAATTACACATTTGTACCAAAAATTAGAATTATCCAGGTTACTTTAACACAAAATGTGTATTTCTCGGGTAAGAAGCATATTTTGATAGAAGTTTGAACCCCTGCTTATTCAAGAAAAAAAAACTCATTCCAAAAAACCATAAACATGCCAGTTCCTGGCATTTTCCTTCATTTAGTTGCAAGCGTAGCAGCGCACGCACCGGGTTCAGCTAGTAAAACAATAAATGTTTTAATGGGCGGGCTCACCCATAAAAATATAACACAAATATCTCGAATAACTCGAAAATTAATCAAGCAAATGGAACCAAATCTGGCATGTGGAGGTTTTTAAAGGTATAAATGTTTAAAGGTGACTCGGGACCCCTCCCCTTTCTGAAAAGAGGGGAGGCTCCCTCTCGAATGAAACACCAATTTCTGCATTACTCAAGAACTGATCAAGCAAATAGAACCAAATTTGGCAGGTGGGGGGTTTTGAAGGCGAGAAATGTTTCATTGTTGGGTTGAGACCCCTCCACCCTCTTTAAGGGGGGCTCCCATATAAATGAATCACATTTTTTTGCATTACTCAAGAACAAATCAAGCAAATGGAACGAAATATGGCATGCTGAGGTTTTTGGTGGCAAGAAATAATTCTATGGTACTTCAAGATCCCTCCTTCTCTTTAAGAGGGGGGGGGGGGGTCTCTCATATAAATGAAACAGAAATTTCTGCAGATCTCGAGAACAATTCCAGCAAATCTAACCACATATGGCATGTGGGGGTTTTAAGAGGCGGGGTATATATATAAGTGAATTTTTGTCTGTCTGTCTGTCAGTCTGACCCTTATACACTCGGTAGCTAGCGAACCGATCGGCGTGAAATTTGTATGCAGGTGTTTTTAGGGCTGGGGAAGGTTCTTATGATTGTTTGAGTCCCCTCCCTTCTCTGGAAGGGGGGCTCTCATACAAATGAAACAAATGGGAGGTTTGAAAGCAATGATTGTATGGTTATTTGAGACCCCTCCCCCCTCTGGGGGGGGGGGGGCTATAGAAGCTAAAGAAGCACATACAGATGAAAAAAATAACAAAAGAGAATAGACTAAAAAAAAGGGATGGAGGAAAAGAGAAGAAGAAAATGTAAATGGAAAAAAAAAATGGGGGGTTAATTGGGGTTTTAAAGAGGCGTTTCCAGATGAAATCAGCCGGAAAAAGTCAAAATCTTGCACGACCCTCTCCGATTTGGATGAAACTTTGCACATGTCTTCGGAATTGGTGATGATGGATTTTCCGCGGGTTAAGGGAATTTTTTGACTCAAGACATTTTTTTCAAAAGGGCGTATGTGTTTTGTCATGCGTATTTTTCAAAAAATCATAACTCGAAAACCGTTGGTTGTAATAAAATTGCGTCTGAGAAGAAGTTGTAGTTAATTAATTTGACTTTATGAAAAAAATATGTACACTGTAAAAAAAAATTTTTTTTCTTCAAAAAAATCAAAAATTAAACTTAAAAATCAATTAGCAAATCTGTCCAACGTACGATTTTTATAATTTTTTTTTCCAAAAAGACTTTAAGTCATAAAAAAAGAATAGAAGTTGTTCTACGATGGAGCAACTTAAGATAAAAAAGTTCTTAGAAGTAAGAAAAATTCAAGTTTTTTCCAATTTGTTGTTTTTGCATAAATAACCATATTTTAATAATATAATACGATTTTTCTAGTGATTTTAAACAAAAATGCTCTTGGTGAGCAACATTCTATATGTACCCGTTTTCGAGATAATTTGAAAGTAATGTCGAAAAAATGGCTTTTTCCATGAAAATATCCCTTTTTCAAAAGTTAGTCGTGATTGTCCATCTTCAAAAGTATTTTTTTCAAATTGTACATAAAATTTTCAACAACTATCCTTTTGACACCAAGAAGATTGAACATCTTCTTAATTAACGAAATTAACGAATCTTAATTACCAAATAAAAATTTTGAGTTTTTTTTTGTTCATACATGATTTATTTATTTTTTCTACTATTTTAAAAAAAAATTGTATTTACATTTTTACAAACACTATTTCCTAACATTCCTATAAATATTATGAAAACTCAGTATTTCGTCAGTTGAAAATATTTTCGCAGCGATTTTGTTATCTGCAACTGGAATGAAGGAGTGATATTTCTGTGTACCAGGAATCATTTTTGTTTGCTGATAACTACCACCCCATTCTGCAGCTCCCTCTTCATATTCTTCTTGTGAAACATAGCAAAATGATATTTTTGTGAAATTTTCTTGATTTCTCTTAATAGCCCAATCATACAAAGTTTTCGCACTTGTTATTGGATGTTCATGTTGTTTGGCCAAGCTTGCTCTTGTTGCCATTCGTTTTAATGTGCCGCCAATTGCATCACATGGTCCCTTACCATGTGAAGTTGCGAAAAAATGCCACTCAGAATCAATGTTGTATTTCTCTTTAAACTTGCAGAGGCTTGCAAAATTTTTTCTATTTTTGTATTGGGAAGCAGCCCCATCAGACATAAAAATGGCCTTTTTTATATTCATTAGTTGATTTAAATACGTTAGTAATTTAGAAATAAATACTTGTACCGCAATTGTATCATGTCTTAGAACTTCTGATATTACAACAAAACTTAGATTTTTAAGCATTCCTGACTCCATATAATAAATAACAAACGGATGAATTGTAGCCTGATCATTGTTCCAATGATGACTTTGAACAGCATCCTGAAGTACAAATGAATAATTCTCTGCAAAATCGCAAATAATAACTACTTCTCCTTCTTTTAATGAAGACTTTGTATCTTTTAAAAATTTAGATTGCTTTGTTTTTATATAATCATGAGTTAATAGTTTTTCTAATTTCTCGCTAAAATATTCAACAAATTCATCGACAGGTTTTAATAGCGTTTCTAAATTACATCTATCAGTTGTAATCCATTGTTCGAACGATATCTCAGACAAGTTATGTTTCTCAAGTTCTTTTAAAAATCTTATCTCAAATTCTGACAGCGTGGGACAATTTTCGCATTCACGGAGGTAACAATATTTTGATCTTGATGATGAATTACACAATAACTTCTCAAAATGTTGATTACAATCAGTGTTGAATGAATATTTTTTTAAACTGTGAAGCATTAAATCAATATTTTCGTGAATTGCGCAAACACAAACGTTGTGAGAACCTGAAGCATTTAGCAATTTACAATGTTTTGGTCGTAATGCTGCAAAAGTATTAAATCCTATTTTTTGTTCACTGTCTTTTTTAAATCGAGTGAATGTTTCTCTAGGTGATGAAAGAAATAACCGTTTTTGAATTTTTGACGCTTACCATAAGTGTTTACAGAGACATAATCTCTTTGTCCCGGCATGGCTCTGCTGATGTCGTCCTCGTCAAAAAATTGTATCACTTGATTCTTTATATCCGGATTCAAACGGTTCCCCGATCTGTCGTTGGGGGTAGCCAATACTCCATTTTCGGCTGCCAATTCTTTTGCTTGTAATGCAAGGTATTTCCCAAGTAACCATGAAGCTTTATATAGATACATCAATTTTGCATAATATTAGGATATAAGTTTATGGTATAAAGCAGTCTAATCATACATGCGTACTTAAAGTAGAACTAAAGTCGAAAAGGGCCCCACTCCTGTCAAATTAAAGCTAGCGCACATGCTTTATTGAAAATCGAGAACAAGTATAATTAGGGCATAGTAACTTTTTCAACATTTGAATTACTGCTTTTACTGAAATGTTTTATTGCATTTAATAAAGTCAGAAATATAGAGCTTGGGATATTTTGGAATAAAATATCAAAGGTCTATAAGCGCTAAATTTCTTCTAATCTGAATTCAATTTCCTCTGATACGTTTTTGATTTAGGGGTATTAATTCATATTATTTCACGTACGATCTTCGCGTTACATTGCTGGGATTTATTTTTTATAAGCTCAAATGTGTTTCCTACAGCTGTATTCGCTCCAACGCTTCCCAACAAACAATTATCGATAAATCGAAACTATACTAAAACTGCATTATAGAAACACTGCATAATATAAGTGATTTTCAGCATATGATTTAGCGACCCATTTCGATAATAAAAACATTATAATTCACTCTACACAGATTTTTTTCCTTTAGTTTGTGTTAAGATCACCCCATATGGAAAACTTTCAACCCGGGAAACTCAGACATTTTTATTGTAAATATTTATCAATAACAACATTTTTCCTACACTTTACATATAACAGGCCATAGTTGGAAACGTGGAAAAAAATATGTTCCTAACATTGGGTCTATGGTTTTCTTGTTAAATGCAGCCATATTCCAAACCAAATTTACTGCTGCTAAGTCCAAAGTGAAGTGAGTTAATGAAGATGACGATTCTGGATCTGTACATCTGGCAGCTCGGCTCGATCATTTGGTTTCTCATTTCTAATGTCAAATTGGAATTCGTCATCCAGATGATACTGCACCAATGCTGCTTTTTAGCTAGCGATGAAGCATTTATTGAGATAATGCAATAATGCATCATTTAATGCGTATTTAACGTTAAGTTGTTTGTAGATATATGGTAATGCATCATAACATTTTTAATGTAAATGGTAATGCTACATAGCATGGGAGTTGTTGAAAAAATGTCATATGGCATTACTGTTGCTGATAGTCAGTCGAATTAGTGTTATGATATAATGCTTGTGGTTACTTGGGTTGTTTGTTTCAAATTTGCTCGTTATCTGCTGAATCGTCCACGAATTAGGCAAAACTGTTAATATACGTATTTTATCTATTCTTGAACAATCTGGTTCTATGAATTTTTCTTTCCATTTGGAAATAATTTCATCATATTCCACAACCTTTGTTTTCAATGTAGCTAACTCTTCGACTTCTTCTTGTGGTGGTAAGCTGAATAGATATTTTCTAATACCTGCTACAATTTCGGCAAATTTTTGCCGACGGTATTTATCGTTTTTAAATTCTCTAATGGATATCGGAGACACATTTATTCCTGCAATTCCATTATTGAATAACTCAATGTTGTGTATCCTGGAATAATCCGGTAGGTCACTGTCCTGAGAAGATGCCGAGGTAATTGAAGCTGCCGATGGTATTTCCTTCAAATCGTTCCGTGATGTGGTTGGTGCTTCGTCATGTCCACCGTTTTCTGGTTGCTCCACTCTTTCGACAGGATTACGACGATACGAATATAACCGACATGAATCACAAATTCTTAATGACGTGTACAAATGGACCGTACACTGCATGGATAAAAGTTTTTCAATTAACTTGTCAGTTAAATTTCTAAGTTTAGGCGAACACCGTCTCCCGATTTCACGAAAAGGTTTACAACAATGCTTTGTTTCAAGTTCCATTTCAAATCGTTTTACACTTTACGCTACTTATGAAAGACACTGTTAAACTGATGTCATGACTTTGTAATGTAATCCTTTTTATACGTACTAGGTACGCACTTTAGGTACTTTTTTGAAATATTGGTATGTGCAGGGGTATGCATGTAAATTATATTTTCTGTCAAAACCAAAGTGAATGCATAAATAGGTATAAATGGGCGTAACAATTGTATTCTTGCTGGTATAAACAGTTTAACTAATTAAATACATTATGTTTCTACCTGAACAAAGTACGCTTGTACACTAACATGAATACTAATTATTTTTGTTTCGGGTTAGGTTTTCATAATATACTGTAAGTAAAAGCAGCAAATTTTGTCGTGTTACCTACAGTAAATATCAGGAATCAGTTTGTCTAGTATTCTCGGTAATAACAGGTATATTGTAGAAAATTTTATGTACAATTTGAAAAGAATACTTTTGCAGATGTACAATCACGACTAACATCTGAAAAAGGGATATTTTCATGGAAAAAGCCATTTTTTCGACATTAATTTCAAATTATCTCGAAAACGGATACATTTAGAATGTTGCTCACCAAGAGCATTTTTGTTTAAAATCACTAGAAGAATCGTATTATATTATTCAAATATGGTTATTTATGCAAAAACAACAAATTAGAAAAAAATTAGAATTTTTCTTACTCCTAAGAACTTTTTTATCTTAAGTTGCTCCATCGTAGAACAACTTCTATTCTTCTTCTTTCGACTCAAAGTCTATTTGAAAAAAAAAAAAATATAAAAATAGTACTCTGGACAGATTTGCTAATTGATTTTTAAGTTTAATTTTTGATTTTTTTTGAAGAAAAAAATTTTTTTTTTACGGTGTACATATTTTTTTCATAAAGTCAAATTAATTAACTACAACTTCTTCCCAGACGCAATTTTATTACAAGCAACGGTTTTCGAGTTATGATTTTTTGAAAAATACGCATGACAAAACACATACGCCTTTTTGAAAAATTTGTCTTGAGTCAAAAAATTCCCTTAACCCGCGGAAAATCCATCATCACCAATTCCGAAGACATGTGCAAAGTTTCATCCAAATCGGAGAGGGTCGAGTTCAGTCATTTGCTCATTTGGCAGAGAAATGCTCCAGCCCTTTGGAACCGTGGAATACTCCTATCACTCTCTGGAATAGTTCTAGAAGAGAGAGCCCACAATCTGTCTTTCTGGACATTGTGGGATTGTTGCAAGACGAATAACTTTTCGTCAGGAAAGATAAATTCTTCCCCACCGTGCCGCGACAAAGGCAGACTTGCTCTTTCGAGTTGTTCCTGCTGGGAAGGTTCCGAAACTTCGTGTACCTTACGTTTTTTTGAAAGCTTGGAATCCGAGGTCATTTTGCAGTACCTTGTGATCAAAAAGTTCCGGTAATTTTCAATTTAAAAAGGCCGCCTTTATTTTTTCGGTAAAATCTTTTTAGTGTAAGATGGCAACACTAGTTCTGATATTCTGTCAAAGTGTGAGAGCAAATTATCCATTAGTTTTGTTTTGACAACTGCTTTTGTTAGTCGAAAAATAGACGCTCGGCGATTTTTACCATGGATAAAAAATTGGAACAACGCGTTTGTGTGAAATTTTGTGTTGCAAACGGATTTTCTGCAGCGGAAACGCTCAGAATGTTGCAAAAAGCCTTTGGTGAGGACTCTATGTCACAAAATCGTACATTTGTTTGGCACAAAGACTTTAAAGAAGGCCGTGAAAGCGTGAGTGACATGCCGCGTTCTGGACGACCATCGACCTCAACTACCGATGAAAACATCGCTTCCGTGAAGAATTTAGTTATGGAAAACCGCTCAATTAGCATTCGGGAGATAGCTGCACTCCTTGATATCTCATTTGGATCGACCGAACACATTTTGACGGAAATTCTGGGCATGAAACGCATTGAAGCACGACTTGTTCCAAAAGAGCTGAATTTTTTGCAAAAACAGCATCGAGTTGAGGTCGCTAAACAGATGATTGCGAACGCAGATAGCGATCCCACATTCATGGAACGCATCATAACTGGTGATGAAACGTGGGTATATGAATTTGATATGCTCACAAGTCAACAATCGTCCGAATGCGCGCCGAAGATGAGCCGAAACCAAAAAAATCACGACAAAGTCGCTCCAAAATTAAAGTTTTACTGACCGTTTTCTTTGATTTTCGCGGTGTCGTCCATTCTGAATTCCTTCCAGAAGGTCGAACGGTTAACAAAGAGTATTATTTACAAGTTATGAGACGTTTGCGTGAGGCAATTCGAAAGAAGAGGCCAGAATTGTGGCGCAATAATTCGTGGATTTTACACCACGATAACGCTCCATCACACACCGCGCTCACTATTTGTGAATTTTTGGCCAAGAACTCCACCAATACCATCAAACAAGCACCATATTCACCAGACCTTGCCCCGTGCGACTTCTTTCTCTTCCCAAAACTGAAAATTCCGCTCAGAGGTAGGCGTTTTGAATCGATTGATGCGATAAAAAAGAATTCGCTGGAAGAACTGAAAGCCATACATTCATCGGCCTATAAAAAATGTATGGATGATTGGATAAAGCGCTGGCATATGTGTGTTGCCTCTAATGGCGAGTACTTTGAAGGCGATAATAAAGATATCAATTAAAAATGGAAATAAATGCGTTTTTTTTTTTTCAAATTACCGGAACTTTTCGATCACAGGTATATTGTGCATTGACGATCTCGAAACATTCAGATCTGCGGCCATTTTACGTACAGAGCGCTGTGATTTTCGTCTAATCCGTTCCCTGGCCACTTTAACAACTCGTGCAGTCCGCACCGTACGAGTACGACTGGATCTCCTCCGGTCATCCAACGAGCAGGTGTCACGGTACCTTCGGATGGTTCGGTACACAAAATCCCGCTTTACTCCGAGGTTTTTCAAATTTCTGAAAATTGCGCCCGGGCGCTCACCTTTCAAAAACTTTTTTATCACCACAGCACGAAACTCCTTCATCGCTGGTAAAAGATAAACACCGAATGAAAACAATCGGACATAACCTAAAAGCGTTTGTATAAACATAGTGCAAAACTACACCAACACATACGTGAAGCATGTTGAGTAGTTGCACGACACCAATGCAAGGAAAAAGTGTATGAGAATATATCGGACACGGTGTAAGTCACTTCACATTTTATCAGGCGACCCTTTTTTTGCACTTGTGGTGCCATAAGTGAGAAGCGTTGCAACTACTAAATGAAGACGCTCAATCTGAGCTATCCAGTTTTTGTTATACCTAGCGTAATATTCCAAAAGTACTCAACAGACAAATTGAAACGAATCAAAAATTGTTAAACAAAGGCCCTAACTAGGAAAACGATTTCCGAACAACTCGCCGCAAATTCGACTTGTTGCCAGCTGCGCATGTCATGACAAAAGCAACTAAATATGGTGTGCTGCAACTCGAGCAGGATAGGAAAAAGATCGTCTGTTGGAAAGAAAGCGAGATTTACGACTTGCAATTATTATTATTGAATTGTATTGAATTGCAATTGGAATTATCTCAGACGGAAAATCTCTGATTACGTCTAAAGGAAGTAAAGCCGTAGGTCCCAAGTCACGATAATACGGCATGAAGAACGAGAAGAAGGTTTTGGGTCTGTTTTAAAATCAATATATACTAGTAAAAGTTGCATCGAAATTGAATCATATTCTCGTTTAAAATAGCAAAGTAAGCAGATTAAAAATTAACTCTATGAAATAGACTGCTGCTGTGGGGTTGTGGTTTGAATTTGGTTGAATCTTTTCACTTTCGATATGAATATGAAACTTAAATCACCCATTTTTCATACTTTAAAGCCTTAATGCATCATATATGGTCAATATACGATCGATTCATGGAAGCACATAAATAAAAATAGTTCTACGACAGCAGTTCGTAGTAGTATCAAATACAAAAAGACAATTTAAACGAGACATTATAAAAGTGACTTTTGAGACCATTTTGTTAAAAAAAAAGAGACTTAAGATACCTTTCATTGAACATCGAGACTTTTCAGAGACTAGTTTGCAAGTTTGCATTCCCTCGTTTTGTCCAGCCGATTAATTCCAGGATAAGACATCATTCCTCGCTCACCTCATTAGAACTCCAAGACTTAACTTATTTAACTTCACTATTTTTCCTTCAATCATGTGATGATGCAGAAGTCGGTCAAACGAGGCACATACTCTGTATACTACAAATATGTTAAACTTCTTCTCTTAGTTTGATGAATTCAAATCTTCTCAAAAAAAAAACATCAATAAGTTTGCTAGGATGTCTACAAGATAATGCTTTTTTTTTCGGAGCTAGTACTTACAACAACTTCTCATCGAATCAAATGGTGATTTACTATGCTGAAATCGGTATGGAGTTTTTTGTGTCATTATTAATGATCTATATTTGTTTTTGAAATGTATGAATTGTTTAAGAATGCAGTTGAATTGATGAACTTTTATGTAGTGCTCGAATCATTTTTCTCTCTGTTCCTGTCTGTCCAATGTTTTGAGAATGGATAATCTTCCTGTAAACGACACCTCCGCCAATTGGTGCATTCCAGGCGTAGTGATGAAATCAGCTCTAATTCCTGGGAAACTTTCGGTCTGCTGTGTAAATAGCTTGTGTGCCCGAAATATGGCTAAATTTAACGAATTCACGCAAATCATACTTATGACCAATGTCGATATTATCTGCGTATGCGAAACCTGGTTAAACGATCGGATTGATAATAGCTTAATACCAATAGACGGATATAAACTGATCAGGCATGACAGGGCAGGCAGAATAGGTGGTGGAGTGATAATTTATGTTAAAAATGGTTTGAACTACAATGTTCTCGAATTATCTACTAATGAAATAGGTGTAACATATTCCGAATTCATTGTTTGCGAAATTAGTATTCAGAACCGTAAAAAGCTTTTTGGGGTCCTATATAATCCCCCTGAACATGATTGCTCTGAGACTGTAAACACCTTACTTTGTGGTTATGGTGCACAATATGATGGTATTTATTTGCTGGGTGACTTTAATACTAATTTTCAAGCAGTACATGCGCCAAAAACGGTAAGACTTCAAGAAGTATTAAACGCTCATGGTATGTTTTGCCTAGGCAAGGAGCCTACTTTTTTCCATACGAATGGGTCATCACAATTGGACCTATTTTTGTGTTATGACCACAATCATGTTCTGAGATTCAACCAAACAGACATACCGGTGCTTTCCAACCATGATATGATTTTCACTTCTTTGAACATAGAAACCACACCGGTCAGGATTCAATATCGAAATTACGATCGGATTAATGCAGATGCACTTCGTGACTCCTTAGAATCCGTAGATTGGGAAAATTTTTACAGAGTAAATGATCCCGATTTGCTGATCGAAATGTTTAATCTTATATTATGCGATTTTCACGATAGCTTTGTTCCACTACGAACAAAAACGATAGACAATAAAAAATCTAACCCATGGTTTAACAGTGATATTGCAAGAGCAATTGTCGATCGCGACCTCTCATTTAAACAATGGAAATTTACTTTCAATGAAGATGATCATGCGTTATATAAAAGGCTTCGTAATAAAGTAAATTTAATGATTCGAAGGGCGAAATACAAATTTTATGTTGCACGGATCAGAATTGATCTACCTCCAAAAGTGGAAACGATTAAAAAATATTGGTGTGAATAATTCGTGTGAAAAGCCATGCAATAATTTCACAGCCGATGAAATTAATAATTACTTTTCTGAAATTTTCAGCACTGATGATTCCAGTTTCAGACCGTCACCACAGCTTCAGGAATGGTCTGCTTTCAATTTTCAAGAAATCGATGAAGCTCATGTCGTTAATGCCATATACGACATTAAATCTGATGCAGTTGGTCTGGACAATATTCCACTTAAGTTCTTAAAAATCTATTTGCCCTACATTGTTTCACAAATTACTCATATTTTCAATGCCTTTATTCACAGTTGCCGTTTTCCCATAAGCTGGAAACGATCTAAAATCATTCCAATAAAAAAGAAAAGCACTTTGAACTCCATCCAGAACCTTCGACCGATTAGCATCCTATGTGTTCTTTCTAAAGCCTTTGAAGCTCTATTAAAAATTCAAATATGCCAATACATAAATGAAAATAATCTTCTAAGTAACATCCAGTCGGCTTACAGGCCAAAACATAGTACAAAGACAGCAATGATGAAAGTTTTTGATGACATCGGCATTGTTTTAGATAAAGGGAAACCCGTTTTGTTAATTCTCCTTGATTTTTCTAAAGCTTTTGATACGATAAGCCATTCTAAGCTCTGTACTAAATTACAAAGGTTTTTTGGTTTTTCTTTTAACGCAGTTCAATTAGTTTATTCATACCTCACCGAAAGATTTCAAAGCGTATACAATAACAGTTGCTTCTCTCGGTCAATACCAGTTGGATCAGGTGTTCCTCAAGGATCAATTTTGGGACCAATTTTCTTTGCTATGTACATAAATGATTTACCAAATGTTTTAAAGCATTGTCAAATACATATTTACGCAGATGACGTGCAGCTTTATTTTGATTGCTCTATCCACGATATGGATTCCATTGCAAATTTAGTAAATGAAGATTTGTCAAACATTGCTGAGTGGTCTTCCAGGAACTTGTTGTCGATCAATGCTGGTAAGTCTTATGTAATGTTTTTAACCTCGAGCTCATATAGCGGAAGTTTTCCTCTAATTATACTACATGGAAGCCAACTGAATTATGTGCAAAAAGCAACGAGTCTTGGTATCAGTATCAAGAATAATTTCGACTGGGATGATTATATTTTGCAACAATGTGGTAGAATTTACTCAAAATTAAGAACTCTTAAGCTGATTGGACATTTTCTGCCGTCAGATGTCAAGATAAAGATATTCAAAAGCCTAATTTTTCCATATTTTATTAACTGCGACTTTTTACTGCTACAAGCATCGTCAAATGCTAGAAACAGATTACGTGTAGCACTGAATTCCTGCATTAGATTCGTCTTCAATCTGACTCGTTTTGATCACGTTTCTCATTTACAATCTATACTGATAGGATGTCCTTTTGAAAACTTTGCTAAACTTAGATGTTGTCTTCAAATCCAAAACATATTAGTAGCAGAACAGCCAGGGTACTTACACAGTAAGTTGATTCCATGCAGAAGTTTTCGCTCTAAAAAAATTATCATTCCTCGCCACCGTTCAACGAAATATGGAAACTCCTTTTTTGTCAGAGGTGTCGCCTATTGGAACGCACTCCCTAATGATCTTACTAGTGAATCATCAAGAATGAGGTTCAGAGAGAGATGTTTTGAGCACTTCAATTAATAGTTTAATAATATAGTTAATAAGTCAAGTTTGAAAACAAAAGAATTAAATTTCAAGAGCTAAAGCAAAACGTGACACTGATTCTACATTATAAGCATAGTAACGTTTATAAGACAGTTAGTCTTAAATTACCGATTTAAATAAAGAAACTGAAACTGAAACTAAATTATATGTATAATAAAATTTTTTTATGGCCTTTTTTCCGCAATGGCAAGTTGCAAAATCTGGCCAAAATAGAACGGAACAATTGTGTCGCTTCAGGAAAGGCAGTAGACGTTTTTGTAGGCACTCGCTCAGATAAATTTCCTGGTTGATGGTTCCGGTCGCAATGTAAACGTTGCTCTTCAAGCCACAGGTACAGATGGCCTGCCACACCTGTTATTTCTTCGCGAACTTTGACAGTTTAATGTACTTGAAAATAGCTGCCACCTTTCCCCGTCCAGTTGCCGTATAAAATTCCTGTCCAGGAAGCTGTTTAAAGTCTGCCTTGACGTAAGTTTCATCATCCTGTACCACGCAATCAAACTTCGTCAGCATCGTCGTGTACAACTTTCGCGATCGTGCTTTGGCCGACGTCTATTGTTTATCTTTGCGATTTGGAGTCACCACTTTCTTGTAAATCGATAGTCCAGCTCGTTGTTTAGCTTATCCACGGTTGAAGGCGGCACTCCCAGCTTCTTGGCGACATCTCGGACGGAGAGGTTAGGGTTCCGCTCGAAACAGTGGGCTACTCTTTTTGTCGTCGCGTTGGCCTCCGGCTTTCGATTTCCTACAAATCCAGCTTTCCTGGCTGACGACAAACGTTCACCGAACACTTTTAATACGTTGATAACAGTTGATTTAGCCACATTCAACAATTTCTCCAGCTTGGCGCGAGGGCAATTTGGATTTTTGCCATGCACGTGCCAAATTTTGATGCGTTGCTTCTCTTCCTTCGACAACATTTTGATAACTGAAGTGTTAATCTCAAAATAGAGGCATGATGCTACACGCACACATCTTAAAAATGAGGGGTGTGCGCAGTTCTTTAATGCACGATGAAAGGAAATACGTCAAGTTTAAGTCGACCAAATTTTGATCGGAACACCCTTTATATGAAGTAATAGTCTATCGCTTCCACTTTGAACTATTCTTCGATATCATTTACTGCTTAGTGTTGACTGGTTCATCATAATCCATTCAAACTGAATCGTACGACGATTTCACAGTCCCAATTAAGCAATGAAAAAATAACACCGAATTTCCTACCGTGTCATCACAAAAATTATGTGCCCTCGAAAAACCGCTCGCGATGATTTGAATGATGATTGGACAATTTTTCACCGCCCGCAGTAGCAAGCTGCGCGCTACCTTTGGCATTAGGTTGCAAAATTTGCGTCCCTTCGTTGCATGTCCCACGAGCTTTCGATTTTTTTTTTCGACAGTCGAGAAGTTGATTTGGGATTTCCAGCTTGTTGACAGGGAACCATCAGCGGCAACCGACCAACCTTCATCTTCCACGGTCTCGTGACGTTGACGATGAGCGGCGAACGACGAACGAACACGACGGCGAGGATGATGATGATGATGAGGTAGAAAAAGTGAAACGATGAAAATCACTTAATGCACTTTTCATCTCGCATTCAAGGAGGGACTCGCCATAAATATTTGAAGGGTTACTGAAAGAGAGCACCGCAGTGTCCTGTTTCCACTCGGGTAAATATCTAATGCTGGCACATATGGAGATGGAGTCCACATTCACCTTAATTGACAGTGATTGATGACAGTACTTAAGATGGGAAGTTTTCCGAAGGAACGGAGTGGGTTGGTGGCGGCATGGCCCATATGTTGATAAGTGAAATCTCAGCCAGCAGTAGTGACGGCTGAGGATGGCTAATCTTATTAATAATGAAACTGAAGTCCCTTGGGAATAAGAAGTAACAAGGTCGCTCTTCCCAACTTTGGGTTTTCTTAGGGTTCGTGAGATGGATGCGTTTGATGACCCGTTCGCCGGTCGATCCGATTGGAACGACATTGGCGATGAGGGCAAACTCTATGACTGCTGTCGCATCAACAGGCTCAAAGTGAGGTGTGAAATTGACCTGATTGAGTTTAATCAGCGGGACTAGGATGGATGGCCGACGGCTGGGGTTGGAATTCGCACGTTTCTCTGTCTCTAGAGCACGCTTCAGCTAGACTAATTAATTGGATCGATGAGTTTAGTGGATTAGATGTCTTGTTTCGATAATGACTGTCGGTCCTTAATGGATCTGGCGAGTTATACGGTCTTAGTGCTAAGATGGGTGTATATGCTGATAGTATTTTCATAAGATGAGAAGATTTGATTAAAGCCTCTTGTTAATCGATGCTTCCTAGGAGCCACTGACAAAATATCCGTGAGAAAGGTTTCATTTCCCCATACTGATACCACCAACGGTTTACACTTTTTGGTGAAAGTTTATATTTTGAGGACTTCTTGAGGACTTCATGACATAATTTTGGTAATGGTTTGGTAAACATTATCGATGTGTCCCTGGTTGCTATTAATTTCCTCAGAGAAGCCGAGCTCATCGGATAAGGACTGTATCGAAAATAAGTTATCCACATATTTTTCTCTCAAATCATATAAAAAAATGATGTTTTATTCGAACAAATGGATGATTCTTTATTGTACGGGATTGAACATGCTCATTGTGAAGATCGGATGAAATTAATATTATTCTTTCACGAATTTGCGAATTTTTGATTGAACACTTTTCATCACGTTCCGGACAAGTGTCTCATTACATTTTTTGGACGCCTTAGTCCAATTTTTTAAATATTTTCCGCCACTTTACCAGTTTTTTTGAAGACCCTCTTCAAAATCGCCCAAAAGCGTTCGATAGGCCGAAGCTGAGGGCAATTTGGCGAAATAATGTCTTCCTCCACGAAATCTATACCCTTTTCCGTGAGCCAATTGAGAGGTGTTTTATCGTAATGCGCCGACCCTTAATCCGGGCAAAACAGTTGAGGAGTACAATGCTTGTGATATAAAGGCGGCAACCTCTTCTGCAGACACTCAGATCGATAGATTTCCGCATTGATTGTTCCGATAGTGTAAACAATGGTAGACTTCATACCGCAGGAACATATTGCACTTTTCGACCAAACTTCTCTACTTGGATCGACCTGTCTGCATCGCTTACATCCTCCCCTACGACGGCAGTGTAATATTGTGGACCTTGAAGGGTTTTTCAGTCCTCTTCGCTGCAAAACTCGCGAATACAATTTTCGGGCCCTTGGTGCTGCGCGTTGCTTCTGTTTTTCACTTTATTTGGCGATTTTCTGCTTCTTGTAGGTCTTTCGGTTGTTCTGTTTCTTGATATGTTGAATCATCCCGACGCTGGTTTGGCCGCTTTATTGGCCAAAGCACGTATTGACATTGATTTGTTCTTCCGATTTAGAGCTACCCCGAGCAAAGGTTTATACCAAATTAATAACAAATTCTGATTCCAGGCTTTCATTGTTTGATCACTTAATATGTTATCGACAAGGCTTAATAAACAGCCAAATTAATATAATAAATTACAAAAACATTCTCTTGGAGTGTCATAATAATAGCTTATTTTATGATCACTTAGAACATCTCGATAACAAATCCAGTCTTCTTAGCAAATTTATTGAAATAGTTCAAATTATGTCATCAATTTGAAATCAAATTTTCACGCTAATATTTGAAATTTTTTGTTTGATAACAAGCAAAATTGCTTGTTCAAATATGCTCGTAATATTTATAGTTTTTTATTCAGTTAGTAACGTTCGTCCAAAATTGTATGTTTAAAATGATAATATGTGCATCCCAAGTAACACGAAATGTTTAACTGTATGCAATTTTGCTTCTATGTGACGAATAATAATGTTGCCATTTCGATGATTGAAAACTGTTTAGGATACTACTAAAGAACTGAAATAGCGTAGAAGGTGGGGTCTATGAAACATAATAAAAGTTCGACAATGGTCATAAACAAAAAAAATATTAGGATTTAGAAAAACAAATGATTGTCGGTTTTCAAAAAGATATTCATGAGCTAGGTTTGAACCACGAATTCTAAGCTCATTACATCGGTCTTCTTACCACTCGACCGTTTCAACCATTTTGAGAAATGGATCAATTAGAATCCTCTTAAACCACCATTATTTAAATTAGCACCAATGTGATAGGGGACATAGTAACTCATTTTAACATATGAGAATTCAGGCGTAAGCGTTTAAATTAAATGGATTTGCTGCTGATTTGAATTTGATGATCGGTCGATTAAGGAGTGTATCGAATATAAGCTATCCACATACATTTGCGTTGTACGCATGTATTTGTGATGGTTTTTTATGCTCTGAACACTGCATGCTGTGCGTTTGACTGTCAGGTTTCTTTTGTTTACTTGTTTGTGCGGTTCAAATTCTGCGTTTTCAAAATGTCGCGTATTGAAAAGGAAGTGAAAATTAAGGTTCTGGACACATGGCTAAATGAGAAGGGTATTACTATGCGAAAATTGGCGAAGCGGTTTGGAATTCATCATGCGAGTGTTAAAACCATCATTAATAAATTTGAGGAACACTTTTCTTTGGATGAGCTACCAGGAAGAGGCAGAAAACCCGGTTCTTCCAACCCGAAACTGGAGCAGAAAGTGGTACCTCTAATCATGAAGAACAAATCAATGTCAATACGCGATTTGGCCAAAAAAGCAGGAACGAGTGTCGGAATGATCCAGCGTATCAAGAGGCGAATCCACCTGAAGACCTACAAGAAGCAGAAAATCTCGAAACAAAGTGCAGAACAGAAGAAGCGAGCAGCAACAAGGGCCCGGAAATTGTATTCGCGTCTTTTGCAGCGTCCGGATGCATGCGTTTTGATGGACGATGAGACCTATGTAAAGGAGGACTCAAAAACCCTTCCAGGTCCAAAATACTTTACTGCCATCGTTGAGGAGGATGTGAGCGATGCGGACAGGTCGATTTAAGTGGAGAAATTCGGTCGAAAGGTACTGGTATGGCAAGCAATATGTTCCTGTGGTTTGAAGTCAACCATTTTTTACACTACTGGAACTATAAATGCGGAAATCTATCGATCTGAGTGTCTCCAGAAGAGATTGTTGCCTTTATATAAGAAGCATAGTACACCTCCACTGTTTTGGCCGGATTTAGCGTCGGCTCACTATGCCAAAACCACTCTCAATTGGCTTGCGGAAAAGGGGATAGATTTCGTTGAGAAAAATATCAATCCACCAAATTGCCCTCAGCTTCGACCCATCGAACGTTACTGGGCAATCGTGAAGAGGGTAAGGCAGCTGGGAACATGCAGGAGTTCAAAAAAATTTGGGCTCAAGCGTCCAAAAAATGCGATGCAACACTTGTCCGGAACTTGATGAAGAGCATTCGATCCAAAGTTCCAAAATTCGTGAAGGAATAACTTAACTTTCATCCGGTCTTCATTATGTTCAAGTTTAACCTCGTACAATAAAGGATCAATTTTTTAAAATATCGGTTTTCAACATAATTTGAAAGAAAGTTTGTGGATAGCTTATTTTCGATACACTCCTTACACGCTTGATTTGGCAATTTTTAACGTTTTTGCGATTTTTATTGCGAACAACGTTGGATTATCAACGTGGGTGTGCAGATTTTTTTCTCTTCGCTCGGCTTCCATCTGGAAGAAATTTCGAAAAAAACTCGTTCGCACGGTACTGAAGTTGCTGGAATACATAGTCGTTGCTTTATCAGATCGTATGCTCTTGGATAAACGGCTTTTCGGCTCTCCCACCACTCGAGGGGATCATTTATCCATGATAGTTTAGGTTCAGCGAGATATTTATCTAACTCTAACGTTGCTACTGAAGTTGAATTTTGGTTCCCTTGATCTTCAATAATTTGTTTGTCCAAATCCTCCCTCAATGACGATGAACAAGCTGTAGAGCACTCCTTTTGAACATCTTTGCACACTACGTTATCCTCGTTGTCAGACATATGTTTTACCGCCGACGTGTACGCGAGTTTGTAGGCATTTTCATCCCAAAAGGCTTGTTTTTTGAACCGTGGATCCAATAAAACTGCCTGTGCAATATGCTCATTTGTTTTCCTTCCACCAAATCGATTTTGAAGTCTTTGTTCAAGTTCATTATTCAACGCAATGGCAGAATCTGAGAGACTTGCATCCGAAAACGACGCCATCTTCTTCAGCATAATGTGGTACAGCATACATGTTTTGGAAATCGAAACGTTTTTCTCTGCAGAAATCTCTACAGTAACATCGTAGAAGATTCGCAAATGGTTGGCGCTGTGCTCGATTGTTGATCAATCATCAGCACAAAAACTATATTTGGAATCTAGCAACGCCAAAGTCGATACTTCTGGCTCTTTGCTCAACCAAAATCTATCCAACATATCGAAAGATTAATTCCACCGAGTTGGAACATCTTGTTTCAACTTCAGCACTGGTTTACCGAGTGATTTCTGCATATCAGTTAACTTTGCTCTTTTTAAAATATTGTACAGTCAATTTAACCTTGTCGATGTCGATTTAATGGATTTATTAATCGCATTTTGCACTACCAGATTCAGCGAATGGGCAGAACATAAAATATGCTCTATTTAAAGAATAGATGCTGCACATTTCATATTAGATGCATTATCTGTTACAAGAGCAGCTACCTTGGAATCAACATTAAATGCTTCCAAAACAGCAGTAAATCAAGTCGCGCTATTCTCTCCAGTGTGTCGTCCATCAAACTCGGAACATTCCAATAAGTAAGACTTCATTTCACCCCGTCCATCTATGAAATGAGCCGTCATTGCCTAGAAACTAACGTTGTTCAAGTTCGTCCAACCATCACAAGTTACGCTGATAGCCGATGCTTCTTCCAGACGCTGTTTAACTGTGATTAGCGTTTCATTGTGCACCGCAGGTAAAAGGCTGTGTGTTAATGTTTTTCTACTTGGCAACGTGTAAGATGGACTAAGGAGACGAACGAAATTCCTAAATTCAAGATCTTCCACCGAAGAAAACGGGTGATCCTCTTTGCGAATCATCTTCAGCAGCTGAATGTCAAGCAACCTACTTTTTTTATACGGAAATCGGTCGATTAACCTCAACAAATTTCGTCATCCATGGTTAAGAGCAACTCGAAAAAGTCATTTTCGATGCCACGGGTGAAACTAAACCGCCATGCTGTTCAACTTTTGAATCTCGTGAACCTATATCAGCAGATGATCCAACTTCAATCCCGGAAACACTTACATTCGTTGCTTTGTGCCAATCAGAATTCGCTGCGGATGCCGCCCCACACCTTTCTAACGAAATCAACGGATGTTTGTTTTGGAGATGCCTTTTCATATTCCAGGTAGAACCATTTGAGGATGCAATCAAATTGCCGCAGTTTTGACCTTCCTTCGTGATATGGTACCACATGTCGCTCGTCATTCTCCCGCGAGTGGCCATGGTTATTTTTTTCAATCTAAAATTTGCTGAATAAATAAAGCGCATGATTTATACAAACTACATACAGCTGTGTTCAAAATAATAGCAGTGCCACGTCATGCTTGAACACTTTGTTCATAGCTCATGTATGCGTTATGTCAACAAACAAACATTTATGTTCATATAGTGAATTCTTGTGAATAGAGATATGGTTGTGGGGGTGTTGTTTCTGTGTGAACGTCCATTTTGAACTGTTCAAAATAATAGCAGCGGTAATTGCTTCTGGCTAAATTTCATTTTCAACCATATTTTAAGAAAGGTTTTCTACATTAAATCAACCAGTAAGTATTCAAAATCATAAGATGGGAATGAAGATATGTGACTTTTGTATCTAACCTAGCATAATGGGTCGTGCTAAGCATTGTACCGAAGAGCAGCGGAATACAATAAAAATGGCAAGGTCAGTCCTACAAGGAAATACAAAAAACAGTTGGATGTTCCGCGAAAATGATAAGAAATGCATTAAAATGGGAAGCAAAGGTTGAAACTCGAGGCCGGAAGCGTTGTACTTCCAACAGAATGGACAGAGAGATTGTAAAATTGGCACGGATTGATCCATATACGACGTCCAGAAAGGTTAAAGGTGATCTGAACCTGAGCGTGAGCACTGTTACTGTTCGACGACGATTGATGGAAGCGAAATTGTATGCCCGTAGCCCTCGGAAGGTACCGCTGTTGACAAAACGTCATGTTGCAAATCGCATGAAGTTTGCTAAGCTCCATGTCGATTGGCCCTGAGAAAAATGGCGAAATGTTTTGTGGACTGATGAGTCTAAAATAGTGCTATTTGGGACAAAGGGTCGTCGTCAATATGTTAGACGTCCTCCTAACACGGAATATCAACCGCAGTATACGGTGAAGACTGTAAAACATGGTGGAGCAAAAATTATGGTGTGGGGATGCTTTTCCTATTATGGTGTTGGACCGGTATACCGTATACCTGGCATCATGGATCAACATGGATATATCAAAATACTTGATGAAGTTATGCTGCCTTATTCTGAGGAGGAAATGCCGCTGAAATGGGTATTCCAGCAGGATAACGACCCAAAACACACCAGTAAACGAGCTAAGGCATGGTTTCAAACAAAGAAGATTGAGGTTATGGAGTGGCCAGCCCAATCTCCTGATCTCAATCCTATTGAAAACCTATGGGGAGATGTTAAATACGCAGTTTCTGAAGCCAAGCCGAAAAATGTGGAAGAGCTGTGGTCGGTAGTTCGCGATTCCTGGGCCGCAATACCTGTCTCTCGATGTCAAGCACTCGTGGACTTAATGCAGAAACGTTGCTTGGCTGTTATTAAAAACAGTGGTTATGCAACAAAGTACTAAAGTATATTCGAAAGCTAAAACAAGTTGACAACCGATTATCGCTATACTTATGATTTCCTAGTGGTTAACTTATAACACTGCTATTTTTTTGAACACTGACTTTTTTTAATAAACAAAAATTCTGAGAAAAAATAAATAAATTTCTTGAAATGAAACCCACTGTCAGTTTATTTAAGGTCCTTGTAAATGTTGACTGTGAAACATATTTCGGAATATTTCATCAATTTGGAATTATTCCACTTTTTATTTGTTTAACCAACCGCTGCTATTATTTTGAACACAACTGTACATACCTTCGAACAGCAATCCCCTTGAAAATACCGATAATTTCTTTTAATATTTTAATAATTGAACGAAAAAAATATTTGCCTGAATGATTTTCTTAAGTTTTTTGAGGGCGGTGGGTTTTTTTTTGTCATGAAAGAGAAGGAGAGGAAGGTTGGGAGGGGGGGGGGGGGGCGGGGAGGGGAAAGTAGGTAGGATGTCAAACGACTGAATGATTGATCGCTGTTTTTTTTTATTAGCAAGTAGGGAATTGGTGATGGAGAGAACGTTAATCTCTTTTTCGTTCTTTTTGCCGTTTCGGAGTTCTGTTCGGCTTCAGTTTGGGGAGGGAAGTGGAGGCGGGCGAAATGGAGGTGGGTTTCTGCCTCCGGTTGCGTTGTTGCGGTGGTTTTGTTTCTTCTTCGCCGTTATTGTGTTGTTGGTTTTTTTGTGGGGTAGTGCGTTGCGGTGGTGAGGGGTTTGAATTTGTGATTTTTTATTTGTTTTAGTTTTGTTATCGTTGATGTAGCGGGGCTATGAGGGACGATGAGTGGTTTTCCGGATTGGGGTCGTTTTTTGATAGATCAATTCTTTGGAACAGCTCACCAAAAGATTGCCCATCTCAATTCCAAAGGAAGAAGAGACCAGATTTTGACGTAGGACTACGTCTGTGTTTTCAATATTGGGGTACACGTTCGAATTGCGAAAATTTGGAGCGTCACGAAAAATATATAGGTTTTGAACGTTAATAACTAAGTCATTCCACGATTGATTTCCAAAATGTTTGCACCAATCGATCGGGACGTTTTCTACGCTTCGATTACAATATTTAAAACTATTGATTTTTTAACATTCAACTATTGAAATCAACGCAAGTATAAGGTGATGTCTTATAACGCCAATTTTTCAGAGTAAATTTACTAAATGCACAGTACTTTCCTATCACAGACTTCAAATTTAAGTAAGGAACGTCTCACATGCAGCAGTGCACGATATATACCTTCAAATTTTCTTCATTCGCTCGGCAGCCATGGAGCTGTGCAGAGCGGCAATGGGCCAGTACTGCTCTGGCAGCTGGCGGTTGCAAGAACCCTGCAGGAGGGTACGCGGGCGAGCAACCAGCCAGAATTATGGGTCGCTAGCGAGTGGCTGGCTGGACAGCCATTTTTAATGCAGTCGTGTGCTATGCTAAGCTCGTGGCAAATTTATGATGTACATGTATATGTATAGATAATTATTTATATGATTTCGAAATATATGTAGATGATATAGATTAATACATAGATGTATATAGTCATGATATTGATATATTTGTAGGTTATATCGATATATATGTAGATGATAAAAATGTATTTGTTGATTATTTTTTTTTTTTTTTTTATTAGAGAGGTTTTAAATTTTTAAGAATTCATTCGCCTCTAATATCGATATATATGTAGATGACGTAGATAAAACGCAACGTTGAGTGTTAAAAATCCGCAATCACTATGTCTATACAGGCAGAACGGCATTTTTCGGGGTAAAACCATCTGTGCGCCCTGGTTCCCAAATTTCGACAGAATGTCAATAACTATTATATGATGTATTTCACACAAAAAGATCTCTTCAGGGCTACTATTCTGATTTTGAAAGAGTGTTATATTGAATTATCATAAGAGTTTGCTCATTGTATCCACATGACCTACCTAATTCGTAAATCCTGGCCGATCCTGAATTTCGCACAATTTCTGTTCGATAAATACCAAATATTTCTTAAAATCATGTTTCGGTATAGAAAATAACTCAGGGTCGTTTAAAGTTTATTTACCTTTTGCAATCGCAGCCCGCTGGCTGCAGGCATGTTATGATTTCCCTATTACAGACATAATTTTATTATAACAAGTTGTTCAAAGTTGGTAATGTTCTCTTCAAAATCCAATCAGTGCTTGAAAGTGTTTCTGTTCGTTTTAGTGCGTTGGATAGAGTCCCTACCTTGCAATAGGGATCAAATGTTTTTAAGAAAGTGTTTGAAAGAAAAAGGGAAATGTCGCAGAATATGGCTGCAAGGGTCAGAGCAGCAATCGCAGCGAATAAATCTTTAAGCTTTTTTAAATAATAGCATGAGTTTAAAGTCAACTTTCAAACATATGGAGAAGTTATTGGGGGTTTTTTGAATTCCGGAAAAACAATTTTCTTTTTAATTGTTGACAAATAAAAATATTTTTTTTTATTATATTTTTTTTTTTAACCTATTTTTGCCGTTTTCCACAAAACATTTTTTTTCGACGATATCGTATCAAAATATAAGTCTTGTGGATGCATTTATGAAATTTAGCATTTTTAGAGGTTTTTTTTGACGCTTAGAAACACCGTGACAGCATGTTGCGTATACGCAACACTGGCGCATTGCTCGACAAATAGAATGCTCTTGGGCAAATGAAAGAAAATGAAAGAGTTGTCTCTTAAATCATGATTTATTAAAAATTAGTTATTAAAGAAGTTACAGTTTTGTTTTAAACGTTCGGACACAAGTTTTGAAAATTCACTCGTGATAAATATCGAAACATTTTGGGTGAAGGGCGACGTTGCATTTCTTACATTGATAGATCGTTTGTGAGTGGCACTGAGCACATCTCAATCTGCGTTTCTTTGAATGTTCCATTATAACGTGTTCGCGGACTACCAATCGCGGCAGTTTTCTTGGTCGCTGCGTATCTTCAGCATCCAAGTCTGATACAAAATCTTCTGCTTCTGATGGCTGTTTCTCAACAAACAATAAGAGAGCTCGTGTCAGTTCAGACTTGAATTGAAGTTGCGAGAGAGGTTTGGTTTTATTCTTCTTAGCGATGAGGCACTGGATCTTCCATGCTTTTCATCTTTCACTGAGGCTGTGTTAATACAACTAGTGAACAGGGGCCACCACCACTTTTTACCTCGAATGGCGATTCGGTAGTTTGAGACCGCATTGTCATGCAAATCTACTCCTCCCATGTGCTTATTGTATTCGCATATCATTCTTGGTTGAGGAATCGTTATATTTTTCTTTTCTTCGCGCGAATATCTCGAAGCTTTTTGTGCTGGTTCAGCTGCGATGAAATTTGAAGCAACTGTCACTTCGGAATTGTCTTGCCAGCGACACACATAAATCGAATTATTCTTCTCAAAACACATATCGTACGCATATTTCTTCAGACTTTTTCCTGTTTGAAGTATGTCGTTCGCTCCTCTCAGTCTGTTGGATCGCACAGTTCCGATCGCTCGAATCTTTCTCTCATTCAGCAAACAGAATAAATAATATGACGTGAAAAAATTATCAAAGTAAAACGCATGAACTTCTGGATTTTCAATGGATTCGATCATGGAGAGAACCACTGATGCGCCAAGTCCAATGTTTTTATCAAATGAACTTGTTTTTCCTGTGAACGGAATGAAAAGAATCATAGATGCGCCAAATTCAATCTTTCATTGAATGAACTTACCTGCGTATGGAATGACATGAAAAAGGTATCCTGAATCGGAACATAAGCACCATAGTTTGAATCCGCAGCGAATTGGCTTTCCTCTAATGAACATTTTGCAGTTATGTCGACCAAAATACGGAATCATTTGTTCATCGATCCACAAATGCGTGGTAAAAATTCCAACTTTTTTGTACTTTTTGTTGAGAAGATCAATTAGAGGACGAACTTTAGTATATCTGTCTGATTTATCTATGTGATCGTTGTCTGTTAAATGCAAAACTGATTTGAGTCTTCGGAAAGCGTACCAAGTCATGGACTGTGCAACTATCGGCAGTCCAAGATCCGGCTGAACCGACCAATAGTTCTCGATTTGTGGCACTGTGTGATAGCCGGACAGAAGAAGAATCCCTATGAAGCGGAAGATTTCTTCTCGATTGGTGGTAAAGGTGATGTTCTTCTGTCCAGCGTAGATGTTTGTGTTCAAAACGATCATATCGATGATTTCGTCATCCAAAAACTTAAAAGAAAAAAAAAATGATATTTTATTCGAAACAGGTCAAATGGAGATTTGCCGTCTGAGGAGAACCAAAAATAAATCACGGAATTGCAAAATTATTAAACCATTTACCATGATCTTGAACGATCGTTTGCTCCAAAGGTGTAACAACATCTTCGTCTATCTCCGGGAATTTGAATGAATACCGCTTGAGCTTCTTCCACGTTGGCTTGCCAAATTTAGCTTCCACCGTGTATGGACGTCTATCGCTTTCCGAATGAGCAGTGCTCGTTGAGGGACCAGAGAAGTCTTTCACTGTCGATGCATAATTTATCTCAAACTCTCCAGCAATTTCGAGAGTTGGATCAATGTCATTCACCAAATTCTCATCATCAATTTGCTCTTCATCGCTCAATGCATCAACAGTTGCCGGGGGAATGTAAATAATTTCCGTGGTTTCGTTGAAAACAATCGCTTCCTCTTCATGTCCATTGTCACTGGACTGTTCCAAGATTTCCACTAATTTTTTGTTACTGCGAAGCGTTCGTGTTGCCATTTATTACGCGCAATAATGCAAAACAGACTATCGGGATAACAAGATCAAATCATGAATGGAATCAAGCATAAAGTTTGACATATAGGAAAACGCGCTAAAACAACATACACATACATGTTAATAATTATTCTTACGTTAGAGTGTATGAGTGTTGGTTGTTAGAGGAAAAAAGGACGTCAAAGTCGGGACGGGAACAAAAATAAAGCATGTATAAGAATTATGTACTCATGATCGGTTGTATGTATGCAATACGGGCACAATTTAGGTGTATTTTAAATGGTTTAGCAACCATGGAACTGCTCTTGGGTTAATAAGTAAATTCCATACAAATTTCTAAATAGCTTTCGGTGCATGTGTTCATTATCTGAACAATTACTAATGGACAGTAATGTATGGGCTTAAAACATCACTAATGTCATTCTTGGCATGTATATGGCAATATTTATTTGTCGAGCAACGCGCCAGCGTTGCGTATACGCAACATACATTTTAAGCTCTAATGGTACACACTCAGCCACACCTTAATGGATGGTTAACTAGATACAAATAATATTTGGCCTTTTGTGAACATATTCCCATTGTGAAACGACAAAAAATATAACCAGTAACTTCTAGTTTATGATTGAAATTGTGTCCATAAGACATGTACCAACTCATACAATGCAATTTGTGAGTTTTTTTTTCTATTGGTGTGTGTGAACACAGTCAGTAAGATAGCCAAAGGATATACCTTTCAAACAAACTAATTTGTTTTGATCGTATTCAACGTACATGCATACACGAATTTTTCAAAACCACTGTTGCGTATACGCAACAGCGGACGGAAATGGGTTAAACGTTTCAATGTTGCTCTACGAAACGAACGAAACTAATCTACCTTGTTGAACCAGACAATGCATCAAACGGTTTAACTTTGTCTACATAAACCGGTCATGTGTTATACACTGATTTTCGGCAAGGCTTCTTGATCCAATCGATTAATGCAGCCTCTATTCTAATACAGGCAATTAAAAATAATAATAAAATTCATTACACATTGCTACGTAGTCCTACGTCAACTTTGCGAACAACCCCATTGGGCTGTCCCTTATAGTTTTTTCGCCTCAGGAAAACCACAGACGTCGCCTGGGATTGAACCCAGACCCACTGGGGTGCCAAGTAGCAGTCACGCTTACCACTACACCACCAACGCCGGCTCCTTATCAATTCATTTTCCTGTATTTTGTAATCATTGAACTTCAAATTAAATAAAGATTGAACATTTCAATATTGTCTCATATTAAGTGAACATTTGGCAACAGGAAGTTTTACCAATGTTTAAACGTTCCACCCGTTCCGTACCAAAATTTAAACTTAAAGGAGAATTTACAATTTCTAGTCACCCCTTAATTATCGCACACACCACAAACTACTCCCTTCGATCAATGCACTCTATTTCATTATTCAACTTAACCTTAAAAGACAACTTATATATTAAAATTGGTTCTCATACCGCACAAGACGATGTTCTACCATTTTCTCCAATCCATGACAACAACAATGCTCGTTGCCCACTCCTTGGCCAGCAGTAAAAACCTGAAGCAAACAATTTGTGCGTTTGAAGTTGATAGACTGTCTAGACGTTGGCATCCGTGCGGTAGACGAAAAGGAATGCGCCAAGCGTCTATGTTTGCTCCCCAGCTCCCGCGTTTCAAGGCTTTATTATCAAGTGTTTAGCAGCAGTTGGAGCAGCGTGAAAAACGCGTGCTTCAACAACGCTTCAAGCAGCTGCTGGCAAAACGAGAGATCAAATTAAGTGGTGGGTGGAGAAAAGTCGTTAGGAAAATTTAATTCAGTGTCAGCTCATTGGGTACTACAAAATGAATGATCGTTCATATTTTTTTTCCCCCGGAATAATTATGTTCAAACTTTGCTTAATGATATTTGAAAATGTACCGTAATAACTTTGAACAATTCCTGACCAGAGTGATAAAAGTTTTCCCCGTTATTACCCCCTTTGCTCGGTCAAGCCACCCCAGAAACAGCTCGCAGTGTCATCAAACATTTACTCGCAACAATCACTGCCAACGAACAAATCCTCGCCTACTACGACAGCTGAGAAAAGAACAATTATTTAAATTAATTTTCCCGGCGACTCACGTTGCGTAGCACTCAGAGGAACTCATCCATCACACTCATTAAAACTGGGATACGTCGTATATTCATGTATTTATGTGTGTTCTCCTAACCTCCCACAACCCCTCCGGAGAACAGTTTTGCTGTCACCGCGATGACACCGGCAGGCGACTTCCTCCGAGGGGGTTGAAAAGTGTACGATTTCATCCCGGCAAGGCAAAACATTAACGAAATTAATGATTCGAAATGGTAATGTGACATGCAATAAATTAAAATTAAAAAATTTCATCTCTGGCCAGACAACGGGAACTGAAGTGATACATCCTTGGTATCGTGCGAAACACGGGGATGGAAGAAGAAACCGGATCACTTTCGGGGACGCTTTATGGCACATTATGTAAATTTACGCATAAATTGGAATGCGAGAGTAAATTTTAGAGTGCGGAAAAGTGGGTTGGGAGGAAAATGGTCTGAACATTTGTTCTACATATTAAAAGGATGTTTTTTATTTCTTTTTTTTTATTTCCGTGGCAAGTTGTCACAGGGAATAAGGATTTATTGTTGGTCAGAAAATTGAGAAATTAAAAGTTTTGACGGTTTGATTTCGTCGTCCGACGAATTCAAGAGTAACTCAAATTCACTTTTGGTCGGTTCTGTATCGTACTTCTTTTTTTGGCATTTCAAGTTTCTTGGTTATCTCAATTGGCTATTAGTTGTCTCGCATCTAACTATTTCAATTGCACTTTCAATATTATTGATTGAGAGCATTCGATGCCTGTTTTATGTTACCCCTATGACAAGTACAATTATACTTAGACATAGAAATTATTATTTTTACACTAGACGTAATGCAGTTCTTATTTACGTTAAGGAATGTTAACAAATTATTCAGACTTCTCAGTACACTTTGGACACTTTAATGTTCCTTCAGAATTCGGTCGATTTCTGTTTTGGATCACAAAGGTCGTGATTAAGTAAACAACGCCGACTTATTCTAAAACATCGAAGGAGAAGAAAAATAACTTTATGTTATTCTCTGCATGGAAGAGAGACCGACTGACTTGGCACCAGGGGTGCGATTTTTCAGCAACTCAATGTGAAAGAGAGAATAATTTTTTTTTCAGTGCAAGAATATCGAAACTGCTTTGCGAAAGCTTCATTCATTCAGTGTGTTCTGTCACACGAGCATTCCGTTCATTGAGACAAACGCAAGAGTCCGATCAGCATCAAACCAAGTGGGTGAAATTATCAAAAGCGGTTGTGACAAAAAAAATTGTTGTGGATTTATTCGGTTGGGGAACCTTAATCCCGACAAAGGAAAAAAAGGGGTGGGGGAGGGAGGGATGATACACATACCCAAAGGCGGCAACGTTGGAGGGAGGGGGGGGGGGGGGGGGCGCAAGAAAAAGAGGAAGGAGGGGGGGGGGGGGGGGTCGTCGTGGGCAGGAGGGGGGGACACTGAAAATTTATTTTCGTAAATTAGCTTTCACTCGTTTCGTAAACATGGATTTTGTACATAGGACAAATGTCTCGTAAATTGTATGAAACATTCATATTGCTTGTCATCTAGCAAAATGCTATCATTACACCTTTTTTGTACAATGCACAAAATGAATTTCGTGAAGACCAGCCCATCGCTGCTTCTCTTCGATCGTACTCATAAATGTTGGTGTTCCTGCTGGGATGGCGGGAGTCATTAAATTATCCCAAAATAGAAATTAAAGCGCTATCGAGAGTGAGAACCTCATGCGCGTCAATAAAGTAACTTCGCACGAGTCAACATGGCTTAGTGAGATCAATCACGGACTCAATTATAGCTCTTCCTAAAAGTACAGGATCGAACCCCATGTCAGAAACATTATTAAATTAAACCGCTGCACAACTTCTCGTGATTGAACCTTTTTCTCTCAATTATATTTGAGTCGATAAAGTAGATCTGTCAGTCGTTCATGCAACTACCAGAGAGACGTTTCTTTTTTATTGGTAACAAATTACTTGTAGCTCTTTGTATTGTTTTCGTACAATGATCGAATGTTCTTTCTGTGTCAACAAATGCTTCGCGCTTTTGACAGTTGCGCGTGTGGCATTAAATACGAAGGTTGCTTCTTAAAAAGTACAAATCAGTTTCGTTGCCGAAACTGACGAATAGGTTGGTTAGTACTGCCTTCGATTTCTTAATGTAAACGAAAATTAATTTTCAGTGTAGGTTTGCTGGATGAAAATGGCACACTTGTCAAGAAACCCCGTACAATAAAAAAAAAAGTTGGGGGGAGGTGTTGTTTGGGGGGGAAAGTTAAAAAAAGGGGGGGGGGGAAAAGGGGGGCCGGGGGGGAAAAAGGAGAATATTAAAAGGTGGGGAGGGAGAAAGGTGTGGGGGAAGAGGGAAAAACTCCGTGGTGGCCAAAAAGGGGTAGGAAAGTTGGGGGGAGTGTGGTGGAGGGTGTGATAAAGGATTAAACCTTGAAATTTTTTTTTTTGTTAGAAAGGGTAAATGCATCCTTCTTTTTGGGGAAATGCTCCTTAAACTTTGGAAAAATGCTCCTTAGATGCGTTTGCCCGGTATAATGCAATCGGAGGTATTAACCTTCTAGTTAGCGCTTGGCGGGTGTTTTGACGGGTCTTCAGTTTCTTCAAGATTGTATAGTTTTGACGGGTTTTAAGTTTCTGAATTTAAGAGTCGTCAAAACGAAATTAAGACCCGTTAAAACGAAATAAAGACTCTTCAAAGTGAAATTAAGACTCGTCAAAATGAAATTCAAACCCATCAAAACTACCTCGAAGATTGCAGAGCGAAGCTCCGCTATACAATCTTGAAGACACTTAAGACCCGTCAAAACAACCGGCAAGCGCTAACCAGAAGGTAAATACCTCCGATTGCATTATACCGGGCAAACGCATCTAAGGAGCATTTCCCCAAAACGAAGGGTGCATTTACCCTGCTGCCGTTTATAATATGTATTTCACATTTTGTACATTTTGTTGTATGATATAGGCATGGTAGAAGTTGTGGAACGACAAACGGGAGATTTCTTGAATGGTAAAATAATAAAAGTTGTCATGAGCTACGGTGTACCAATATCGCAAGTATTCTCTATAACATGTGATAATGGCGCGAATATGTTGGCAGCGGTGAAATCTCTCAAAAAATACGTGGCTCAATCTGTCCTTGCAGTACTTGGTGAAGACTGCACCGACGATGATGACTTTCTTGATACAGACGACACATTCATCGAAGCGTTGAATTAGGAGCTCGAGAACTGTTTGCACCTCATCCGCTGTGCTGCTCACACGCTCCAACTTGCAATATTGGACGTTGTGAACAAATCACATGAATCTGTGAAAGCTGTAACTGCAACTGCCAAAAAATTACGTAATGTCAAATACACAACATGTCTCTCACATCACGGTGCTTCAAAACCAGGTGTATTTGGGCAAACACGATGCACAGAAAAAAATAATGAATTTTAACAGGCGCGTCAAATTTCCCTTCGTTTAATTCCAAGCCAAAGGAGGCGTAAACAGCGAATTTGATTGCAATCTTTCATGCGCCATACAAAAATGTTTGCAATCTTTCATTCAGCAGGCTGGGTTCAGCGTTATTTGGCTTAAATTAACATGAAATATCCCATTATTTTCTGCCAAATCTAGCATTTCCTTTATGTGGATTAGATAACGCAGAAAATTCAATGTTTCTTTTTATCTGTGTGGGTTGGAATTTATGAGATGAATGAGAGCTTTGCTCGTCAAAAAGCATTCTTCGATGACCTCAGCGCGCAATTTCCGGAACTTGGTGAGTACACACCTTAAATATTGTGATTGCAACAAGAAGGATTTATTTTTCAATTCACTCGCTTACACTTTACGCCAAAAGATGAACAAACACCAAAAAAAAAAATGAATTAAGTTTACTCATACATCTAGTTTCACTGGGTCAACCCATTTATAGAAAGCAAAACTGGAATTAAAGCGACAGATGTATGAATAAAAACATTTCCATGTTATTTTTAAGTTTTTCGCAGAACTTTAATATGCAGTGTAAACGCATATCTTGACCTTCATCATCCTACTAAATTTTTAAAGTTGTAGCACCCTATAATATATAACTTTATGTTTGTGATGTAAACCAGATCTTTCTGACCAATGGGAGTTCATCCGAAATTACGAAGAAGTTTTCAAACCTTTGTAAAGGGTGTCCACGATGAAATTGCCACACACAAAATTGATTCGCAAAATTCGAGTTTTCATCCGATTGCCATCAAATTTTCAGGGATTGAGAAATAACTATTAAACTTCATTTTACCATTTTACTCGTATTTTATTTACAGTCCATACGCAAATGCCCATACCTTGGCCTTACCCCCGGCCATAAGATTCTGCACAACCTGTGAATCAACCGTTTTTTGCATGTAAACCCATACTTTCTTCAGTTCCTCGACTGTCTTCACTACCTTAGGTCGTTTAAGAAGGTGCTGCTTCATAATCGCCCAGTACTTCTCGATGGGGCGAAGCTCCGGAGAGTTGGGAGGGTTGAACATTTTCGGCACGAAATTAACCTTATTGTCCACATACCACTTCAGCACGTCCTTGGAGTAGTGGCATAAGGACAAATCCGGCCAGAAGATTGTTGGGACGTTGTGGGCCTTCAGGAGAGGAAGCAGCCGCTTCTGGAGGCACTCTTTTATGTACACCTGTCCGTTCATCGTGTCCTGGGTCACGAAAGGTGCACTCCGCTTCCCGCACGTGCAGATGGCTTGCCAAACCAGGAATTTCTTCGCAAATTTGGACATCTTCTGAGTGCGGACATGCTCCGGAACGCTGAACTTATCCTTGGCCGTGAAAAACAGGTTGCCGGGGATCTGTTTGAAGTCGGCCTTCACATATGTTTCGTCGTCCATGATGCAGCATTCAACTTTCGTCAGCATGTTGAGGTACAACTTCCTGGCACGGGTTTTGGCGGACTTGTTCTGCTTCTCGTCGCGATTAGGGGCCTTTTGTACCTTGAACGTTCGAAGCCCAGCCTTAGTTTTGGCCTTCTGGACAAAACTTCGGCTTAGGTGCAACTTCTTAGCCACATTCTGAACGGAGGCGTTCGGATTTCGGTTGAAGGCCCCAACTACGCGGTTGTGATTTTTGGTGTTGTACGGAATACTTTTTCCTTCACTTCTGGGCTTCCGATCGGTGGCCAACCGTTCCTCGAACCGCTTAATCACTCGCGACACCGTGGAATTCGCGATTCCCAACGTTTTAGCGATGGAACGATGCGAGAGATCCTTGTTCTCGTGATGAATGCGCAAGATTTTATCACGCACGAGCTGTTCTTTCGACTCCATTTTCGCGTTTTTGTTTTTTATACTGTTTATAGAATCGTCTTCCTGGCTAAGAGTGGGAAACTAAACGCATATTTACCGGTCCATACCTTCCCACTTTCTTCGGTTGACTTTCCTTCTTTCCGGATTCCTTGTGCAGCATATGGCAATTCTTTCTCATGTTGCCCAGCTTATTTCTGTGGAAACATACACGACTTTCTTTGTTTGCACCACTACTACCGCCCTAGTCGCCACCACGGCTCCGATTTTGACGATACTCCGTTCTCAACGCTTTACCACCAACATCAGCAGCACCTCCGGATCGCTCGGGTTCTTTTTCAGCTCCTGCTAGCAGCTTGAATTTTACTTACTCTGACATCAACTCGACGGCAGGCCGTTGCTCCAAAGCGGCTGCCAAAGAATCGAATGATTCCGGTAATGAACACAATATCTTCGCTACTTGTCACTTGTTGAGAATGGCGTCACTGATGTCACCAATACGCTGCTGCGAATCGGTGAAATCTTGTAGATTTTCCTCGATGTCTACTCCTGAAGCCAGTTCCAGACGAGTAAGCTTTCCCAGAAAATACACCTCTGATCCCTTATTTCTTCAGGGCCTCCCAGGCAGCCTTTGCAGAGGTGGATCCTTGAACAAAGCTCGTTTAGCTGTCATCGATGCACAGACCAATCGTGGCACGCGCCTTAGTCCAGGCGGCGGTCACTGGCTCTGATGTTGGATACGCAATCACACTCCACAGCTCATCGTGGATGAGAAGCATCTCCTTTTTGAATTTCCACGCTTGAAGGATTACGCAGACTGCAGCGTGTTTTTTTTCCCGCAACGGTAGCGAAAATCGCCGCGATAAGATAACATGGCGGCTTAAGGCCTGTTCATAAAACACGTAGACTTATTTAAAAGATCCCCCCCTCCTCCCTCGTAGACTTTTCTGTATACATTTTGTTTTAAATTTTGTATGGAGCGTAGACTTTGGACATGGTCCGCTTCATTACTGCCCAAAATCTTTCGATGGGCTGGAACAGCGGCAGTTGGGTGGATTTATGTTTTTATCGATGAAATCTACGTTATTCTCGCGGTACCACTGTATGACTTCCCGGTTGTAGTGGCAACTCGCCAAATCTGGCCAAAACTTCACGGGAAAAAACTTACTTCCGTGGGTTAAACGTGTGTACAAATTTTCAATTAGGATTAGGATTCAAATAGGAGACACTCGAAGTTGGTCGGTAGGTCATTTTGTCTGGAAACGCTCAGTTTTGAAGCATCTACGTGCAACAAAAATAATATCACTGGTAATATGCAATATTTTTTAGAGTGTGGTCACGGCTCCAATATTCGAACCTCTCAATACAGTTTGGAAATTTGTATGTTGCTTCAGATTTCGGTTAAAATAATTTATGGACCACAAAAATCGCGATTAAGCAAAAAACACCGACCTAATCAGAAACATCGAAACAGAATACAAATAACTTTATTTTATTCTCTGCCAGAAAGAGCGACCAACTGACTGGACACATTCATTGTTACTGATCAATTATCGTGATGATCGAAACAAACTTCTACAGAAGCTGACTCAAACATCAATACACACTTAGAAATTATGAATTTTACACGAGAAGCAATTCATGTTTGTAAACATTCGGGGAACATAAACAAAGATTTCGTGTAAAATTATGTCTCCTGAAACCTGATCATGTCTCATGATTGGATTTATTTTCTAATCTCTTTCAACTCATTCTTATGTGCTAAAGGGCGCTTGCATGTGTCGGTCTCAGGGCACCGAAGTTTACATGACATTTTGGTAGCGCATACTTAGAAAAAGTCATGTAAATTTAAGTCTGTTTGGATGCACATAAAAGCAACGGGCCGTTTGACATAGATATTCCATTTGAAATTTACTTGTCATGATGTAAACGTAGGCAATGAAACACAAAATAACATTATTCAAATGCACTTGTCATGAATTTAATTTTAAATGTTCTTTGATGTAACTTTCGAACTTAAACAATCTTTTTCTAATTATTATCCAAAAAAATTAAGATACAGTGATCAGATTCAATTTAATGAGGTCATTGTTTTGGCTAAAGATTTAATACTTAAAAAACATTTCAAGTGCCGATTCTCAATCTATTCACGAACAATTATTTGCAATTCTTTTTAACATCTAAGATTAAAAAAATAATTATGCAATCTTTTGTTTATATTTTTATTTCAATTCCAGAAATATAAAAATTATCGAGCTTGTTTTCATATTTAAGTCACACGCAAAAAAAAAAAAAAATTTGCGTATCGGATTGAAAGAATGAATCAAAATGAACATAAAATGGAGTCAAATTTATGTTTACGTCTCGATATATTTACGGGCAACAAAAATTACGTCACATGTAAGATTCATTATTTTTAAGCGTGTAGCCTGTGTTGGATTGAATTCATTTTCTCAGCCGGGGGCGACCCCGGCGAAGTGGTTATCATCCATACCTCTCACGCTAAAGTCACGAGATCAAATCTTACCCCCGGACAAGTTACGAAAATACCCAAAAAGAGGTATTTGAGTGACTACGACGGGAGATGAACCAGCCCGAGGCTGAAAATCTCGATAATCAAGATAAAAATAAATAAATTTTCTCAGCCATTTTCGCTGATTCTGGAGCACTAAAAGCGACATGCATGTGTCGGACCCGAAATTTACATGACCTTTTGATAATGTGTAGAACAGCGGAATCCATCCTGCCATTTTCGACTGCACACTACCAAAATGTCATGTAAATGTCTGTCCCCTGGGACCGACACATGCAAGCGTCACATAAGAATGAGTCGAAAAAGATGAGAAAATAAATACAATCAAACACATATTTTGTCTGATTGCGTATGTGTCAGTTTCAGGAGACATAATTTTGAGATAAAATCTTTCTTTACGTTCCCCGAATTTTTACAAACATTAATTACGTCTCGTGTAAAATTCATAATTTCTAAGTGTGTGTGCTTAGTATGAGAAGATCTAAGTCGCTTAAGTTTTGGTTGAAAATGTTGATGTTTTCGATGGAAGTTACATCATTCAAATAGATTATCAAGTTGAAACTTTAATCCATCCTGTTTTGTTATTTTTTTGTATGGAAAAACACTCAACGGTAATCACAAGCATCATCAAACCAAATGGGACTCACTCGACAGAGTAAAAAAAATAGATGCAAAACTCGACAATCCGTTATTAGAACATTTTCCCATCAAACCCCTCCCCTTGAAATGGGAAACTCAATTTATCGCATCGTTTAATCGAAATTCAACCGACAACAACCCACAACCGAACAGTTATCACAATAATGGTAAACAAACAACGACCCACCGCCGCCGCCGCCACCGCAATTCATCTCATCTCGTGACTGCGATCATCATCATCTACTGGCGGTGGATTTTCGAGATAAGCTGCTGGAAATTGGATTTGGCTAAATCATTCCTAGCCGGCATATCGCACTATTAAACCGTACCGACATCATGTAACCGCTGCTGTACGAGTTGTTTACGAGCGACGATCGATGCGATACCAGCTGGTGGTTTTACTACAGTTGCACGTGGCCGTACTTAAACAAACTGCGGGTTGGTTCCTTTTGTCTTGGCAGGATCTGATTTCACCCGAACTTGATTAGCATACATACGTTCCTCGTCGGTCGGTGCAGCACTCATGGCACCCGGAAGTGGTTTCGCTGCACGCGCTCATGTAATTCTTTCACTCGGCACTCAAGATGGAACTGGAAATGGCTCACAACCGGGTGCGCCTTCTGCTGTTTAGATAAGAATGCGTGCCTTAGGTTACGCATAAAATTAAGAAGGTACCTACTCTAAATAGGGTTCTTTTTTGTATTTATTCATCTGCCAGTCACGTGCGTTGATAAGAAAAACAATAACATCTACTATTTCGACGATTGCACTAGCCTGTTCTGCTTTGTCCATTTCGGTAATTACCCTATCGATTACCGGCGGGACAGAGAAAAATCAAATTTCAATCGCATCAACTTTCACTCTTCGGTGTCATTTATCATAATCTAGTTAGAATGACATTGCAGGGGTTATTTTTCCTATGTGCAAATTTGAACCGCATTCACGCAATTCGACCACCACAGTTATTCCACCAGCCAGATTACAGCCGTGCACAGTCCGATCCATTGCTAGTGAGCCAAACCCAAGAGGAACCGGTGTCATCGTCGTCCACAACGACAACGTCGACGATGACGACAACACAGTCGCAAAGGGAGTTCTCAAATGACCTCCGGTCAGAACCCATTCATAGCACATCATACAATCTGTTAGATGAATGTGTCATTTGTGCGTTTGATTGTTTTCAGCTTAGGGCGTACACAGGGTTGGGATTGTTTGGATTGAAGTCATCGTTGGAGCATTCCAAATTGGTCAAGAAAAGCATAAATTAAATGAAAAACTACATAAAATAATTCAACGGGAACACATTGGCATTAGCATTAGTATTGACGTTGGCGTTTGCACAACTCGTGGATGGCGCTACGATGAGAAATAATTCGTTCAAGACATAGTATGTCACCATCAAATGGAACCAGTTACTGATATGCTTCTTCACGCAATAATCTCCAAGAAGACACTCCTCGGTCCCTTACTTGGCCACTTCCATACAGGGTCCAGCAAGAGAAGTGCTGCATTGAAACAAACAGATAAATTGATCAAAACAAAAACATTTTAATTCAAATTAATTTAACTTCACTTGAAAACAAATCGCTTTTTGAAAATTCACTGGTCAATTTCATTTTGTTCACCGTTGAGTTTAACCACTCACCGCAGACGACCGAGGGACACATCAAACGGGGCTCCACATTGGCACAATTCTGAAAAAAAACGGTCAAACACATTTTCACCCTTTTTTCATCATTTTATCGACTAGGTGTCTTCAGAAGAGTTGCTCAAAATGTTATTCCGCATCTTTTAAAAAAAACACGCTTAACCTTTCATAAGGGTTTAACTACACTTTCAAATTCTAACTTTACTGTGGATTACTGTCTCCGACAAAAATGTAGAACAAGTAATTTTAAGAAAAATTGCTGAAGGTACTAAGTTTCTAGAGCCTAACGTTAAAGAGATATTATTGGTTTTCTTTCAGCACTACCTTAAAACCGGTTTTTTGAGATAATGAGTACTTTGTTCAAATATGATGATTTCACTATGTTCTAAGAAATTGTAGGAATTATTGAAATATACATTTTTGCTCAACACTCGGATGCTCTCTGGTGACCACATTTTGATATATGGTGATTCAAGTGTCTGTGTAACGTCATAATCAACCGCCTCAAAAAGAGTGGGCGGATCCTGGCGGGGTCTAAAACAGATTGTATTTAAAAGATTATCTTATAAACTAGTATTCCTGAAATTTTCAGCATTGGGTACTAAAGTGTACCTAGTCAAACCTCAGTTTGAAATAGTACAGGTTATAAGCCAATTTATGTTTCGCAGGTGACGAAATATTCAACAAACTAAAAAAATACATGCGAGTCTTAGCGGGTTCTCAAGTTAATTGTATTTGGATGAGTATCTTATGCCGACGATGTTTGTATCATTGTGCGCGGAAAGCAAGAAAGTATAATTTGCTGCAATCTGCATTGAATATTACTTCGAAGTGGTGCAAAAAAGAAGGTCTGGGTATTCATCCCTCAAAAACGGTAATTATACCATTCACAAAGAGAAGAATCGGTATCGTTGGCTAGACTGACTATAACTGGGGTTTCAGTTGACTTTTCGAATGAAGTAAAATACCTCGGTGTTACTTTAGACAGAAAACTAAACTGGAACTCACACTTAGAGAGTGTTATTAATAAAGCAATAAATGCCTTTTGGGTCTGCAAAAGAACATTTGGCAAAAAATGGGGCCTACGTCCAAAAATGATTAAATGGATTTACACCAGCATAGTTAGGCCAAGAATTACCTATGCCTGTTTAGTGTGGTGGCCAAAAACAAAAGAAGTAATTGCTCTAAAAAAACTGGGTAAGCTGCAAAGACTAGCATGTCTTTCAATAACCGGGACAATGCATAGCACATCATCAATGGCGCTAAATGCCCTCTTGAATTTACTACCACTTCATCAATTTATAGAGTTGCAAGCTGGCAAAAGTTTTCAACTAATGATACGAGCTGACGGAATTCAAAAAGGAAAATTTGTGGGCCATTTAGAGATGCCTAAAAACTTTAATTTGAATCCAGCGACAAACGCAATAGTAGACTGGATGCCGATGAAAGCAAACTATGATATTCCATTTAAAGTGGTCTCAACAAGTCGCTACTTATGGGAACAAGGTAGGCCAAGTCTTCGTCCGGGCTCGATTGTGTTTTTCACAGATGGTTCAAAAATGAACCAGAAAACAGGATGTGGGGTGTTTGGTCCGGGGTAAAACAATTTACTCCTATGGGACTATATCCAACGGTATTTCAAGCGGAAATTAATGCAATTATTGAATGTATTCACATCTGCCTTAAGAGAAAGTATAGATTCGCAAATATTTGTATTTGTTCAGATAGCTTAGAAGCTTTAAATGCAGTTAAAGCATATACATGTCAGTCAATGCTAGTGTGGGAATGCATTCTATTATTGAAGCAATTGGCCAGTGAGAACGAAGTCAATTTGTACTGGGTTCCCGGACATTGTGGAATAGAGGGAAATGAAATAGCGGATAGTCTGGCCAGGAGGGGGTCTGAAAATGCGTTCACAGGTCCGGAGCCATTCTGTGGAGTTGCAGATTGTTCTCTAAAGATGGAGTTTAAGCAATGGGAAATGTCTATGGTACAAACAAACTGGAATACCACAGATACATCACGACAAGCAAAAAGATTCATAGTACCGAGTGAGAAAAACACTCTAAACCTGAATTATGGAAAGTGTGAGCTGTTTAGTGGAATACCTGTAACTAGAAAATAAGAAGAATGATTAGTAATTTCCATTTAATTCCAACTACCTTTATTGCTTATCTTGACAGATACGCGTATTTCGTCTACAATGTGCAGACTTCTTCAGTGTCGTGTACTAATACTCGACTATTAGTACACGACACTGAAGAAGTCTGCACATTGTAGACGAAATACGCGTATCTGTCAAGATAAGCAATAAAGGTAGTTGGAATTAAATGGAAATTACTAATCATTCTTCTTATTTTCTAGTTACTCTAAACCTACTTAAATTAAACAAAAATAATCTGAGGGTGCTAACCGGTCTATTCACTGGCCACTGCCCTAGCAGATACCACTTGGCAAAAATGGGTAAACTTGAAAACGCGCGATACCGATTTTGCCAACTAAAAAGCGAAACCTCGGAACATTTACTCTGCGATTGCAGTGTTTTATTTAGAACTCGGCTTCGTATTTTAGGAAAAAGGCTTCTACAACCTTTTGAAGTCTGGCAGTTAAGTCCCAGTAAGGTAATAGACTTTATTAGCCAAGTCGAACCTAACTGGGACAATATGCAGGCTCAGACACTGCCCATGACATCGCAATCTTATGAACAAGATACTTTAGGGTGATCCATAAATGACGAAGCATATTTTAACCAGTTTTAGATCTTATGCCTTCTCTCGTATTTTGACTTCATATCTGGGATAATTTATCATAAGAACCTATCCGTTTTTGTATACAAACATGTAAACAAAATCAAATAAGCCCTTTTGAAAAACACTTCGAAATATATGTGTCTTCTTCTTTTTTAAAAAAACTTGCACACACCCAAAAATGGGGGATTTATGCATGTTCCCTTTATAAAGTTATCCACAGCGAAGCGCAAGCAGCAATTTAAAGCATCAGTAGTGACATCACGTTGACAGCTCAACATTCTATCTACAAAAGTGGTAAATTTCAAAATGCAATAGTTACTATTTGACCTTTTACCAACAATATATCGCATTTTGATTAGACTCGGTACCTCACAGAGCACAACGGGCCACTCTCCTTCTAATTCGTTGAATATTATGACACATCCGCAATATTAATTGACTAATAACTAGTATTATTTCTAACAAAGATTTTTCTGAGCACCCTTCAGTACCCAACGCTGAAAATTTCAGAAATACTAGTTCATAAGATACTCTTTCAAATACAATTAATTTGAGACCCCGCCAGGACCCGCATATATTTTTTTAGTTTGTTGACTATTACGACACATACGAAATATAAATTGGCTTATAACCTGTACTATTTCAAACTGAGGTTTTACTAGGTACCCTTCAGTACCCAATGCTAAAAATTTCAGGAATACTAGTTCATAAGATAATCTTTTAAATACAATCTATTTTAGACCCCGCCAGGACCCGCCCACTCTTTTTGAGGCGGTTGATTATGACGTCACACAGACACTTGAACCACCATATATCAAAATGTGGTCACCAGAGGGCATCCAAGTGCTGAGCAAAAATGTATATTTCAATAATTCCTACAATTTCTTAGAACCTATTGAAATCATCAAATTTGAACAGAGTACTAATTATCTCAAAAAACCGGTTTTAAGGTAGTGCTGAAAGAAAACCAATAATATATCTTTAACGTTAGGCTCTAGAAACTTAGTACCTTCAGCAATTTTTCTTAAAATTACTTGTTCTACATTTTTGTCGGAGACAGTAATCCGTTATCTCGTATTTGAAAAAAGTTAGGATTTGAAAGTGTAAGGTTAAGCGTGTTTTTTCAAAAGATGCGGAATAACATTTTAAGCAACTCTTTTGAAGACACCTAGTCGATAAAATGATGAAAAAAGGGTGAAAATGTGTTTGACCGTCTTTTTTCAGAATTGTGCCAATGTGGGCTCGAAGGTGGTTTTTTGGGGGTTTGTGCGGGGGGGGGGAGATAGTTTGGTTTTGGTTTTTTTGTTTTTTTGGGGAGGGGGGGAAAAAAAAAAGAGAGGGGAGGGGGGGGGGGGGGGGGGGGGGAGGGAGAGGGGGGGATCATGTCTGAAAACCCAATCCCTGGAACCAAAATGACCACGTGCCCTCGGTTCGACGTCGTTCTGTAGAACTCGTTTCTGATATGTATTTTGGTTAATCTTCACTCCTTCAGGGATAAAAACCAGCGAAGTTCGGCCATCAAGAGGCCGCCATGCAAGACGTACTGTGCTGGATCAACTCTGACAACCGGCGCTATTCGCAGTTCGTCGCGTATCGTGTTAGCGAGATCCTCGACACAACGGAAATGAATCAATGTGGATACGTTCCTACTGATTTGAACGTAGCGGATGATGGAACGAAATGGAAAGTGCTCCCTGACATGTCGACGCTGGAGGCCAGATGGTTCAACGGGCGCATGTTTCTGCAGTGCCCGGAATCAGATTGGCCACGTTCAACCACTTCAGCGAAAGCCGCCGAACTAGAACATAGTAAGAACGCGATGACACACTTCGTTGCTCCAGAGTCAATTGTATGCCCGAACGTGAGCATTAAGGATTTTCGGGTTCCGTCAAAAATCAGGAGAGTAGTGACACCATTACTGGTACCCCAAGCTTCGCCATCGCCAGTTACCACCGTCAACTAAACAATGTTATTCCGGGACGCAACACATCTCGCTTTTTGAAAGCCACTTACCCACCCAACACAGTCGAGCCTTTCCTGCCAGCGCTCAACAGACGTCCCGGCCCTGTGTTTGGGATTGGAGACGGGGTCTTCCACACTACCACTTCGGGCAAGTACTACTCCGATGAACATATTCCTGCCTATTTCGTTCCTGATACTCCAAATGTTTCCAGCCAACTGAGTGATAGACCAACCGATCCATTGATGCTCGTCTTACCTCCGGGATGTATGCCTGCAAGCCTCATGGAAGCCTCCAATCCTCTCATCACAGTCGAGCCATTGCAGCCAGCGACCAACAGTCATCCCGGTCCTGTGTTTGGGTATGGAAAGGGAGTCTTCCAAACCGTCCACACAGGCAAGTATAATTGCGATTCGAACAACTTCCTTCCGGTAACGTCTATCGCTTCTAGTGATCAACCCAGGTGTGCACCTGGCGCCTTATCCTACTTTGAGTCGCCGTCGCCTGGAAACTTCATCTCTGACGGTTCTAGAGGTTGCTCGACTGATGTTATTGTGCACAATGACATAGTACCTCTTTCTGCTATGCGGATTTATTACCAAAACGTACGCGGACTCCGAACTAAGGTAGATTCGTTTTTCTTGGCTGTCAGCGAATGCGATTATGATGTCATTGTTTTGATGGAGACTTGGCAGGATGAACGATTCCACAATGCACAGCTATTTGGCCCCAAGTTTGCTGTTTACCGCACCGATCGCAATGCAACGAACAGCTCAAAGGTCCGTGGTGGTGGTGTTTTGATCGCGGTCTCCAAGTATTGGAACAGCTTTATCGATCCTACAACGACGAGTATAACTCTTGAGCAGTTATGGATTAAAATCTCGACGCCTACTCGAATCATCAGCGTTGGAGTTATTTATCTACCCCCTGACCGACGTGACAATATTTATTTATTTATTTATTTATTGATATAATTCCAACTGACTTAACATCTTATTGGAATGTAATAGGGGAAAAGCCATGTGGCGTAAATACCTCCTATTTCTAAAACGTACACTACAGAAATCAACATGAATAGAAGGAATACAAAGCAAGCAAAACAACATTAATTCTAGTACACACACAAAACTGGTCAGTAATACTTAAATAAGCTATCGTGATGGAATCAGTCGTCTAGTATCTTCGCCATTAATACCAGTACGTAGTAAATGCCACCATTTCTGAACTAGCGGCTCTCCATCCAACTACGCTGAATCCGGTGACGGAAGGTCTCAGCGGAACAGTTGAAGTCAAACAGAGCGTAGAGTTTATTGAAGCGCGATGAGTTCCGAGCTGTAGAAAATTTCTTGTTCTCAGAACTCGTTCGGGAGCGTAGATAAAGAGTTCGGCAAGAATTCCGGGAGAGTCAGTTTCACCTAGTAGCACTTTTGCTGCAAAAACTGCTTGCATGACTGTACGCCTATGCTCCAATATTTTAATTCCCAAGAGTGAGGAACGATCCTGGTATGCTGGAAGGTTGACAGGATCATTCCACGTCAGATGACGGAGAGCCTAACGAACAAATTTCCTTTGGACTGCTTCAATCCTCGCAATCCAGATTCCTTGATACGGGCACCACACAACGGCTCTAAATTCCAGAATAGAACGCACGAGAGAGCAGTACAATGCTTTCAGACAGGTGGGATCACGAAACTCGTCGGAGATCTTAAACATGAAACCGAGCTGTCTGTTGGCTTTGGTAATCATATCCGTGTAGTGTTGTCTAAATGTCGAACCGGAGTCAAGGGTGATTCCAAGGTCACGAACAGTATCAACTTTCTGCAGAGGTTGATTGTTTATCATGTAATCAAATGCAATTGGGTTCAATTTTCGATGGAATGTGATAATGAAGCATTTGTTAACACTCAGAGTGAGGAAATTCCTGGAACACCACTCTTCAAAGCTACTGATCAAGTGCTGTAGTCGTAAGCAATCAATGAAGCATCGCACAACCACATAAATTTTCACATTGTCTGCATAGAACGACCTGCAGTTAGGTGGAAGTATCAGTCCAACCTCGTTGATGAAAATTGAGAACAGCAGTGGTCCCAAGTTGCTGCCTTGAGGTACGCCCGACATATTAGTAAAGTAGCTCGATTGAGCTGAGCCGATCTTCACACAGAGTATCCTGTCCGTTAGGTAAGATTTAAACCAACGAACTAAGTTACTTGACACACCAAGTTTGTCTAACTTTGCCAAAAGTATAGTATGGTCGACCCGGTCAAAAGCAGCCTTGAGATCCGTGTAAACAACGTCGACTTGAGATCCAGCTTCCATATTCCGGAGACACGAGGAAACGAAAGGTGCAAGGTTTGTTGAAATCGATCTTCTGGGGTGAAATCCATGTTGTTCAGGAGAGATGTAGTGTCTGCAGCTAGCAAACAACAAGTCGTTGACGATGATCTCGAAGACTTTTGAGCAGGCACAGAGCGATGTGATTCCTCGATAATTTTCGGCATTTTGTTTATCTCCTTTCTTGAAAATCGGGAACATGAACGAAGATTTCCAACGTGTTGGATATTTTCCCTGGCGTAAGGAGATATTGAAAATCTTCAAAAGAGGAATCGTAAACACTGCGGTGCAATTCTTTAGTACACATGAAGGAATTCCGTCTGGTCCAGTCACGTTTGAGAGTTTCAGCTTCCGGATTGCTGATTCAACGAGGTCCAATGTAATCGCAGGAATATTGAAGTCGAACGCGTCTCTGGGAGTATCTCTGAGTGCTTCGCTAACTTGCTCCAATGCTGGCATGGTGTTATTGAATACACTTTTGAAGTGCTCAGAAAGTAGATCACATTTGTCCACTGGTGTGCTGGCGATTCTGTCGCCGAGATAAATTTCAACCGGTAGCCCATTAACATTCCTTTTTGTGTTCACAAATGACCAGAACAACTTTGGGTTGCGCCGAAGGTTAGATTGGATTCGTTTTGAATAATTCTTGTAAAGAAGACGATTGTACATTCGGTAATGGGTACTAGCTGTCGAGAAAATTCGCTTGGTGAATTGATTTCGGGTTTTGCAGTACTTGCGAAGAGCCTTCGATCTCACACGTTTTAGGTACCGTAAATGAGCATTAGACCAAGGAGGTTTACGAGCAGGTCTCCTCAGCGGAACAAAATCTGATATAGCCCGAGACACAACCTCGTCAAAAAAATCTACCGCTTCATCGATAGTGGAACACGAGTCAAGGAACTGCCAATTGACTTGGGACATAGATTGGCTCATAGCAGCGAAATCAGTTCTACGGAAATTCAAGCCATGTGGATCAACGATGTTATCGAAGGTTATAGGTACTGATAGATTGATAGTAATCTCCAGCGCAGGATGATCGGCGTCGAGGTTAATTAACGGTTCGGAGGCTTCGACAACAGCACATTCCATTACGGCAGCTTCATTTGCCAACACAAGATCAAGCAGTCTCGAGTTACGATTTAACGTTGAATTTATTTGCGCTAAATTATGAAGGCTAAATCCATCCATCAAAGCACAGCAGACGGGTGGCATATGCGAACGAAGAACGTCAATTGTGGGATGACCAATCATGGGAACATTCCAAACCAACCCAGACTGGTTGTAATCGCCAAATAGTAAGGCGTAGTCGTTGTGATCTAAACGGGATAACACAGCGCCAATCGAACTGATATGGTTCTCAATGCTGCTTAAATCAGATTTCCTATCGGGAGGTAAGTACATTGCGCCGATACTTAACTTCCTTTGTGGAGTTGTTATCTGGACCCATAACTGTTCGAGCGAAGGGTTAATAGGATTGGGATCCAGGCAACTGTGAAGTCTTTTGGAAACTGCTATCAAGACGCCACCACCACGAGATTTTTTGCTATTTATGCGATTACGATCATTCCGAAAAACTGTGAACTGATCTCCAAATAGTTGAGCGGAATGAATTTGATCATTGAGCCAGGTTTCGGTTAGAACTATCACGTCGAAGTTGGACTCGATGGCAGCTAAGAAAAAGTCGTCTATTTTCGTTCGGAGACCACGAACATTCTGGTAATAAGCCAGTAGTCCGTGAAGCAAAGCAGGCGTGCAATCAGAGTGACTGGAATCGAAGGGCGCATCAGGTCTGACTGGGCAAATAATGGAGTCGTACTTGCCTGAAGAAGCGTTTTGGAAGACCCTCTCCCCACTCCCACACGTAGGCCCGGGACGGCTGCAGATCGCTGGCGGGAATGGCTCGACTACGGTGAGGGGATCGAGGGCTTCCACAATACTATTCTCGGTGCGTCCCAGCATTCGACTAACACAAGTTGTTTCTTGAGGTGCTGTTTTCAAACTTCCTTGAAATAAGCTGGAATCGGAGAGCAGATCAGGTCTTGTCGGGCTAGTAGGAAAGTCGTACTTGCCTGTAGTCGCGTTTTGGAAGACCCTTTCCCCACACCCACACGTAGGGCCGGGACGGCTGTAAGTCGCTGGCGGGATTGGCTCGACTACGATGGGGGGCTCGAGGGCTTCCATAGTGCTGAGTTCCGTGCGTCCCGGTGTTTGACTTAAAAACCATGCGTGTAAAGGTGCGTCCAAAAACGGTAGAAATATGCTGGAATTGGAGAGCGAATCAGGTCTTGTCGGGCTAAGAGGAAAGTCGTACTTGCCTGCAGTAGTGTTTTGGAAGGCCCTCTCCCCACACCCACACGTAGGGCCGGGACGGCTGCAGGTCGCTGGCTGGAATGGCACGACTGCGGTGGGGGGATCGAGAGCTTCCATTTCACTAAATTCGGTGCGTCCCGGTGTAAAAACAGGTGGTTGAATGTCATATCGTGTAGCATCAAATCGTTTTCCTTTGCAATTAATTAACGCTGCATTACAACTGCCGGTGGAGTACCCGTTGTAGGCGTCAGAAATATAGCGGAGGGCTTCCGAAATTTTTGAGTTGAATATTCCTCAAACTCACGGAACATTATGCCTTCCGGCCAAGTCGAAGGGTCAAGCGCGATTGTCTTCAGGGAAGGGTCCAAACCAATTTTGAAGGATATGAAGCTCATGTTGCTTGTATCCCTTCCTTTGGCCACCAGTTTGATAACCTCTGGGTCCTGGGACAAATCAAGGTTTGCTCGAATCAATGCCAAAATTTCCTCGTTGGTGACATCAGGACGTATTCGAGACAAATAGAGCCAAAATTTATTCACTGGTTGAGCGGTGATTGAAACGGACACTGCATTCTGGTCAACATGCTTGGAACCAGATTGACATTCGAACGCCTTTTGTTCTAAATCAGGTCCACGAGGTCGTTTGGCAGCTCGAGTTTGTCCGATTTGGGGCCATTGCCTGATCACTGGTGATTGCATACACGGTGCGGGCTTATGCGACAACAGCTTTATCTCCGTATGTAAGCTACTGATTGCCTCAGTGAGAGACACCAACGGAGATTTTTCATCAGCCGCCTTAGTAATAGAGCGGAGATGTGAATTTTCAAATAGCTCGGCACATTTATCGCACATCCAAAACAAGTTTTTGCGATGCGGCGTGAAATAGCCTAAAAGTGCCCGTGACACATTTGAACATGTCATATGGAACATGCCATCGCAGTATCCTCGGCATGTGACAAATTCTATGCCAGTAATCGCTTCATCGCACTTGGCGCAATTTTTGTTTTCACTCATCGTTACACACGTGGTTTATCGTAATCGCCTTTAAGTATGCTCACACAATACAACCACAACAGCACAACGGGGACGGAAATTTACTCAAAGCAATAACAATGGTGACGATTCTTCGCCAGAAGATAATAGGTGAGCAACAGCAATCGTGAAACGATGAAACTGCAAATGGTACGGCACGTACAATTAATGATCGACACTATCAACAGTTCGACACCAAACAATCAATTATATCACTTCGTCAACAAATAAAATCGAACACGTGTTGAAAACACTAATTAGAATGAAAAATCATAGGCGCGAAATGAAACACAGCTTGCACACTGAAACACTTACACATTTTATCTGATATTTTCTATACAGGAACATCAAACATAACCTTTTAAAACGACGTAAGTAACAAATGTAAGCAAGCTGTGTTTTTTGTGCTGAATTGTTGCTACTTGCATTCTCAACACACGAGTAGTTAGTAAATAATTTAAGAAATTTTATTCATCAATGACGAAAAGAAATTCATATGCGTTCCAACAGCTATTCCTCAATATTTTAAAAATAATTTATATACACATCTGCATCTGCGTTTTTGAAATTTGAACCGATTTATCTGATATGATCCAACTGAAACACGTTCTGTCGAAACACGGTATATGTAGCAATCATGTGTATCTGAGTAGTATGAAACCAAAACGGTGTATCATTGAATTACATTAAAATTGTTGTTCAAATTCGAGAAATACCACCATTTTGCATATTTTTCTATTCCGGGTTATTTCAGCTGCATGAAAAAACATTCGTTTTGTTTTGTTTGCTTGTTTTTTTTTTAATTACATGCTGGAAAATATTATACTTACTTTTGAAAAACTTTCGAATGTCCATTTATGGTACTTCTGGATAAAATGAATCAAATAATGCTTATAATTTAAAAAAAACCGTATGTATTTTACCCGATGATTCGTTTTGTTATGAAGGTTCTTCTGTTTATAAACACGCGCAGAACCCTCGCTTATTCTTCCGGTCTTCCTCTAAACTCTTCACCGATTGCTTGTCGATCTGCCAAACTTGGAAGACATCTGCATGGAGTTATCTCAAATTATAATAATCCGTCCAATCTATCACAAAACGTTGCGATTGGTTGAGCGGACTGGAGATAATGAAATCCTTTTGTATAAGGCCAAGTCTCTCCCGGTTGGTATTAAACCGATGAGCATGGATATCAATAGAAACATAAAGTTACCAGAAAAAAACACCATTACACTTTGTGTGTGGCCCCAATAGCATCCTTACTGTTGTAATCGGTTCGAATCAGAAATCGGTACTAGTATTTAAATATTTTACTAAACGAAGCGTGAATTCAGCTTATTGTTTACCAAAACGAACCCTGCTGCCACCCAATCTTGTCATCCAAAATCCTGGTCTCGGCTTCCAATAAAACGTCCAAATAAACGTTAACGCATTCCTACCCTTTCCTTATTTGACCTGCATTCGGGCGAGGCCAGCGCCGGTATTGCCTTAGTTTGGGATCACCAGTTTTACACATTGAGCATGTTTGCATCATCTGTTGATCTTCTGAGTAATAACAGCTGAACTGGCAGTAACGGAATAACAACTTCGGACGGTCAATCATGCTCATTATCCTGCTCATGCTCATAAAAACGGATAAATTATTTGAATAGGATAAGACAACTGCAACTTCTCGCCCTGACTAGCTTGCTGTTCTGCTTCTCACACGCTGACTCAAACTGTAAGATATGATCAACATATATTCTCAATAATACGAAACTACAGTACCCTAAAACGGGGAAAGCGGGGTAACGGGGCGGTTTGATTCATGCCATGAATAGTACAAATAAATATTTTTCGTTGATACTTTTTTTAACTATCAACTGTGTTTTTTTAATTTGTTTTTTTTTGGCTTTGGAAAGTTTAGGGGTTGGTTTGAATTTTTTGTTTTTTGATTAAACAAAAAAGAATTTTTTTTGGGGGATTTGTTTTTTTTATTTTAGGTGGGGGGGGAAAAAAAAATATATCTTTTTTTATTAATTATAATATTTTATTTAGAGATTTTTTTCGTTGTAGGTTTTTTTTTGTTTACTGTGGGGGGGGCTGCTTGGCTACTAAGTTAATTAATAAAAGCTGAAATGAGATTTGTTTTTTGTGTTGTGTTGGGGGTGTGGGGTTTGGGTAGTTTAGGCAGCTTGGGTTGGGGGCTAAGGTAAAAAAAAAAAATGTATGTATGTATGTAAGGTAGCCACCATCCCTTCTAAGACCTTGTCATGTATGCAGCTCCACTTAATAGCAAGATCAAATTGAGTTACCGATTTGCATTCACAGTAACGCTGTATGAAGGGCCAAAAACGGTGGGGCGGACCCGTAAGCAGAGACACTTACGCGAAACCCGCGGGAACATGAGATTCTCCTTCCAACGATACGATCCAACAAATCGAATAACCCAATTCGCAATACTTATTAAGCTTTCTACGGGATGGCTTGTTAAGAAGGGCGCGTCACTCTCACTGAAATTGTTGGAGTAGAATTCACAGCACCACAATCGAATCGGTAGGATAAAGAAAATGATACTGTTTGTTCCCTCCTAGACGCCGGTTGTCATACCACTCCATTGTCCAATTCCAGCTTGAGTGATACCCTGGTGCTCCCTCCCTTCCCAATATATATTTAATGTCATATAGTAATGTATAAAATATAGTGAATTAATATTATAATTATAATAAATATAGCGAATGAATATTATAATGACAAATAATATAGTGAATGAATATAAGAATGATAATAACAATTCCATTTGTGGACCTGAAAGTTTAGACAATGCAGCTGCGAGAAAAAAAATTGATTTAAAATTACCTCATCAAACTTGGAATATCCATGTATAATCTGAAATTATATGGCAATAGAATAGTAAACCTAAAATTTCGATGTGCTGTTCCGTTTCCTTGCAATAATTTATGTGGTGAGTCTCATCTGAAGTAGAGATTTTAATGAAATGAATTTAAATGCAATTATGTCACATCATTTAATATCACAACATAAAATAATAAACTGACGTTAAAATATAAAATAATAATACCAGCAAGCCAGTAAACTATAGTAGAATACATATATCCGTAACTAATCTGACCATCCACTCATCGAAAGACTGTTGCAGTTTCTATTGAAATAAGATCTACTAAGATTAGAATTTGTTTTCACAATAATAGTCAGCGAATATGATAAGCGTAGTTACAAGATATATATGACATCTACTGGTATGTTACTGAAAATAAAAATTAGATGTGTATTAATGTCATAATAATATTAGAAAAACTGAAGACAGCTAATAATAAGGCGAAATAAATTTCAGATGAGTATGAATCTAAAAACTGAATCTTAATAAAACTAAAATAAAAAATTAGGAAATTGAATTTCTCTCTACCTCTTGTACACCCATAAATGATTCCTCATGTCTGTGAAATAGGAAATGAATGATTGTAAACTGTTAGGTTTTGAACTAATATATATTTCTGATGAAGAAGGAAAGTGCTGTTTTAAGTAGAATTTTTCGAATATGATCCTTTCTAAAAAAAAAAAAAAAAAAAAACAATCAAAACCTTCCTATCTTTTCAAATACATAACGTAGGTTAGATGAGCTATAACTGACAAGGATGCATAAATGTGAAGCTGAAAATGACTTATAAAAAAGCATACAAAATGTAGTGAATGGATGTTATAATATAAAACGATAATAATTTCATTTGTATTTACGTGTCTGCAGATTGTGGTCCTGCTGCAATTGTATACGGACCCGCACATCCACCATGAACCTGAAAGCTTAGATAATGTATCATGGCCACCAGAAAAAAAAATGATTTTAAATTATTTTACAAAACTTGGGATATCCATGGATGATCTGAAATTGTATAGCATATAAAGAATAATGAACCTAAAATTTCGATGTGCTGCTCTGCTAATAAATGTGATATAACCACAATGGAACTGACTCTTAGCTTCGGGTCTTGATCCCTACTGAGCCCTTGCGGCACGTCAAGCCGGCCAGTTCAGCGCAAAAAAAAAAAAAGAGAGGGTCTAGGGTAAAGGAAAAAAATGTATAAATTTTTATTAAAAATATTATATTAATTTTTTCAGGTGTTGCTTAGGCGGATGGGTAGAGAGACATGAGGTAATAGGAAGGGACAAGTTACCTTGCAACCTTCTAGAGATAAAAAATAAATAATAATATATTGAAACAAATAATAAAATTCTAAAAATAAAATCAAAACTTAGGGGGGGGCAACGGCCCCCCCCTGCCCCGCCCTGGCTACGCCTATGCTTTCAGCATTTCATTTCGAATGCCTTTCCAGCCCTTTACTTTTGCATACGTCTTAAAAGCATACACACTTAGATTTTTTTTACAGAAATCTGTAAAATTTTACCGAATTCTCAACCTGAACCTGACCTCAACCTGACGCCTGAACATTCGGTAATCCGATTTAACGAATTTCGGTGAAATCTTACAGTTATCTGTAAAAAAATTTACCGAAATCCGTAAAATAGAATTACCGAACGTTCAGCTGTTGAGAATTTGGTAAAATTTTACAGATTTCTGTAAAAAAAAACCTAAAAAATTAAAAAAGTGTGTACGCATTTGGTTTGGGTTTCCGCCTCTTTGCTTTATATCTATAATGTTTGAATATGCAACAAGGGGGAGTTGTTATTTTTAATTTCGGAAAATTATTCGGTTGGTTTTTTCGGTAGGGGAGGGGGCATTTGGTTCAAGGAATTAATTAATTAATTGGAATTTCAGAACGCTCTTCAAATATGATATTCCCACCTCCATGGTTAATTATCTTCTAGATGTATCGATCCTTGTGAAACTTACTCTCATTCGTCCATAAAACTCGTATCCAGCAGTCTACCGAGATACCAGCGTATTATTTGGCAAACTGCTGCTTCTTCTGGTTCAGCTTGCTAATAAATGGTCGCTTGGACGCCAAACAGCTCTCTAATCCACTGTCGTTGAGACGTTGACGAACAGTAAGTCGATCAACACTTAGATGTTGTGTTTCAGCAATCTCTCTCGATGAAAATTTCGGACTTTGCTCAGCCAATCGAACAATCCTGACATCCTCACGGTGTGTTGTCAAACGATGACGTCCTTACCCGGATAAAGATTTTTAAGGAAGGGATAGGCTCTCATACTTCCTTCATATGTGTTGCACAGTCTCAACTGGATATTTTCTAGCAATATTTCGGAGAGTAAAAGCGGTTTTGACGATCACGGGTCATCAGTTTTCTGACATCAAAGGAAATCTGTTTTCCGGACACTTTTTGTACACACTCGGAACCAACTTCGGCGGGAACACCACTTCTGCACTTACAAACTGTCAAAAAATGCAGTGCTGACAAAATAATAAAACTGGCATTAATAATATCATCGAGTAATCGATTTTTAAAGTGTATGATTTATTTTGTCCCAGAAAGAATATCGATTTTTAGATAAAACCTAACCAGGCAAATTGTCAGGCCAAATGCTAAGCTAGTAAAGATCGAAACTCCAAAGATTTGTTTGATACACACTTAGGAAATTTTACAGTACTCGGTAATTTTTTACCGAACTTTGAACAGCTGAACCGATTCACCAGATTTCGATGAAATTTTACAATATTCTGGTAAACAAATTACCGGAATTTGTAAAATTTTACGGAAAATTCCTTAAATTAGATTACCAAACGTTCAGCTGTTGAAAGTTCGGTAAAAAAAATACCGAATACTGTAAAATTTTCTAAGTGTGTAACCTTGAATAATGTTTCACAATAATTCTTTTTTCAGTTTAGATGTTTGATTCACTATTGCTTGTAGATATGAGAACCTTCAGAGAGTTTTTGGGTTTCATAGAACAACTTTTTAGCCTATCATTTGTTTCTTAGATCTTTGGATCTTCATGAATTAATGTCGTATCCATAAGTTTCCAAATGATTGACGGTTTTGCTTGTACATATGAAAGCCTTTACTCCATGAAGTTCTTTGAAAACCTAGAATAGCTCTAGAACCATTGTAGCATAAGCGCACAGTTTTTCAATGTTCACTTCGCACATTTTCTTAACAGTATAACACCATAAGTCAATTTCATGTCTAATTTTAAAAATTAGCAAAACTTACTTAATTTACCGAGTCATTTGTTTGTCACTCGTTAAACGAGTTTTTTTTTTTAAAACGAATTGATTCAATTTAAGAACCCCCAATTTGATTCGTAAATGGAGGTTTCATTGTATTACTAATCATTTTATGTAATATGTAGCCAAAATGCGCCCTAAATAGTGAAATGACGGACGAATATGTTAAATGGTTAAATTTTGGTATCTCAAGACAACTCAAAAAAGTCTATATGCACTTTTCCCAGACACCTTTATTTATTATTAAAAATTACAAATTGCAGAAAGCTGCGATCTGCCAGGAAGATTTAAACATTATAGTAAATCTAGATACATCACTGTAAAATGTGTTTTGAGGATAACAACAATTTTATTTTTTTTTGTCATACAAGATATAATATTTGTGAAAAAAAATTGTCTGATTCATCATTCAATGTAAAACTACAAGCAATGTTGAACTTATTTCCACATGAAATATTAAATCACCGAAAATCGATGTTGGGCTGTGAATCAATTAGCAACACAGTCAATGTGCGATTTACAATATTTTAGCTTAAGGTCACTTAAATCCAAAAATGGCCGTCATCATGACAGATTTGCATCGTCACTTCGCATTTCTGAAAATCTTCGCGAGAATGCACGGTCCTTGCGGCACACCAACACACCAACCGCTTTTGAAGATATCCGAATTTTCCGTTTTAAGCTTGTAGTACACTGTTTGTCCAATAGCCAAATATTTGGCATAGGCAGCTAGACGGCTGACAGATATCATAGATGTTTGTCAGATGCCTATCTGCCTATGACAAATATTTGGCTATTGGACAAACAGTGTACTACAAGCTTGAAAAATGTCGAAATTCGAGCCATCAAAGCAGCATTTGCGGGAAGTTTTAATTTTCCTGTTTAATTCGAAGAAAAATGCATCTCAAGCATGTGAATTGCTCTCCGAAACATACCCGGACTACAAAATCGACGTTCGAATGTGTCAACGTTGGTTTGCACGCTTTAAAAGTGGTGATTTTGTCACTGAAGACAAGGAACGCCCCGGCCCGGTCAAAAAGTTTGAAGACGTCGAATTGGAAACTTTGCTCGACCAAGACCCCTCACAAACGCAAAAAGAACTTGCAGCAGCATTGAGAGTTAACCAACCAGCCATTAGTAAGCGTTTGAAAGCATTGGGAATGATTCGAAAGGTCGGTCATTGGGTGCCATACGAATTGCGGCCGAGAGACGTTGAGCGCCGTTTTTTCACATGCGAAGAGCTGCTTAAACGGCACATACGGAAGGGTTTTTTGGATCGAATTGTGACTGGTGACGAAAAGTGGATCCATTACGACAATCCAAAACGTAAGGCAACGTATGGATACCCCGGTCATGCCACAACATCAGCGGCCAATCCCAATATTCATCCCCAGAAAAATCATGCTGTTTTTTTTTTTTTTTTTCTTGGGTGTGGTCTACTATGAGCTGTTGCAGCCGAAAGAAACCATCACGGGCGAAGTCTCCGGCGACAACTGATGCGTTTGAGCCTTCCACCGCGTGAAAATCGGACGCAATACGCTAAAAACCAAAGCAAAGTCATTTTGCAACATGATAATGCTCGGCCACATGTTGCACAGCCGGTGAAAACATACTTGGAAATGCTCAAGTGGGATGTCCTACCCCACCCGCCATATAGTCCGGACATTCGCCATCCGATTACCATCTCTTCCGATCGATGCAACATGGCCTGGCTGACCAGCGCTTCCGTAGTTATGACGAAGTCAAAAAATGGATCGATTCGTGGATAGCCGCCAAACCAGCATCATTTTTCCGAGAGGGTATCCGTCAACTACCACAAAGATGGGAAAAAGTTATAGCTAGCGATGGCCAGTACTTTGAACAATAAATGTATAACCATTTTTTCACAATAAAGCATCAAATTTGCAAAAAAAAAAAGACATTTTCTAAGAATACACCTAATATAATTTTTATTTTATTTAGCATCTCAATACTCCGAAATTAAACATCTCATCTGACTATGTGAACTTATTTCTGATACTTGATAGCTTGCTACAATGTGTTGTGAATCTTTAAAAAAATATGGATATAATATATGTTTAGGTGATGAATTAGGCACTCCAGTCTTGTAAATCTTGTAAAAACCACCACAAAGAGTAACATATGAATATAATACATGATAGTGATGCTAGCTAAGAATTTTGAGATGTTTACGTTTGAATCTGTGTCTACAAAATCAGATACGTCGCTTTAAATAAGTTGTCGAGAAAAAATGTTGTTTCTCGGATACACACACACAAACACCTATTATGCAGAGCAAAACTCACACGCATACATACGCAAGACGCACTAACACATATGTAGATCGCTTCGTTTCAACCACGCACTCATACATATGCATACTTGAAAGAAAAACGATATTTTTTATGGCACGTGCTTTTGGAGGTTGTTGTCTACACTGCGGCAAATTTTGAATGATAGGCAACGATCAATTGTTGTATTACGGCATTCATAATACAACAATTGTGTGTCTTTCAATCACCAGTGCATCAAAAACTGTCAACGACTATTTTGGGTGAACTTTTTTTTTTTTTAATTCTTTATTATAGTGGCTTTCAGCCTCCTGGGCTGGTTCGCCACTTATTTTGGGTGAACTAGTATTAAGTAGTTCAGTCTGTATGATTATTTTTATCGAAGACGGTGATAATAATAAATAAATAAATAAATATATAAATAAATAACTTCTCAAAATGTTGATTACAATCAGTGTTGAATGAATATTTTTTTAAACTGTGAAGCATTAAATCAATATTTTCGTGAATTGCGCAAACACAAACGTTGTGAGAACCTGAAGCATTTAGCAATTTACAATGTTTTGGTCGTAATGCTGCAAAAGTACTAAATCCGATTTTATGTTCACTGACTTCTTTAAATCGAGTGAAAGTTTGTCTAAGTGATGAAAGTAATAACCGTTTTTGAATTTGTTGACGCTTACCATTAGACATAATCTCTTTGTCCCGGCATGGCTCTGCTGATGTCGTCCTCGTCAAAAAATTGTATCACTTGATTCTTTATATCCGGATTCAAACGATTCCCCGATATGTCGTTGGGGATAGCCAATACTCCATTTTCGGCTGCCAATTCTTTTGCTTGTAATGCAAGGTACTTGTTTGTTTCAAATTTGCTCGTTATCTGCTGAATCGTCCACGAATTAGGCAAAACTGTTAATATACGTATTTTATCTATTCTCGAACAATCTGGTTCTATGAATTTTTCTTTCAATTTGGAAATCATATTCCACAACCTTTGTTTTCAATGTAGCTTACTCTTCGACTTCTTCTTGTGGTGGTAAGCTGAATAGATATTTTCTAATACCTCCTACAATTTCGGCAAATTTTTGCCGACGGTATTTATCGTTTTTAAATTCTCTAATGGATATCGGAGACACATTTATTCCAGCTTTGGGGTAGGTTTTCACAATATACTGTAAGTAAAAGCAGCAAATTTTGTCGTGTTACCTACAGTAAATATCAGGAATCAGTTTGTCTAGTATTCTCGGTAATAAAAGGTATATTGTAGAAAATTTTATGTACAATTTGAAAAGAATACTTTTGCAGATGGCCGATCACGACTTATATTTGAAAAAGGGATATTTTCATGGAAAAAGCCATTTTTTCGACATTAATTTCAAATTACCTCGAAAACGGATACATTTAGAATGTTGCTCACCAAGAGCATTTTTGTTTAAAATCACTAGAAAAATGGTAGTATATTATTAAAATATGGTTATTTATGCAAAAACAACAAATTAGAAAAAACCTGAATTTTTCTTACTTCTAAGAACTTTTTTATCTTAAGTTGTTCTATCGTTGAACAACTTCTTTTCTTTTTCTTATGACTCAAAGCCTTTTCGAAAAAAAAAAAATTATAAAAATCGTACGTTGGACAGATTTGCTAATTGATTTTTAAGTTTAATTTTTGATTTTCTTAGAAGAAATTTTTTTTTACAGTGTACATATTTTTTTCATAAAGTCAGATTAATTAACTACAACTTCTTCTCAGACGCAATTTTATTACAACCAACGGTTTTCGTGTTATGATTTTTTGAAAAATACGCATGACAAAACACATACGCCCTTTTGAAAAATTTGTCTTGAGTCAAAAAATTCCCTTAACCCGCGGAAAATCCAACGTCATCAATTCCGAAGACATGTGCAAAGTTTCATCCAAATCGGAGAGGGTCGAGTCCAGTCATTTGCTCATTTGGCAGAGAAATGCTCAGAGGCCAAATACCTTTCTAATGGCATGTATCACTTACAGGGTGCGGCAGAAAATAATGCGAAAATTTGTTCTATTTCTTTAAAATGCCATTTCCAACTAATTCAAGCAATAATATCAACATTTTCGAGTGCAGTTATTTTAATAAAGTCTCTTTTATTCAATGTGTCCTCCATTTTTATTAATAACATCCTCGAGCCGCCACCGGAAGCAAGAGCATGCCTTTCGGACGTAGTCCTCTGACATTGACTGCCATGTGCGTGTTGTGGATGACTTCAGGGTTTTCACACAACGGTGTAATGTTTTGCAGGCTCGTTCTTCAACATATGCCCAAATCGAATAATCCAACGGATTAAGAGCTGGACTGCCAGGGGGCCACAAATCCTTCGGCCAAAGCTTAATGTTATCGTTCAACCATTGTTGGGTTCGATTAGACGTGTGACACGGCGCTCCATCCTGCTGTAGGACAACGTTTTGGTCCTCGCAGAAGTTGGCCTTCGCCCAGGGAAGCACTTGGTCATTTAAAATACCAATATACCCTTCGGTATTGATTTTAACTCAGCATCAATGAAAACAGGCGGCATTTTCAAACCGTTGAACGCCACCAAGCCAAACATCATGACACCATTCGGATGTTTGGTTTGAAATTTGAATTTCACTTTTTCCGGAACGTTCTCCATTTTCTGCGGTGAAATGAACCGGTCCGTGCGGTTGTTGGCCACAGCATCTATGCTGAAAAGCTTTTCGTCGAAGACCAGGATTATCATTTTTTCCTTCTTCAACAAGAAAAGCAATCTCTTGGAACGAGTCACTCGTAGTTCCTTGACCCGGTCCGTAATCAAGTGGTGCTTCACTATGGCTCTGGAAGTTGCAGGTCTTTTTTGATGATTCTCCGCATGGATTTCTCCGAAATATTGGCTTCCTTTGAAAGTTTTCTTATGGAACGCAGCGGGTGGCGAGCAATTTTTGCACGGACCGATTTGATCACGTTCGGCGTGGCTTCCCGGTTTCCGCTGCTTAGGACCATCCTGCAGGGTCTTTGTATGCGATAAACTGTTGCCAAATGGCACCCTACCACCTTGGCAATCTATTTCGGCTTCTTCTGGGCGAGCAACAAACTGGTGATCACTTCTTTCGCGAACATTTTGACGAATTTGAAATAAATCAAATAGAATGTTTGGATGCAGCACTTGAAAGTAAACATAAACAAACACACTTTCAAAAGAAATTAGTCACTAGCTACACAAATTAACCCAATACTCAAGTTTGAACATTTTCGCATTAATTTCTGCCGCACCCTGTAGACCTAATTTGCTGCTTATAGACTGACATTAAATCCATATCCCTCGAAAGATTCTGACTTTATAAAATGAGTTGTGTAACTTTTTGTGATACATATCAAGAAATTTATTATCAAACTTATCTTAACAAGTATATAACTAGTTGAATCTCGCTTACAGCTAAAAAAAATTATGTGTTAATATATAAAATGAAGTCGATCGTTGCATTATAGGCTGAGTCAAGGGAAACATACCCTATTCTTTGGAAAAACTGTAGGTTAGAAAATTTGAAGCAACTTTGAATGCATAATTTTTTCTGTAGCTTTTAAAATGACCGAATTAGAGCAATTTGCCCCTATAAAAATCAATTATTTTACTCTAACTTTTTTATTTCAAATTTATCAGAAAAGTTAGCTTCCTATTGATGCTAAAACAATAAAAAATACAACTTTTGGTGTAAACCGTTGCTTTTGTATATCAAACAAAAACCATATTTTTTTTTATATCTCGGCTGAAACAGACAAAGAAAAATATTTATCAACAGCATTTGATAGGATTTTTATTGTTGCAAAACACATCTGAAATCTGGAGATAGCTTATTTTTTTCAATTGAGTAAAACACATTTGAAAAGGGCGTAATTTTATAAGAAAATCGTAAATGTCGTTTGCATTAAAAAAATTGGATAAAAATAGCCGATATTTTACGGGTTTACCCGCACTGACAAAACTACCCATGCAGCATCAATCATAGTAATTCATGAGTCAGCAGACAAAATTTGCCAACTTTGTCAGTCGAACTCTAACCGTGATGGCAAAAACAGTGAAGACACTCCGTTCAGAAGTGTGCGCGTTCAGAAGTGTGCGCGTTCAAAGAACGGCATCCAGCCACGTCGAAAACGGACATCGTGCGGCACTTTGTGGACGCCGGATACGTCCGTTCCGGCATCTACAACATCTTGGCATCATTAGACAACAATCAGAGCATCGAAAGAAAGCCCGGTTCCGGACAGCCCACGACCCTGAGCTACGAGAAGCTCCAAAAGATGCTGAACAGGAAGGCTGAGGAGAAAGTGGCTACATCGCTGCGTGCGCTTGGCCGGGAGGTTTGTTCAACCGGCCAAACAGTGAAAAAGTACCTGCGAACATGAACATACATGTCAGGAAGCTGAAGTCGCGTCCACTGGTTTCAGAGCTGCAGGTAATGACGCAGCGGCAGCGGCTGAATAAGATGGTCAACTCGATTTTCCCGGTGAATCGCGACGTGGCGGTAGTGATGGACGACGAGACCTATCTCACCCTGGAAGCAAATCCAAATCTCATGCCTGGATAGTCAGACATCTCGACCTCTGGTTGGAACAAGACCAAGTAGCCACCCAAGAAAAACCTACGTGGACGAAGTACATGCATGCAAGTATCATCTAAGGCGGTATGTTCCCAACAAATCAAAAGCTAATAATAATAACAACAGTGTGGGTAAGTAAATCATTTAACATTTCCAAAACTACATACACATCATACATACAATCATAACTATATATTTGTTACGCTCAATGCTATACGGTGTAATGTGGGGAGTTTAAATAAAACCGAATTCTACAACTGACAGCTGCAAGCCGTGCTTGCACCAATACAAGCGCATACAAGCAGCTACTAACATATGCGGTTCGGATCTTAGCATAGACTTTTTCGTGTAGCCATGTTCAGTTCCTTATATTCGTGCACACAGGTGCAATAAATTTCTATCATCGGAACATAATTTGTAGTTCGCATTATGTAGTTGGCGCAAAAAATAAATTTCCCTCTCGAAAACGTGTGGTCGTAAATCGGCGATACGGAAAGAAAAAACACAACGTAGGGCCTGGACATTGCTAGACGGTACAATATTAAAAGACCGTAAACAAATATCCATGTCCAACAGAGCAGCTTATTTTCCCAATGAGTCCAACGTCAATTACTTTGTTCTATTTGGGAGCGTAGAATAAGGGAGATAGTTGTTACATTGTCACACTTGTATTGCTGGTTGCAGTTGTGATTGGACTCTAGAAGTGCTTTTTGCGCATTTTAATGTGTGATAAAAGTGCATGTTTACGTCAAATCGTTTTGTTGTCTTCGGTGCACTTATCCTTTATGCTGAAAGGTATAAGTTCACTGAATACAGGAAACGATTTGTCGTAAACATGCACTTTTATCACACTTTTTCTGTTTTTGTCGGAGTTCAATTTTAACTGCAATCAGCAGTTCTATATGAAATTACGCAGATACCAAAAATTGCACTGACAAGAATATCACTAGTAATATGATGACACGGACAAGTATAAAAACACGGACTTTAACAAATACCTGGACAACAAAACACGTACATTGACTGATACTGAATCCCAAAAATTTTCAAGAAGATTATGTGAGCTGATTATGAAAGCTCGGTGTTTATTTGGTCACCATAGACTAATCCTTCCGGCATAATCACTTGAAAATTTTCAAAAACCAACCCCGATCATTGCAATCCTATGGGGATAGGAAAAGAACATTTTTTTTTTTTACAAAAGCCACAATAACTTATGCCCTCCCCTTGGATATGTGATCTGGACGCGATCTCATCTCCACTGAGATGGCAACCAAAGACATATCCTGACGTGGTGGTATCACATGCTGATTATTTTGATTTAATGCCGCGTCACATATCTGGCATTGATGCACTAATTTTAAACATGTGATCTAACGCACATCCTGTCCTGGACCATTGAATGCTGTTGCAGTTTGGTGGGGCTCTTTCCTCAGTCATATTGATGTGGGATTTCCTCTTGGCTGCAACACCTTTTTTATGCGTTCTCTGACATGATGAGCTGTAGCCACGCTTGAATATAAATCTAGCTCGATAGGTATATGTTGATAGACAATGTGTTCAAGATTATTGACATTCGTAGGGAATCGACTGTTGGATTCACTGAGTAGAAGTTTTATTAAAACTAAGAACATGGCGCAAGTCTAATTTTGTTATGTCTCACTTCAAAGAGCCATATAAAAAATACCACACATTGTAACAATGGTATACAAACAATCCTATAACGGCTTCATTCTCGATAATTTTATAATAACAGATAGAGAATAGGCGTGATGAAGCTTTACTTTGCCACCGAAAAGTGAATCTTATAGTTGAGCAAGGCTCAAATAATTATTGTTAGGCTACACACGCATGGAGACTTTGAAACAATTAAACAACTTAGAGATTCGGATTTGACAAATAAAAATGAGGCAATGAACAGACAAGTAAACGTAAACTTTTCTACAATAGAACTTTAGGATTTGACTAAATAACGCAGAAGACAAAAACTGACTAAGGCGGACAAAGTGATAATTGAATAAAACGTGGTAAGACGAGGTATGCACATGAGAACTAGACATCGATTAACTAATTTATAAACGACTGAAGAAGTTATGAAATTCCCTCTTGAACATATAAACGTAACACTGACTGACTAATTAAATAGCATAAAGAGACGCAAAAAGGAGGAAACTTCTCTCTCATGAGTCCCATCAGCAAACTGGGACTTGTAACATCAGACATTACTAAAACTGGTAGAATTCAAATATCTCAACAACATTTTTGTTTCAAGAAAACTGTTCAAAAAGACTTTCGCAGCACATAAATGATGAGCTTATCTACAAAAGACTGAAGAAAACACATTGACAAACTAAATAAGAAAAAGACAAAATGACACCATACAAAACAGCGGACATGAACATGACTGAGAGAAAGGGGAAGCAAACTTGAAGATTTAACACCTGGCAGTGTCAACAGCGTCTCTATGGACGACATGATCCATGCACGGCTGGTGAAATGCTTCAAAAGGAGTTAAATTATATCATTCTAACGCACAACGAACAATACAATAGCTTCTTATTTTTGGTTCGAGAAAACTGCTTCCAGACTCTCAGAGCACATAAATGACACACTTCACGGACTGAACTACAAACGACTGAAGAAATTACGAATTCAATACGGTGTGAATTTGCAAACGCAACACTGACTAACAAAATAGCAAAAAAAAAACAATTGAAAAAAAAAATAACAGACGAAAGGACTCAAAATTCTCAAACGTGGCTCCTTCCGAGTCATTTGCAACAGCGTCCCCTTGGACGACATGTTCCGTGTACGGCCGGCAAAATGATTCGAAAGGATTTACGCAACGATATCATCAAAGGCCTGGCGTAGAGGTATCTACTCTATTCAGAGTCCCGCCAGTAAACCTTCAAAAAAAAGCCACAATAACTTATGTTTGACATTTTAATACACTTAAAGTTGTATCTTTTAATGTTGTAGAATCAATGGGAAGATAATTTTGCTTGAAAATTTGAAATAAAAAAGTTAGAGCAAAAAGACTGATTTTTATAGGGACACCCTAAGCTACGTAGGAAAAGTTGCTCTTATTCGGTCACTTGAAATGCTAAGTTTATAAGTTTATTCAATCAAAGTTGGTTGAAATGTTCAAATCTACTGTTTTTCCTACGAATATATGTCTATATTTCTATAAATACAAAAGTTAGAAAGATTGTCGATTCTTCTACAAACAAGGAGCATATTAGGTTTATTTCACACCAAATGAAGAGCCTCGTGATTATTAGCAACTTTGTACAAGACCATTCGGCTCCAAAATTTCAAACTTAAAAACTGTATCTTTTCAGCTAAATTCACATACTGGACCACTGAGCACTGCGAGCGAAATTATTCGTATTTTCCTGAGTTTATCAGTATTATGGTGCTTTGATTATAAAACAGAAAAAAGCGAAAAAAGCTCGAATTTGATTCTTAGAAAAGAAAGGGGGTATTATTCGAATTATCTATGCATATTAGTGTTATGTTTCTTGGATTATAAAACAAAAAAGAAATAAAAACAACATAACCCTGAATTTGATTCTTAGAAGAGCAAGTAAAATGAGATTTCCAGGAACAGCTCAAGACTTTTGTTGTCTAATCAATTACCAGAATGTTTATTATATACACCTAGAAGAAGTATTGCGGAGTCTTTCTTTATTATAAGTATTATCTACACACGAATGGCTATCAGCATGACCTTCTAGAAATAAATACCTTTAATTCACGGCTTGTTTCGGCTTTATTTATTTGAGTAAGTACCTAATTGTGTGTTTCATGACTATTTTTTCGCGAAGTGCAGATTTCTGGCACAGTAACGAGTAAATGGAAGGCCAGTGTTACTTGTGAATTACGCAGCCATGGTTAACACTTAAAAGATCACGAATATTGAGAAATAAATTTACTCGTGAGGATATGGCCAAGTGCACGGATAAAAGTGAGTCTACCCAATCGAAGGTCGTCATAACATCTACAATGACAGTGCCCAAGTAACACGACATGTTTGACTGTATTCAGTTGTGTTTTAACGAGACAAATAGTTTTTTTTTGCCATAGAAGTGAAAACCTTTTAAGATACTACTGTAGAATTGAAAAAGCGCCGAAGTTTGGCAATGGTCATGAAAAAATAAATGGTTTGGCTTCAGTGGAACAAATGTTTGCCAGTTTTTAAAAAGATAAAACCAGGTTCGTACCTCGAAATTCAAGCCTACTCGATCGATCTTCATACCTCTGGACTATGTAGACGTGTGAAAACGGATGCATTAGAATCTTCTGATTATAATTTAATTAACAGCGTATGGCTCAATTTCAATGTATAAAAAAAACTCAGACAACCTCTTTTTAAACATGTTTATTCGTTTGTATGGTTAAATCGCATTATCATTACGGAGCCTTGGGCAATGTTTGTGGATTACACAAAAAAAAGACAATTTTTTAAGCTAACTATAGTTCCTGTTCCTTCGTGGAGGCGGTGTAATGTTAGCTTCTTTTGTTCCTTTGCAATTAACTGATCCCCGTTGAAATGAATGCGCCGAACAGTATCAACGCTTAGAAAGATATGTATATATATATATATATATATATATATATATATATATATATATATATATATATATATATATATATATATATATATATATATATATATATATATATATATATATATATATATATATATATATATATATATATATATATATATATATATATATATATATATATATATATATATATATATATATATATATATATATATATATATATATATATATATATATATATATATATATATATATATATATATATATATATATATATATATATATATATATATATATATATATATATATATATATATATATATATATATATATATATATATATATATATATATATATATATATATATATATATATATATATATATATATATATATATATATATATATATATATATATATATATATATATATATATATATATATATATATATATATATATATATATATATATATATATATATATATATATATATATATATATATATATATATATATATATATATATATATATATATATATATATATATATATATATATATATATATATATATATATATATATATATATATATATATATATATATATATATATATATATATATATATATATATGTATATATATATATATGTATATAAATAAACCACATTTGACTTACTTCCGAGGAACCTTTTTAAAAGGAAAAGTGAATTAAACGGGTTGAAAGTTAGACTAAGAATGAATTATGCTTTTTTTCTACCAACTACAGAGGCCTCGCTCGATTGAAATTCCCTAGCTATTTCCTGACTAATGCTTACTATTCTGAAATATGATCTGTTTTCCGGTGAACTGCTGTGTAACTCGACATGTATTGGTCGGTCGGTTGTCGGGTGCTGGTTGATGAACGTTAAACTTGCTGACTATGGGGTTGAGGTTTTCGATAATGGTGTTGCTGCGGCTGTGGAATTTAGTAGCTGTTGTAGTTGTTGTTGGAGTCGTCGTAATCCGATTGAAATGTCTGCTAGACTATCATCTACGGGGTTTTAACCATTTCCGTCCGTAACTACATCGCGCTTAAGTACGGAACGTCACGGTCCGTTGGTTCTGTTTTCGCAGATATACTTTATGACTATGCCAATGATCACGAACACAAGTATAGTTGAAAATGAGAACCCTCCAAACATTGTCCATAGTTTCAAATGGAGACTTTCTTGACGGAGGTATACGTGGCTCAACTGCTGCCGGTTGCTAACTGCAGTATCGCTGATGGCGGCGAGCGTGTTGTTTGATGAGATGCCAGTGAATTGAAGTATTGGATCGCGCCTATAGATTTCCATGTTGACTGTAGAGTCCGAGTTTTGGAAGGTTTGGCCGTTGAAATTTACCGTACAGTTTGAGTATTGACGATGAAGTTTCCAGTGATTCTTCTGTTGTCGGGTCCACAGCTCGTCTCAAGAAGATGATGCTTGGCATTCGAGATTATGATGGTGTTCTCGTTTACCAGTTGATGTGTGGTATCATTTTTAAAAATTGAGCTACAACGAGAATGCTTTCCAAGTATGATTTGTTTGAGGCACTCGTCTTCTAACTCTTTAATATTGGCTGACCTTTGCACGAAATCCTTTGGGTTATCTGTTACAAAAAGTTTCGACCCGTGCCGTATAACGTGGCTAGGGTAGGACTTTATAATTTAGTTGTCTACGATGAGCGGGTAGATTCTGATGATTGTGGATGTGGAGTTTTGTAATTGTGGGACATGCAAAATATAAAGTAAGTCTCCATTCTTCACAGCGATTTTAGGGGTGACAAATTGTAACGCTTCGTCCGGGAAATCGATTTTCACTCCTTGGTCCTGAAGCGTGGATTTGATGACATTTATCTCCCTTGTGGATAGCATTTTGTTGTTGGTAACGGCGATCTTCGTAAGTGTGATTGCTTCTTGGATGTTATCCAGTAATTCATTGATGACTTCGATGTTTAGCATTGTGGTGATGACATCTAGCGTGTCTAGGCCAATTTTGTTGTTGTTGAGTGATGCGGCTATCTGATTGATCGTTTGTGTGAGTTGAGTGATCCTGTTGTTGGAATTCCATCGTTTGCGCCTTCGAGTTCGTCGTGGTTTCAGCCCGTAGAGTGTCGAGCAGGTATGGTTAAAACACCAAACCGTTCTGCACGGGAGGCTCTTTGGCATGCAAACACAGCGCAGCGTGTATCAGTATCACCACTCCGCGCCGGTGCTCAATAGAGTACACGCAGGGCGAAAATCGGACCACCGACACCAGTGCCCGTGCGTTTTTCTTGGCCCCGGTGGTTTGTACTTCGGCAAACGGGGAAGCCGAGTGTTTCAACTTCGGCAAACACCGTAGCCAAGGGATTTCAATTTACGGATACACTTCGACAGCTCCTTTGCTGCACGGACCTCCTTTTCGTGGGGGATTTTGCTTGTTTTGATATTTTTTTCCGCTTCGTTTAATACCTAATCTTCTGTTACTCGCGACTTGATACTATTGTTCTCTGAAAAAATGCGTATGCCATCTCGATGTTGGGCTATTTACACAGTTTGTTTTTTTTTTCCGGTTGTTTGTCATCTAATGGAGCGGATTTTTAGTATGGAGTAAACATATTTTCGAAAAACATACTTCTTCCCTTTCTGAATCGAATACCCCGTTCTGTGGTTCTTTTATCTTTCCCGTGTGATCGAATCAAGCACTAAATATATGACCACCAATGCGGAAGCGGTTGAAAATCGCCGTCCAAAACGGAAGATTCCTACGGTATCCGTTCCGATATCAGAAAGTTGTTGGTGGAATACAGTGTAAAGATGGTTACGGAAGGTGGGCTTGCTTTCAACATGCTCAATCAGCCTGGTCTGGCGGATCTTCTAGGGACTCTGACAAAGGCCTTAAAAGTACCCAGTATTAACCGCAGGACCATTCCAGAGGATGTAGAGAAAGCTGCAATGGCATTGAAAACAGAGATTAATATTCATTAATGTCGACTACGCTACTCGAAAAGGAAGGAATCTGATTGCTGTTTTCGTACAGTACTCAATGGACTCCAAGTTTGTATTGCAAACATTGGCAGTATATGATTACGATGCGTCTTAAAAGATAAAATATTACGAGTATTGAAACTTTGGAAATAGATGTAAAACTAATTTATTCCATCACCACCGACAAGCTCAAAGCTGGTAGAATTTTACACACTTAGAAAATTTTATAGTATTCGGTAATTTTTTACCGAACTTTCAACAGCTGAACGTTCGGTAATCTGATTTCACAGATTTCGGTAAAATTTGACAAGTTCCTGTAATTTTTTTCCGGAATACTGTAAAATTTCACCAAAATCCGGTAAATTGGATTACCGAACGTCCAGCTGTTAAAAGTTCGGTAGAAAATTACCGAATACTGTAAAATTTTCTAAGTGTGTACATGAAGCTAAAATAGGATCGATTATCAATTACGACCGGATGTTCGAGAAATGGACGAGGCACCTAGGGCGCGGTTTTCTCCATGCATCCATCTTTCCGGCTATAGAACTGCTGGTTAAATCAATGTGTATATGGTATTTGTAGGTTGTGTACGGTCGTAGCGGCAAAGGCGTTTTGTTTATTTGTATTTTTTATGTGTTCTGATATTGGGTTGACATTATGTGTGGTTTTAAATTGTTGAGGTGTTGAGTAGCGGTGTTTCGATGCGTCCGATGATCCGGTGTCAGGAAGTGAAATCACAAGTCCTTGATGTTCCTTCAAGGATGCCTTCTTTCACGCGAAGATTTTCTTTCTTGTCCTCAGTCGGCGGGTGAATTAACTAGTTACACTTTCTCACTCACGACACTACCGTATCCTACCGACTGCGTCAATGACCACATTTGACTTCGGAGGAAATTTTTAAAAAGGAAAAGCGAATTGAACGGGTTGAAAGTTTGAAAGGTATATATATATATATATATATATATATATATATATATATATATATATATATATATATATATATATATATATATATATATATATATATATATATATATATATATATATATATATATATATATATATATATATATATATATATATATATATATATATATATAATATATAATTATGCCACAACCAGTCTACTGTTTGAGCACAGTCAGCAATAAAGGACAACATTCATCATTTTTATACATCGGACGATTAAAACATCAACCAATCATTGACGACGCGCATCAGTCTGCTGCATCATCAATAATACGTCATAAATAGCACAGACAACACCAACGTGTTCGTTCAGTTTTCTTTTATCAACCACCGTGGATACTTCTGTTCGTGTTCTAAGTTAATAAATCAAGAGTGTAAATTGAAAAGTATTGTGTTAAGTGTTTTTTAAAACGCCGAACTGAGTAGCCCGGTCAAGATTGGCGCAGCCGTGCGGTTCTAGTGAGTTTGTAGAACTATAAAGTGTATTAAACAGTGCAAAGGCCAGGATTGATAAATCCCCGCCAAAGTGAGTCCGCGAATCACTCGAACAAACTGTAAAAAGTGTTAGCATCAGGCGTCCCCCCAGTAGAGACCCAGAGTTGAGGCTCCGCCGTGCACTTTGCACAACCACTGGAAGAATTAAGCACCCGAGAACCCCGCACACACGATTGCAAGGTAAGTGTTATTTTTCTCTACCACACATACCCGTGAAATAAGAGTTAATAGCATTGCCAGGTTGGCATTTTATTTATACGGTGAATGCTGAAGCTCGTTCTAAGAGAGAGGCTCACACGCACCCGAATAGAAAATCTGCTAACATTTGGAACTGGAAGTGTTCTAAGAGAGATTCCGTTCCACCCGAAATTGTGAAGTAACCAAGAGGATCACATTTCGAAGCTACACGAGTTCTAAGAGAACGTGGTTGCTTAAATTCATTTAAACATTAAACGCTCATTCCACTCCGTAACAGCATATCTAATGCCAAAGGAGTACAGATTGAGAAACAGTCTGAAGCAAACGCACCACTTATTAACAAAAATTAGCCAAAGCGCGTGTGTGTCTTCAGACTCAGAAGAAAGCTCTGCCTCCACAGACTCTGGAGACTTAGCACATATCCCAGTCGATCATAGTCTATCACTGGAGAACCTTTCTCTACACGAGAACAATAGCATGGAGGATTTTAACTCCAAACTCAACACCCTGATGGGTATGGTAGAAAGAATGGCTACAACGCAGACAGAACATGCCACATTATTTAATCAAATACAATCACGGTTGAATGAAAATACACCCCGAGCTCAACAACAACAACAACAACAACAACAACAACAACAACAACAACAGCAACAACAAACTATTAACGTTGAACAATTTTTCAAAATAACTGACCCAATAAAAATGATCCCCACGTTTGACGGTAACACAAAACAATTAAACGCCTGGCTGACAACAGCCGAAGAAACGTTAAATGCATTCGAAGAGTACGTTACTCCTTTACAATATAAAATGTATGTAACCGCGGTAGTAAGCAAAATTCAAGGAAAAGCAAAAGACATCATATGTCTTGCCGGAAATCCTGATAATTTCGAAAATATAAAAGACGTTTTAACAAATGCCCTTGGCGACCGCCAAGAGCTCTCAACATACAAGTGCCAGCTATGGCAATGTAAAATGGTCGAAGGCATGAGTATTGCAAGATACTACCATAAATCTAAAGAGATAGTCCAAAATATTAAAACCCTAGCTAAACAGAAAGAAAATTACCGCAAAAATTGGGAAGTTATTAACGATTTTATAGAGGAAGATGCATTAGCAGCTTTTATCGCTGGCTTGAGCGAACCGTACTTCGGCTATGCTCAAGCTGCAAGACCTAAAGACGTAGAAGATGCTTACGCATTTCTTTGTAAATTCAAATCAAAAGAAATTACAGCAAAAAGCATGTCTTCTGATAGCTTTCCCAGGAAAAATCAGAGATATAAGGAATTTGAAATAAAGCCAAATAACAAACCAAACCAACCATCAACATCAAATACAACCCAAAATAAAAAACCATTTAAATTTGAAAACTCAAAATTCGAAAACAAAGATTCTGAACCAATGGAGACAAAAACTACTCGGAGTCGTTTAACTATAAATAGCAACGTAACCACCAACCGCGAGTCTGAAGAAAACATTTCAGCAGACCCAAACTTAGACACCGAATCGGATGATGAATCAGATTTGGACCTGAATTTTCACTCGGTCACCACAACTCAAATAATAACCTGAACTACCTCCCGTATTTAAAAGTAAATCATCCTTATAAAAGAAATCAACTTAAAATATTAATTGACACTGGGGCAAACAAGAATATAATTTCCCCAAACATTATAGAATTGACCGAAACAGTACCGAACATACAGATCAAAAACGTTTGTGGAATCAATAACGTTACCAAAAAAGGTAAAATCGATCTTTTTAGTGGTGCTTTCAAACCTTTATCATTCTACATTCTGAAATTTCATAATTTTTTCGACGGTATAATAGGATCGGAAACACTTGCAAAATTGAAGGCACATATTAATTTCGAGAACGAAACCATTACGCTTCTAGAAAAACAATTTTCGTACTCAAAATTTTACCCCACCAAACAATTTTATAATCATTTCGTAACCATCGAAACCACCAACAATGGCGACTGGTTTGTACCCACTTATCAAAAACTTTGCAAGAAAACCTTCATACAACCTGGACTATACAAAGCAGAAAACCAAAAATCAGTCATACACGTAATTTCTACATCAAAACACCCCGTCAATTTACCAAAACTTCGACTGACCGTGAACAATTTCGAAACAATTTCCCCAAATGCAATCAGCAGTGCACCATATGTCCCCAATAATGATATAAATAACATTATCAGAACAAACCACCTCTCAACGTTAGAGAAATCCGAACTAATACGCGTTCTGCAGGAACATCAAGATGTGATTCAAAAGAAAGGTGAAAAGCTCACATGCACTTCAGCGACGAAACACAAAATCCTAACCACAAATGATTCTCCTATCTATACAAAAAACTACCGCTACCCACACCATTTCAAAAGAGATATACAAGAGCAAATTCAAGAAATGCTGAACAACGGCATTATTAGGCCTTCTAAAAGCCCATATTCTTCACCAATATGGGTAGTACCAAAAAAAATGGATGCCTCAGGAAAAAGGAAAGTACGAGTCGTAATAGACTACAGGAAGCTCAATGAGCTCACTATTGACGACAGATATCCTATGCCACAAATCGAGGAAATTTTAGATTCTCTAGGGAAATCTGAATATTTCACCACTATCGATTTGAAATCTGGATTCCATCAGATAGCTATGGATCCAAAACACATTGAGAAAACCGCCTTTTCGACGGACAAGGGGCATTTTGAATTTACAAGAATGCCTTTTGGGTTAAAAAACGCTCCTGCAACTTTCCAGAGAGCAATGAACGATATACTGGGTGATTATATAGGCACACAGTGCTACGTCTACCTCGATGATATTATCATTGTAGGATACAATTTGAAAAACCATTTAGAAAATCTAAAATTGGTTTTGAAACGTTTATCAGAATTCAACTTAAAAATTCAAGTAGATAAGTGCGAATTCCTAAAAAGAGAGACCGAATTTCTCGGTCATATTATCTCTAGTGAAGGGGTCAAGCCTAATCCCGAAAAAATTGAAAAAATCAGCCAATGACCAATACCAAAAAGCCAAAAGGAAATAAAACAATTCCTTGGGCTAGTTGGGTATTATAGAAGATTCATTAAATACTTTTCTAAAATTACTCGTCCCATGTCAAAGTATCTAAAAAAGGATATGACAGTGGATATTCAAGACCATTCATATGTAGGTGCATTCAATACACTCAAACAAATTTTATCTACAGATCAAGTGCTGGCATACCCACAATTCGATCTACCTTTCATCCTGACAACCGACGCATCAGGCTACGCACTTGGTGCTGTCTTATCACAGATGCACGATAAAGTCGAAAGACCAATTGCATTTGCTTCTAGAACCCTATCGGATACTGAATCACGGTATGCTACAAATGAGAAAGAGGCGTTAGCCATTATATGGTCTGTAAACAGGTTAAACCCCACCTATATGGACAAAAATTTACACTAGTGACGGATCACAAACCGCTCACTTTCATTAACACTTCAGATAAAAATCAAAAGATTTTACGATGGCGTCTGGACCCATAGGCGTAGCCGGGGGGGGGGGGGCAGGGGGGGCACTAAGTTTTGATTTTATTTTTAGAATTTTATTATTTGTTTCAATATATTATTATTAATTTTTTATCTCTAGAAGGTTGCAAGGTACCTTGTTGCAATATAGTTGATGTTACTACAATACTACTCAATTAAGTCACAATCAAGTCACTGTAACCAAATATGACGATTTTGTGTTGCTTGGGATGTTTGTCAGATTGCTCCTTTGCCTAAATGAAAAAGCCAAACTACGCGAAGTTGCCTCGATTTTGTAACAAGTTGTAGCAAAAAAAACGTAAAAAAATTGACATCCATGAGAAAATAGTTATAATTATATAATAGTTTTTAAATAGTAACGCGTAACAATTTTATTACAATATTTTTCCTTTAACCAAGAGCCCAACCTATGTAGCCTAAAGTATCTAAAAACTCCAAGCAGCACACAACAGTCAAAACTGGTTTCAGCAGCTCTATTGTGACTTAATTGAGTCACAGAGCAGTCACCTTTACTGGTTTGAAACAAATATGCTACTAGGGAAATATCTCTTAATCTGTAATGTTTGCTATTAGATAAGCAATGATTGATTTTTTCCCCGCTAGCTGAAAGTTGAAGAAGCTATGCTCAATAAAATGTTCAGTGCTTGGTTAATCAAAAAACTGAATATTCAAACCTATGCTATAGCTTTCAGAAGCCAAATAATACTAGATAAAGAAACACAGTTGATAGTTAGAAAAAGTATCAACGAAAAATATTTATTTGAACTATTCATGGCATGGGTCAAACCGCCCCGTTACCCCGCTTTCCCCGTTTTAGGGTACTGTAGTTTCGTATTATTGAGAATATATGTTGATCATATCTTACAGTTTGATTCAGCGTGTGAGAAGCAGAACAGCAAGCTAGTCAGAGCGAGAAGTTGCAGTTGTCTTATCCTATTCAAAGAATTTATCCGTTTTTATGAGCATGAGCAGGATAATGAGCATGATTAACCGCCCGAAGTTGTTATTCCGTTACTGCCAGTTCAGCTGTTATTACTCAGAAGATCAACAGATGATGCAAACATGGTCAATGTGTAAAACTGGTGATCCCAAACTAAGGCAATACCGGCGCTGGCCTCACCCGAATGCAGGTCAAATAAGGAAAGGGTAGGAATGCGTTAACGTTTATTTGGACGTTTTATTGGAAGCCGAGACCACCGCCGCACTTCCACGAGAAATCACTGGGATTTTGGATAACAAGATTGGGTGGCAGCAGGGTTCGTTTTGGTAAACAATAAGCTGAATTCACGCTTCGTTTAGTAAAATATTTAAATACTAGTACCGATTTCTGATTTGAACGGATTAAAACCAACAGTAAGGATGCTATTGGGGCCACACACAAAGTGTAATGGTGGTTTTTCATTGAAAAAACAAGGTGATTTTTTATAATGTTGGAAATCCGATTTGATCTGAGTTAAAGCAATAATAAGGATGCTATTGGAGCCACTCACAAAGTGTAATGGTGGTTTTCCGTTAGGAAAACAAGGATAATTTTATTAACGCTTGAGAGACGCTTTGTTGTTCTCTTACTGTGCTCACTCGATCACTCGTTACACCGAATTATAGATAACCGAATCAACACGAAACGCGCCATGCTCGATAGGAAAATAGTGCGTAATAAAGCACCGACACAACCTTTCACAGCCGATGCTCGAACCAAACTCTTTTTTCGTAACTTACAATTTTTACTACTGTATTCTACTGTATCTATTGCACTATTGTTACTAATAACTGTATCATACAAGTTGAAGTGTCTAATGAACAATCTATGCTAATCCATTAAAAATTGCAATTGAGGGATTTCGTAAAAATAAGAGTCCGTAGATGCATTTTGTGCCTTCTGGTAACTTTATGTTTCTATTGATATCCATGTTCATCGGTTTAATACCAACCGGGAGAGACTTGGCCTTATACAAAAGGATTTCATTATCTCCAGTCCGCTCAACCAATCGCAACGTTTTATGATAGATTAAACGGATTATTATAATTTGAGATAACTCCATGCAGATGTCTTCCAAGTTTGGCAGATTGACAAGCAATCGGTGGAGAGTTTAGAGGAAGACCGGAAGAATAAGCGATGGTTCTGCGCGTGTTTATAAACAGAAGAACCTTCATAACAAAACGAATCATCGGGTAAAATACATTCATAAGCACTCGGTTACTATTTTGCATGACAAAGGCATAAAACAAGAATAATGGAAATTCTTCAATCAAATTCATACCACTACAAGTCGAGAACACTCGTAAGAACTAAGAGGAAAGCTACTATCAATGTCGATGTTCATTACTTCTCATTCCTAACTTGATTTCGAGAAAGTTGCTCTGCTGGCGAATTTAGTGCACAATGTGGAAATTGCGCAACGGTTTTTTTTTTTAAATTATAAGCAGTCTAAAGCAGTTATTTGATTCATTATATCCAGAAGTACCATAAATGGGCATTCGAAAGTTTTTCAAAAGTAAATATAATATTTTCCAGCATGTAATTAAAAAAAAACAAGCAAACAAAACAAAACAAAACGAATGTTTTTTCATGCAGCTGAAATAACCACGAATAGAAAAATATGCAAAATGGTGGTATTTCTCGAATTTGAACAACAATTTTAATGTAATTCAATGATACACCGTTTTGGTTTCATACTACTCAGATACACATGATTGCTACATATACCATGTTTCGACAGAACGTATTTCAGTTGGATCATATGAATTTCTTTTCGTCATTGATGAATAAAATTTCTTAAATTATTTACTAACTACTCGTGTGTTAAGAATGCAAGTAGCAACAATTCAGCACAAAAAACACAGCTTGCTTACATTTGTGACTTACGTCGTTTTAAAAGGTTATGTTTGATGTTCTTTTTTAGAAAATATCAGATAAAATAATTATACTAAAGGTAAGCAAAGGGGACACAAACCATGAGCTATAAACCACCAAAACTCAAAATGTATGTTTGTTAAAAGCTAATCACTTATTATTTGAACAACCATTAAAAAAATATAATCTATTGAAACGGTGTGAGCATGGTGAGTAAAAAACGGTGTTTCTTCTGTGTTGCTTTGGGTGAGAGGGTCGCGGATGAAAAGTACATTTTCAGTACAAACTGCAAACAAATTCGGTGGTTATTCTATACAATAATCCAACATGACCCGTTAAATGTTTGGCATTCAATGTGGTTTGATTTAAAAACATGGGAAAAATCTAAAGTTTTTAAAATCGTTTTTTTTTATTCCAGAACAAGCCTAGAATTGTCAATCATGCTCATGCTCATGCTCATGCTCATTCCAGAACAAGCCTAGAATTGTTTAATCTTATTGCAAGAAACGGACGGGTATTGTCAAATACTTTGGGTGAGAGTAGAGAAGATAATCCACCCGTCATTCAGGTGTATTGTCACGAAAATGGAGCTCCATTCCCGCTCCATCTGTCGGAACATGAAAATGACCCTACTCTACTGGTTCACCGGGCGTTGTATTGTCCGTTAAGTGTCCGTTAATGTTAATTGTTCAGTATGTGCAACCACTGGTTGGAGACGATGTAATTCTCTCTCTCTCTCTCTCTCTCTCTCTCTCTCTCTCTCTCTCTCTCTCTCTCTCTCTCTCTAAAAAAAACTCGCCCCCCCCCCCCCCCCTATTTGAAAACCTGGCTACGCCTATGTCTGGACCTAGAAAATTATGACTACGAGGTCAAATATAAAGAGGGTAAATCAAACGTGGTCGCAGACGCATTAAGCAGAATGCCAATTGAAACAAATATAAATGAATCCAATAATGACGCAATTCCCCATATTTCAGGTTCAGATCAAAGAGATGGTGCAGAATCTACCGCCAATAACCCTCCCGAATCCGATGACTCTCAAACTATACACTCCGCTGATGAATCAGCTGAATACTTCATCCATTTCTCTGAACGACCCTTAAATTACTAGAGAAACCAACTGATATTTAGGATTTCACGTATAGACACTATTATTCAAGAGACTCTCTTTCAACACTATAACAGAACAATAGTATCTCAAAATGATTTTACAAAAGACGACGTTACACACCTTTTAAAAACATTCCATAATGGCAAACAGACAGCCCTTATGGCTCCAGAAAACCTTATCCAAACAATACAGGATTCTTTCAAAGAAAATTTCAGCCAGAAAGGCCATTTCGTGTTCACAAGTGCCATGGTCGAGGATGTCCAAAACGAAAACCGACAGGACCAAATAATTATAAACGAACACAATAGAGCACACCGCGGTATTACCGAAATAGAAGCAAAAAATAGGAGATCATATTTTTTCCCAAACATTTATGCAAAAATCAGAAAGTATGTAAATTCGTGTGAAATATGTAACACCCATAAATATGAAAGGAAACCTTTCAATATCAAAATATCGCCCAGACCAATTACAAACAAACTCTTAGAAAGAGTCCACATGGACATATTTATAATAGATAAATGCAGCTTCTTATCGCTTATTGACTCATTCTCTAAACATTTACAAATGATCAGTCTGAAATCAAAAAACCTTACACATGTTCAAAAAGCGCTAGGCAAATATTTTAGTTCTTTCGGAGTTTCCAAAGAAATCATTACCGATCATGAAACCACTTTCCAGTCGATCCAATTTAGAAATTTCCTCAGTCAATTAGGATCACAAATACGTTATGCCGCCTCATCAGAATCTAATGGCCAAATAGAAAGAGCTCATTCCACAATAATTGAAATTTTTAATACCAACAAAAACAAATTTAGAGGTATGGGTACCAAATCCATCGTTAAAGTTTCTGTAGCACTATACAACAATTCTGTACACTCGTCTACTCAGTATACACCAAACGAAATTCTATTTAATCAGAATAATATTGTAAATCCAGAGCTAATCATTAAGGATGCCCAACAGCTTTTTCTCAAGGCCAAAATGAACATGGACAAAGCACAAAAACAAATGCTTAATCGAAATATAAATAAAGAAAACACCCCAATTATAGAAGAAGGGACAGAAGTTTTTGTAATCCCTAATATACGTACAAAAACACAACCTAGAGCAAACAAAACAAATGCAAACGAAGTTAATGATAAGACATTCAGAAATAACAATAATATTAAACGACATAAAAACAAAATTAAGAGATTAAAGAAAAATTAATATCTTTCATTTGTTACCTTCTTACAGATGCTCCACTATTACATAACAATCATTTTTATATTCTCGAAGATTTCATGTCAAGAATTAACTATTCGAAACCTACATAATGACATGATACTGATGCAAAAAATTAACCATTGTCGAATTCAAACCGGAAATATTCGCGTTGTACACCCGATTAACCTAACTGAGATAGAAATCACCATAAATCAACTTACAAATTTAATGTACAATAAACAAAAGCACAAAAATGCCCTTGTTGAAATAGGAAAACATAAGATACGAGAATTATATTCAAATTTTGTACAAATAAAACCAACATCGCACAGGAGACCCAAGAGATGGGACATCATCGGCTCGGCGTGGAAGTGGATTGCAGGGAATCCAGACGCGCAGGACTTACGAATTATCGACAAAAGCCTTAACCAATTGGTCAACGAGAACAACCACCAAGTCAAAATCAATCACCAAATCGGCAAAAGAATCTCAGATCTCACAAACACTATTAATCAAGTAATTGAAAAACAACAGATCAATCAAATCATCCTCGATGAACTCGACATCATTACCTCCATCCTGAACATAGATACGCTCAACAAAATCCTAATCAGCATCCAAGAAGCCATACTCTTTTCCAAAATTCACGTCACCAATAGCAAGTTGTTATCTAGCAAAGAAATGCACCTGATCAAGAACATTCTCATTAATCAAGGAGTTCAACTTGACATCCCCGAAGAAGCACTAAATTTCGTTACACCAAAAATTGCAACCAGCGAATACACCTTACTCTACATATTACATGTTCCAGAACTAGAGACAGAAAAATCAACAACCATTCGGATCTATCCGTTGATTCAAAACAACACTGCAGTTGAAACCTACCCTCAATTCTTAATCAAACAAGCAAAGCGACTCTTCACCACGTCAAAACCAGAAGACTACGTGCAATTGCACAACTATATCAGAGAATTCAAGGATTCTTGCATCTACCCTCTTATCATGGGAACAGAACCACAATGCCTTATGGAAACAATCAGAGAAACTACTACACAACTTATATCCATCAACAAAATACTTATTATAAACGCAAAAAATAATGAGCTACATTCCGATTGCGGCCCGAGCAACAGACATCTATCCGGTAACTTCGTTATATCATTTTCAAACTGTTCAGTAGTATTTATGGGCTACAACTTTACATCAAGAGAGAGAATAAGCGAAGGTGAATCTATCTTAGGAGCCTTTCACAACATAAACATAAAAAGTAAAATTACCAGGAATCATGACGTTGCAAAAATAGAAAACGACACATTAATTAATAGGAACAAGTTGGATAGAGTACTTCTTCAACACGAAACCGACCAGATATGGAGATGGAGCTTATTAGGAGGAACTTCCCTAACGACCATACTATTGATCCTTACCCTTTACCTAATATTCCTTCATTTAAGATCCACTTATAAGAGAACATCGAGGAAAACGCAACAAAAGAAGCAAACAAAATCTGAGTTCAACAAAAATTCAACAACCCGAGACACCATACCAAGAGCCGAGGACGTCACTTCTTCACCCCCCCGGTGAATTATGCCACAACCAGTCTACTGTTTGAGCACAGTCAGCAATAAAGGACAACATTCATCATTTTTATACATCGGACGATTAAAACATCAACCAATTATTGACGACGCGCATCAGTCTGCTGCATCATCAATAATACGTCATAAATAGCACAGACAACACCAACGTGTTCGTTCAGTTTTCTTTTATCAACCACCGTGGATACTTCTGTTCGTGTTCTAAGTTAATAAATCAAGAGTGTATATATATATCCTCTGACCTTTGTGGGGATGCAGAGGTAAACACGGTCCCTAAACAGCAAAGGTCACACTAACTTTCCATCCCTATTCCCACCTGATTGCAAGGACGTAGCCGGCGCCGATATTGATTACTAAAGAAATTGAGTAATTGAAACGTGTACAGTGAGATTTGTTGGCTATTCCCAGCCCCCTTCAGTTGATTCATTGTGCAATTTCACTGATTCTGATGAATCACGGAGTAGCAACCATTGATACGTGCAGTCAGTCAAGCTAAGCTATGCTAAGCTAAGCTAAAAAGGTGTCTAACTTCCCCAAGAAGTATTTGGCCGTTTGTAGTTGTGGTCCAAAAGTTTCGTCTCTATCGAAATTATCAACAAGGATGTGTACGAGAAATAATGTCTACATAAGCGTTTGCTACGGTTTATAATAAGCTCTGTTATGGCCTGATTTGACCTCTTTTCACTGTGCAAAATCCGTCCTGGAATGGTAGAAGACACAATAGGTCAAATACGTGCCAAAAATAGCCAATCTGCCTAACTGTTCAAAACGCCCGATAGAAAAATAATAGGCTATGGTTAAGCGAAAACTCTTTGAAACTAAGACGAAAGGAAATGGGATCGACGATATCAAGAGAAGATGGAGAATCGCCAAGTTCGAGAATTTTACAGAAAGAAGGATTAACATTCCAATCAACTGTTTACTGTACATGTATAACTCTACTGAAATACTGAAATAATAAGTTTTGTTGAATTATCTTGGCGTCCGGAATTTAACGTGGTCAGGCCAGGGAGTCTGCGTCGCTGTAAACCACATATAGATGCACCATAGTTCACATGATTTTGACAATTTTGGACATCTGACAACTGAAATCGACAAAGATTTTTCATTAAGGCCTAACTGACAAACGTAAACAATTATTGTTTCTTCCATGAAATTTTCGACCTTGGAAACTTGCCTCATTAATCTACCACAGCTATTTCGAAGAACAAGAGTCCTTCTATTCGATAAGTTGGAAGCTTACATGGGTAGATTTTGTATTACGAGAAATTAACGTAAGAAGCAATTGTTAACGTTTGTCAGTTAGGCCCTAGAGAAGAGTCTTTATCAAAATATGGCCCATCCAAACAAATCGATTAATGCCAAGGCACGGTAAGCATGAAAGAACAAATGAACTAACTCTTTCACACTCGCTTCGTATCCTATAATGACGTGACGATACGCACATATGAAAACCCGCATAATCACAAACCATTTCTGGACCATTTCCCTTATTGTTGACGACCATTTCCATTATTGTTACGACATTTACGCTTATAGTTGACAACAATAAACTAACAATCTCCTATATAGTTTTAACAATATGTCAAATGGTCGAAGGCCAAATAACAATATGCTGAATAGGCGGTTAAGTTAGGTTACCATAAAAAATAGCGATTTTCACGAACAAACTTTTTGCTGTACACTATGCCATAAAGTTGGTATATAATCCAGACCGAGTGCAGAGAATAAAAAACCTTTCAATGACAATATGGCATATATTAACAATATGTGTTAATGTAGAGGTTGTATGGTGAAAATGAGATGAAACTATTCGACAACAATAACATAAAATGTGATAATATATCGTACATTCGAAATATAGTTTTGACTATATAGCAAATTGTTTTTCGATATGCGGGAATGATGAACATGAACATGAAAGAGCAGGTTGATGCATTTATCCAACCATAACCATTCATCACATTGATACTGAAATCCATGTGAGGTACAGCGAAATCCTTAATGATAGCCCTGGGACAGGCTTTAGCATAATTACTAGCGTCTTTTTCACTGTTGAGTGTAGGGTTTTTCGGACAATAATTTTTAAGTTTTTTTTTATTTTTAATTCATTTGAACATAGAGTAAGTATACCGGTTTATGCCATAGTTTCCTATTTTGGTCATATCTCAGAAATACAATAATATCATATCATTCGTACATGTCTAGGGAGAAGTGAATATTCTTATCATTCGAATCGAAAAACTTGACATAACTCATAATTTCGTAAAATATATCTGAGACTTCGCCAGGAGCATGGCCAAACCAGGTACATTTTCCCTATTATTTAGATAATTTTTTTTAAATGATTTTATTAACAGATACAGAAAAAAAACAATAGATACCTTATGAAGATGATTGTAACAATTTGTGAGTAAATATATTATTTGTTGCAATAGTACTGGGCTAAGGCAAATAAAATAAAACATTTTTGCTAAAACGATGTTAGAAACACAGTAAATAGGAATTCTATAGGACATGGGACTGTAAAGCGAAAAGTGGTACGTGAGGTTTTAAGAAAGTGTGTCAAATCCATTCACATCGACGAAGCTACACACTAAGTTCCGGAATTGTTATGCCGAACGCTGAACAGAAGATCCAATTCGGAATATTCAGTTATCTGATTTGCTGAATTTTAACAAATTATTCAGCGCAATTTAGTAACGAAATGTCAAAATTACAGAGACTCGGTACAAAATCAGTTAACGAATACAGCGAATCAGCTCAGCTTCAGTAATTTATTAACATGACCAATCATTTAAATTAAATGTGTATAGTCTTTTGATTTCTACTATACGTATTCCTTATACAATGATATTTGTTTTATTCAAACCGGTTTAAACGTTTAGCTTTGCGAAGACGAGTTATTCTTTTACAATTCACAAGCTGATGCAAATCTTTGATTGCCGCGTTTTGGTTTGGATCTCTGAGTTATTTTGACTTAAATTTTTATAAATTGTTAAACAGACATTGCGGATTTCTATGTAAAAATTGTTTACATAGACTGTTAATAGACCCCTCTTGGTACTTGCTGACAAAAAATGTTACACTTCCTCCATATGCGTAACCAACAACCTTCGATAAAACTAACCTTGCTACTTGGCAGTCTGCGGTGAGTGAGTAGCTCCAAAGTAAATTTTGGTGTTCAAATTATATATTAGCTTTTTGAGATTCGATAGTTTCATTTCGAGTAGTAGATTCTTGAAACCATGAATTTGACTTTAATCCAGTGTTAGATGAAGCAGATGAGTTCCTTCTTGAAGCTGATAATGAAGCCATACGTCCTAAGGCTCGAATTGCATTTCCCGTTTTCTGAAAATTGTTTCAAGAATAACATTAAACCTGTTTGTTGTATAGTGTGTATGGAATAATACTTAAATCGAATTGAGTAAAATTATAAAACCGCGCGGCATGATTAAAAAATCGTAGGCATTCTTATAACAAACGTTAAAGCCAACGAACCGGAAGCAACAGTAGTATAACGAAAGCATCAACATTATAAGGAGAACTGCGAACGAAGAGGTAACGGACCGTATTGAGGTACATTTAATCGTGGCCGAGGCTGTAATGATCGATTCAGAAACGATAATTCCGAGGAGGTGGACCGATCTCAACCATGATGGAGCTGATAACTATTCAGAATAATCGGAAGTATAGTGATAAAGATGAAAAAACTACTTCTACGAAAGGGAGTAATGGATGTAATGGACAAAATTGCCGGCACGGCAGAGTGGCTGGCAGACAAAATTTAAAATCTTAAGGAAAATTCCCCGGCGTGGTAGTTGGTGGGTATATATACAAAGATGTTTCGAAAGGCTCCCTGGCCGAAGTGTATCACTTTATCTAAGGTGAAGGAAATTTTTAATCTCGGTTCAAAGATGCGTACTCGTTTAGTAGATAGAAGGAAGACTGATTGATTTTTAAGATTTCTTGACAAAAGATGGCGAATGATGTGAGTAGTTGAAGTCATTGAAGGAACGGAAAAAGTCAGAAGTTAAAACTTAAAAAACATAGGCCAGCAGAATCGGTTGTCGAATTTTTTGTGATGACATTTTCCATGATGACAGAGTAGCTGGAAATTATCGATTTATGATAATGCTTAAGCCGATGGTTATTTTGAATTCGACAAAAAAAAACAGTAAAAAGTAAAAGTTAAATAATAAACAAATTAATTATTAGACTTTACAAACATTCAGATATGAAAGCAAGCGCGAAAGTGAGGAGAAAAGTTATCAATGCTCCTGGAAGAACGGTAATATGGTGTAGAACGGCATACAAGATGAACGAAGAACAAGAAAGAAAAATCCTGAAGTAGGTGGCTTGAAAAAAATGCCTTCGAGTGGCTCTTTAATGGTATAGACATCGTAGAAGGCTGTTTGAATTAAGTACAAGACCCATCTAGGCAGATGAGATTTAGCTAATGTTTTTGATTAAATGTCTAAACATACCAATTCGACCAGATAAAAAACACCGAAGATATATCAGTTTGAAACTTTCCTTCCACCCAGTAGCGCCAGTAGCGGTTTTGTTAAAATCACTAGCAAATATTAATATTAAAGTCTCTTTCGAGGTTTCTGGTTTCTGGCATCTGGTTGGGGGCGATTTGAAGGTTAGATCCCTTTTCAGGGATATTTTAGAACTATTGGCAAGGACACATCTTGGACTTTACATTCAAATGATTAGTTACGTGGTTCAAGCACAACTGTGGTTTCAAGGATTAGTTTTTAGTTCTAAGTTTTCTTATATTGATTCCTATTCAAATTTCAATGCAGAAAGCCGGGTTACAACCAATCGTCCCAAAATGTTACACAGTTGTTTGAAACCACTAATGAATTCTAAAAGGCTCTGATACACACTGATATACAACAGACAACAAGCTAACATAATGCCGATACCCAAACTAGGTTGAAAATGCATCAAATATAAAAACGGTATAAGTTTGTTTCTGGTCATCAAAAGATAAAGCAGCTTAATTTCAAAATGGCAAATAAACAAAGTTTCTTTTGTTCTGTTCTTTAAAAAAAACACAACGAGACCCAAGCTTGTCACTTTTTAGCATGTGGGTAAAAATTTATGAAATTGACAAATTTTCATCACAATCTGTCAAGTGGTTATCAAGATGGCATCGGAAAGCAGATCCACCAAAAAATTATGTGCACCGTCGCGGAAAATCCGACTGCGTCCCGAAGATGGATCGGAAAACACCAGGATTCCATCATTCGACGGTGCCCCGGGTGGTGAAGTCATCCCCAGACGACCCAATGGCGCTCAGGCAGCGGTAGAAACCCAAAGACAGCTGATCCTATGAGGGTAAGGACGGTATTGAATCTGTTCAAGCGTCGACCGAATAAGACAAAGAACACGCAAAGAAATCACTCAGCTTTGAATAAACAAAATATTTTGTTGGTATTCAGAACAAGGTTTTGTATTTGTTTCAATTCATAAAAAAAATCCAAATCAATACAAAATTTCATTCAAATCAAACCAATGAAATTATTTAAAGTAATCACCACTGTTTGATATTAATTTAAATAATATTTGATTTATGACAATCACATTTATTTTTAAACTCAAATGATTAATTTATTGTTCAAACAAAATGTTGGCGCCAACGCCAATTTAATTTGTATCTGCCTCTGGAATGAGTGTGTGTGTGTGTGTGATAACAATATCCGCTGTGTATGAATGATTTGTATGTATGTGATTGCGTATCCCATGTGGATTGGCGCAAAAGGGGGAAGAAAAAAAATTCCCCCTCTTTTTTTTTTTTTTTTTTTTTGTTGCCGCCGGGGGGTATAAACACACGAGAAGAAAATATATGTGTATGTGTTATGTTATAGGAGGAGAGGAAACAAGAAAAAAAGAAAAAAAAAAAAAAAGGGTGTGTTTGTGGGCCCGCACGAACCAAAAAAAAAAAAAGGGTGGGGCCCCCACAACATGACAGATTAACTTAGTTTCGTGTAACCACTTGTAAATCGTAGATGTCGCCCCGCAACGTAAACATTGGGGTCGTCCTTGGTAGATGCACCTATGTTTCTATTCGGAGGAGTATGTTTTTGTTGCGTCATGAGTGGTTGCAAAACAACAAGCAAGCGTAGCATATCAAAAGAGTCTATTTTTATATTCATGATATAATTTCAGCTATCAGTAATTTAAATATTGAAATAAATATATCACGGTACTTTCCTCCGAGCAAAAGTACAATCGCAGCGTTTCGAAAGTGTTACACCGCGTTGTAGTTTGTGAACATTACGTCACGCGGTGTATTGTATCCAGTAAATCTGAGAATAATTGAAAGCTATTGATTGGCCATAGAAACCGTTTACACAATGTTTTTTTTTGCTTTTTTTACTGAGGTACCTCCTGAAAAAGATTTACATTTACGTTGGGAGGAAGCGGATGTCAAAATACATACATGTATAATATTTACTATCTTTTTACGCGAGGGAGAGCGGGAATTGAAAATGGCACAGAATTGATACAGAGTTTCAATTAAATGTATGGGAGATATGTCGAAGAACTCTGTGAACTCTGAGTGAAATACCTACTACAGATTTAACCAGGATCACTTTTTGTTATGATTTTTATGCTGACGTAAGAACTACACGACACTAACAAAACGCTGTGTCTTGTTTCGCGTCGTGTTTTGTTAGAACCAGCATCACCTGAAAACTTTTTTTTTGCTGCTATCAGGGCAAAAGTGCGCAACAACAACAATCCAATCACTGTGCAGTTTACAGCAGCCTCCAAAAGGTTGATTGTGAATAACAATGTCACTTTATCGGCATATGCTATTTGCCAAAACTTCGATGAACTGAAAATGCTTCATGCTGAAGAAAATTCTGCGTTCTTAAATCAGTGAAGAACTCGTTGACCATTGGATACGATGACGAAAATACAGGTGATGACGAGAATTCTGCTGAAATGGTCGGAAATTCTCAAACGGATGATGAGTTTTTCACTCAATCACTGCGGTATTCCGCTACTCACGTTCAGAAACAACTAGTTGGAAAACTAAAGTGTGAACAATGCTTGCTACAGGTCATTCGGCATCTCGGAGTCCTTCCTTAGCTCAGTCGGTAAAGGCACAGCTACAAAGCAACGCCATGCTGGAGGTGGCTGGGACTGGATTCCAGGTCGGGTCTAGGTATTTTTCGTAAAGGTCATTCAGGATGCCGAATACTTGATAAATTCAACATTGTCAAATATTATGCGAAGCTGGAAAACAGGATCGTCACGACAATTTACAACGCCCATCAGCTTGTTTTCATGCAACTATCACGGCACATTTTGAATCGAGATTTAGTGAATAACCATCGCAACATCTTGATAACTTTGTGCATTGATTTTTATCTATAGCTGCGACTGGAACAATATGCTAAAAGATAAGGTGAAGCAAAGCACTCACTCCGCAAAAAGCTTATTAATTTGATTCTTTTCCGAGGTGAATAGCGATTTACCTTAACAGTAACGTTGTTAACCGAAGAGAAATATATAATAAGATAAAATAAATGCAATAATGTAAAATCTATTAAAAAGAATGAAATTGTTACCTGTGTTTAAAAAAAATACATGAAGGAACTCGATTCTGTCGATATCCGGAAAACCTACTAGCGAAAATCGATCATTTTGATGCACGATAACGGGCATCGGAGATATAACGATGAATGGTGCATCACTTTGTGAATCCAGTGAAATGCCTCCTACTTAAGGTATCTCATAAAATTCTCGAGACAAATCGATTTTCGGAATTAGATTTTCCAGATTTTGACTGGTACGAGTATATATTGTTTATAAATACCTAGCTCGAAAAAGAACGAATGGTGAGCTCTGCAACACTTAATGAAAAACCGTTGACATCACTTAATTTGTTACATGGAATATCTATGAATGACGTTACATTTTACAAAAAAATAAAATCAGTTTAAACAAAGAACTTTTAATTAATGGTTTGGCAAACAATCTAATAATCGCTTGTACCTTCCAAACGTTATTTCACTTCCAGAAATATTCAAACGCCTAACAAACAAATGTTAAAAAAAAATGTTTGAACGATCCCTTGAAACTCTTGCGCAATTGATGATTGGCCGCTCTCCTTAGGAAACGCTAATCGGCTCCCTCTTTCCCTTTGAAACACGTTTTATATGAAGCAATTCTGTCGAGCAGCCATATTGTTATTGTTGAAAAGTGTCTCAGTGCTAACGATTTGGCAATTAGCTGTCTCTATCTCTGCTTTTCTAATGTAAGTTTAAACATAAACAATTATAATTTTTAAAACAGATTATCAACGAGTTATTCTCTTTGCAGATAACTGGCAAACCAGTTGACCGGTATCAGTTGACGCAAAGTGGCCTCCCAATCGGGTTGCGGGTTGACATGGCTACACATAAGGCTAAAAGAAATGTTTTGAGCAATAAAACACGACATTCAATTAAATGGTTTTGTTGTATTAGTTCATCAATGTTTATTATCTCAACAAATGCATTCAGTTAGTTTAAGAATACATTTTGTGTACAATAAAACACGAGGTTAAATTCTATAAAGCATGAAGTTTTATTTCAATTGAATGGTTTTGTTGTATTAGTTCAGCAATGTTTATTATTTCAACAAATGCGTTTAGTTTGTTTAAGAAAACATATTGTTTTGAACAATACACCACGATGTTTAATTCTATAAAGCATGATTTTTTTTTTCAATTCAATGGTTTTCTAGAATTACTTCATCATTGTTCATTATTTTAACAAATGCGTTTAGTTGGTTTGAGAAAACATTTTGTTTTGAGCAATAGAATACGAATTTCAATTCTATAAATCATGAAGTTTTGACTTAGGACTTTCGATACTTGGCTACACATTCGGTGCTTTCGATACTTGGTGCACATTCAAATTGCGAAAATTTGGAGCGTCACGAAAAACGGTCAGATTTTGAACGTTAATTACTAAGTAATTTCACGATCGATTTCCTAAATGTTTAGAGCATTAGGTTAGGACATTTTCTACGCTTTGATTCCAATATTTAAATCCTTTGATTTTTAACATGCAACTAATAAAATTAACGCAAATATGAGGTGATGTATTATAAAGTCGATTTTTCAGAATTAATTTGCCAAATACGGAGTACTTTCCTAGCGCAGACTTCATATTTAAGTAATGAACGTCTCCTAAACAGCCATGAATGTTATATAAGGGGTACACCCTCGCATTTTGATTAAGTTTTTCGGCGGTCGTAGAGCTGTGCAAAGTAAGATCTGCAGTTGGATCGTAGTCGGCAGCAGCACTGGCGAGCAGTCGTTGCCCAGAGAGGCGTTGGTGCAGTTGGCTATTGTTGCCGATGCTCCCGTAAACCTCGATGCGAGAAACAGTCTGCTGAAGCCTACGAGTTGGCGGGGAAAAACCGCCCGTGACAACGAGACAAGAATCAATTATCCCACGTCACCTGCAGATGGTCACCCGCAACGACGAGTAGCTGAGCCAAGAATACCAAGAAGAAAGCCTAAGTTCAATCGCGAACCATGTTTCTCTTCAGCAAACTATTTGGTTAAAATTTTCTCTTGTACTGTTTCAAATTAATTTCAATTACCGCGCCCCGGCTGAACATAGCATTTATTAAACGCTGCGTCCCAGAGTAAATGACAGAGAACGTTGAACAACCAATGAACAAAATTCTAGAACGGATAATTCGAACCGAACTGCGACACTTCAGACCGACCATGTGGTTGAGTTCGTTGTATTTCTTAGTTGTGCATAACGAATTAGTTGCTGGCGGTGGCAAGCAAATCAGAAATGTTTCAGTTAAGAAAATCATCCGTCTAGCGTGTGATAATTAAAACTAATTATTGTGACACAGTAACTAAAGTTCGTCCCCTATGATGCAATTTGTATCACATTGCCTTCGTTGGTACCGCCTTCTTTCGTGCACTAGCATCCAACGCCATTACCTAATAGCTCTTAGCAGAACATTTTTAATCAGTCTTACGACAGTCGTGGAGCTGTGCAGTGGCTTTAGGACCATAGTTGGTGGCAGCACTGGTGGACAGTCGTTGCCCAGAGAGGCGTTGGTGAAGTTGGCTGTTGTTGCCGATGCTCCCGTCAAGCTCGCTGCGAGATACATGGCTGCTGAAGCCTACGAGTTGGCGGGAAATGCCGCCCGTGACATCAACTAGACAAGAAATATCCCACGTCACCAGCAGATGGCCACCCGCAACAACGAGGAACTGAAACAAGAATACCAAGAAGAAAGCCCAAGTTCAATCGCGAACCATGTTTCTCCCCCGTCAACTAAATCCGTCCTTTTCAGGACGACCAAATCAATTTGTCAATTAAAGAGTTTGTTTGAATTTTTCTCTTGTGCTGTTTGAAATTTCCATTACCCGACTGAACATGGCATTGCTTTCAACGAACGCGTCTCGGAGTAAATGGCAAAGCGCGTTGAACAACCAACGAACCAGTAGATCCATAACTATCTCCTACGCGTTGAAGATAGTGGCCCTCTCAACCATCGTAGAAAATACAACCGGGGCCGTATTATCATTAAGAGCCACCAAATGCTTTCTAAAGAGTGTACAATAGAATTATCTCACATATTTACTTTCTAAAGCTGGTCGAACGTTCCATTAGCACTTTTTCGACCTAGAAGTCTATCGGCAATAATAGACTTTGAATTCCCAAGCAGACCACAACCATCTTCAACGCAATAATGATAATGATCTCCAGGTGGTCGAACATATCAACATGTGCTCTTATGGTGCATTCTCGCTCCACCATCTCGGAAGGCAAATAGTTCCAGTAGCAAAGTTCGGAAAAAGAAAACGTATAGCACCACATCTATCGGGTGCTGAAGCATTTTAACCCGATACTGTCGTTTCCTCCAAAGTGATAAGCATTATGAACAGCTTCGTCTATGATATTTCCGAGCGGATTGAAAGCGTAGCTTCCCGACTGACTTAAATCAATTAGCGGATGGCCCTGACGTCTCTGGAAAGTGTATGGTAATAAGATTGCTGCGTAGTCCTACGTCACCTTTGCGCACAACCCCATTGGGCTGTACCTTGTAAATTTTAGTTGAATTGATTCCTTTTTTTTATTGCGTGCAGGTGGAGGTTTCTATCTTGTTTGTCGAAAAAACGCCAGGAAGTTGTACCGAGAGTGGCTGACGAAACCGAGGTGCATTGTGATAGACGACCTGACTTTCATCATTTTCCTGCGATATTACGGAGGCGATATGCTATTTTGTCCGGATTTGGTATCCTGTCACTACGCACGGGCGGTATTAGACTTAAACCCAGTAGTTTTGGGCCATCATGAAGCCCACACTTCGTAAAAACCGCCTAAAATATTCGAGACCGAGCTGGCTTTGACGAAGCAGCGGGTAAAAGTATCACAAGAAGTCGGCCCCACTATTGGCCATAACATGATGACTGATGTCAAGGCAAAATACGGGCATTCGGTCATGGAGAGATCCAATAACCCAATAACCATAATGTTTTAGCTTGTTTTTTGAAAGTTTGAAGAAAATCCGACAAAAATTGAATTTTTGGCGACCATTTTTGTGTTTCTTATTTTTTTTTTTTTTGAGTATAGACTTTAATAATGAAATTTAAATAAAAACGCCTGTATTAGGATTCTTTGTAAACCTATCTCAAGGATATGGAGAATTTTTCAATATTCATCATTTCCTCGTGTTTTTCGTTTATAATTTTGTTTTCACATTAATAGAAAAAGTAAACAACAAATCATAATGTTTAACTTAACAATGCAAATGAGTCATTTTGAATCTTTTCAAGAAAGTGAAGATAGAAAATAGAATTACTTTACCGAAGACACCAACCTTCTTTCTTTTAGGCGAATCGAGATATGGAGCATTGTTTTTGGACGCACTCTTCAAATCAAATGTTTTGTAATATTTTTTTCAGTGCTCGTTTTAAATGTGTCAAAAGAAAATATATATTTCAACAAGAATAAAAAATCATTGAAACATTTTAGAACTGTGAAACGATCATAGAAAAAGGTTTAGTTGCTCTCAAAACGTGGTGTAAAATATGATTTTTGGTTCACGCTTTTTGAGAAATAATTTATATGATATCAACTGATGGAAGCTTTGAAATTTCTCTTAAAACACCATATGTCTAAAGCAGTACTGTTATTTCGACTCAATGGGATTAATTTACCGAATATTATGTATGATGGAATTGAATCTCTTTATTGATATAATTTGAATATTTCGATATTACGCTGCCACGGCTTAGATGATAAAATTAGAAAAAGGCATTGTGATACATTGTGATTTTTGAAAATATTCATGCAGAACAATGTTTATTATTATTTATATTTTAATTTACCTTTAACATCATCGGACAACATGGTCTACATGATAAAACTTAAACTACAACATTTAAACTACGCAAACAAGTCTTGAAACTATTATTAAAGGGAGGCGTAGAAAGTCTGTTGTTCGCAGAATTCTCGGTGGAACGTTAATATTTACTTTCGCCAAGATGTTTCGCCAAGCATCAATTTCTCCACGAAGCAGTTTTCCGATGAACAAAGCCCGCAAGTATCTTCTCCTTTTTGCCAAAGTCTCTATGCCCAGAAGTTTACAACGGCCTTCGTACGGGGGAAGGTCGACTGGATTGGTCCAGGGAAGAAACCTTAAGGCATACCTTATAAACTTTCGTTGCACAGCCTCAATCCTAGTGCACCAGATTACCGTGTAGGGTCTCCATACTACTGCAGCAGTTTCAAGTGTTGAGCGTACCATCGCATAGTATAGAGCTCTCAGGCAATAGGGATCACGGAACTCTTTGGCAATCCGCATAATGAAGGCAAGGTTTTGATTAGCTTTCGCTATTATATGACTGTAGTGAGCCTGAAAAGTGAGTCCAGCATTCTCGTTGGATTGGTCGGCAGTTTGCGGGGAACAATACTCTATAGGAATTTTCTTCCTAGTAAAACTTACAACCGAGCACTTCGATACGCTGACACTTAATCAGTTGCTAGTGCACCAACTCGAGAAAATATTTTTCAGTTTTTGCAATTCCACACAATCAGCAGTAGAGCTCAAAACCAGAAATATTTTGAGATCATCAGCATACACAATTTTACATCCCGGAGGAAGTGCTAAACAAGCATCGTTAAAATACAATGAAAACAGGAGTGGTCCTAGATTGCTGCCTTGTGGGACGCCAGATGTGTTTTCGGAAACTCCGAGATTCAACGTTGCCTAGTTTCACAGAGAGATGACGGTCTGATAGGAATGATTCGAGCCAGCGAACAAATGAAACCGATGCACCCAAACGTTGCACTTTAGTCAAAAGTATAGAGTGGTCAACACGATCGAAAGCAGCTTTGATGTCGGTATATACTGTATCAATTTGTGAGCCCTCTTCCATGTGATAAAAACAAAAAGAGCTAAACTCGACTAGATTAGTGTTGATCGACCGACTAGGGCAAAACCCATGTTGGTTTACGGAAATATAGTGTGTAACACTGCGCTGTAATTCATCACCGATTAGAACCTCAAACAGTTTTGAGCACACACAGAGTGAAGTGATGCCTCAGTAGTTTGAAACGTCGCTTTTGTTTCCTTTCTTAAACACCGGGAAGACGTAAGATCTTTTCCAGTCATCAGAAAACGTTGTCTGGTGAGTGACAGGTTAAACATTGATTGCAGTGGCTTTGATAAAGAGGTAGCGCATTCCTTCAACACAATAGAAGGTATGCCATCAGGACCAGGTGATGCTGAAGGCTTCAACTTTCTCATAGCCGACTCTACTTGGTTCTCAGTGAAATAGGTTGGGTTTATGTCACAAATGTTTGCAGGGACGAATTGCAAGGACTCATCAAACTATCTTCGGAAGCTAGTGCAGAGCTACGCGCACTATATTTCGCCGGATCAGCATGGATTTAGTCCGAAACGTTCGACATCCACTAATTTGACGTGTTTCACCTCTTTCTTGGTCAAGCAACTTGAAAACGGTAATCAAGTAGATGCTATTTACACGGATTTCTCCGCTGCGTTCGATAAAATGAACCACCAGATAGCAATAGCCAAGTTTGATAAGTTAGGCATGAGCAACAACTTGCTTATTTGGCTGCGATCCTACCTAACCGATCGTAGTATGTCCGTCAGAATCGGTGATCACGTTTCGTCACCATTTAAAGTTTTGTCCGGCGTGCCTCAAGGTAGCCACCTTGGGCCGTTTTTGTTCCTGCTCTACATGAACGATGTCAATCTCATCCTCAAATGCCTAAAACTCTCATACGCCGATGATTTGAAGCTGTTCTACGCTATAAAGCATCCACTAGACGCCGTTTTTCTGCAACAACAGCTGGGGGCGTTCGCTGAATGGTGTCGCATCAATCGGATGACATTGAATGTGTCCAAGTGCTCAGTGATTTCATTTGGCCGTAAACGTGAAATCTTCCAATTCGGTTATGTTTTGGCAGGAGTTGAGCTGGAGCGCGTAACGACAGTTAAGGACTTGGGGATTTTCATCGATTCCAAGGTGACCTTCAAAGACCACGTATCATACGTCGTGTCTAAGGCGTCATCGCAGTTAGGCTTCCTGTTCCGTTTTGCCAAAACATTTAAGGATGTTTACTGCTTGAAATCGCTTTACTGCGCAATCGTTCGCCCAATTCTAGAATATTGTTCTGTTGTCTGGTCTCCCTATTACCAGAATGAAATCCAGCGTGTCGAGGCCATCCAGCGGAAATTCATTCGATTTGCCCTACGTCATCTCAGGTGGAGAGACCCGTTAAATCTGCCCAGCTATAGCAGTCGGTGCCAGCTCATCAACCTTCATCCACTTGATGGAAGGCGTAACGTGACAAAAGCCTGTTTTATTGGCGATCTCCTGCAAGGGAACATTGATTGTTCTAGACTGCTTAGCATGTTGGACATCAACATACGCCGCCGTAATCTACGCGCACATTCATTCCTGAGCCTTTCCGCGGCAAGAACCAACTATGGTCTCCATGAGCCAATGCGCAGCATGAGTCGTCTTTTTAATAGTTGTTACTTTGTATTTGATTTTAATGTACATAGGGAAACAAACAAGTGTAGTTTTATACGTATTTTTTGTTAGTTTGAGCAATTTTGTAGTTTTGTGATTTTAGTTTTAAGATGCCGGTCATTGGGGCAAATATTTTACCTGTTGACTGTAATAAACAACAAATTATAAAAAAAAAAACTATTGATTGGAGACGCTATTGGCAAAAACGCTTGGAAACTGCTGAGCGAAGAGATTGCAAGTAGTTTCGGGTGAGCTGGATGAGTGGTCACCTAGAAACATGCGTGCTGGAAAACCAATTTCCTTTCGCTTTTCGTTAACGAACGACCAAAACCGTTTCGGGTTCTGTTTAAGTTCAGTTTGCTTCCGCTGGACATGGCGCAAATAGAGGTAACGATTGTAGCTTCTGTACCGATTGCTGGCGATATTAAAATCACGCTTACATTGTTCATCGTGTTCACGTTTGTATTTTCTCAAAGCTGCAGCTCTTTCGCGTTTAAGCAAGCGAAGACGAGGATTAGACCAGGAAGGTTTCTGGTGTACTTTTGGCTTAGGAACGTATTGACGAAAGAGCGACATCAGAGTCTGTGAAAGACTGTACAACTTATTTCACATCACCATTTTCCAAAAACGACCAGTCGTTCAGTTGTAAGGCGTGGTTTAAACCAGAAAAGTTAGCTCGGAATCGGCATCCACTAAGGCTTCAAGTGCTTGAGAGACCCCACACTGACTAATCGCATTACTGCCAACAAAAATCAGGTCCAAAGTTCTGTTCAAAGAGTTCGTCACATAGTTCATCTGCTTCATGTCAAGTATTGCCATTCCATCGATGAGTGCTGAGTTAGCAGGAGTGAATGAAGATTCCGCGGAATCAATAAATAACCGTCCTGAGTGACATCGCTTCCAAGATAACACAGGCTGGTTGAAATCACCAAACAGCAGATGAAAATCATGTGGATGCAAATTTTCTGCGGAATCAATAAATAACCGTCCTGAGTGACATCGCTTCCAAGATAGCACAGGCTGGTTGAAATCACCAAACAGCAGATGAAAATCATGTGGATGCAAACAGCTAAAGCAGAGCTGATATGCTTTTCAATAGTGCTTACTGACGTTGATATATCAGGAGGAAGATAAACAACACCAAGACAAACTGTTCGTGAGCAACCATCAATATTGACCCAAAATTGTTCAATGCTACTGTCAACTTTAACCAAAGAGGCTGAGGAACCCCAGCGATTGGATACGGCAATCAAAACACCTCCTCCTCGTGCTTTACCTGTTTTTCTCTGAGTCACGGTCGTTTCGGTAAACGTTGTATGCACTGCCAAACAAATGCGATGATTGGAACTGATCATTCAGCCAGGTTTCGGTTGAAACCACTACGTCGAGTTCTGCGTTAGACACGGAAACAAACAGGTCGTCCACTTTCGTTAGTAGCCCTCTTACGTTCTGGTAGTATACGTTGATGCCGTTGACGTAGACGGTGTTCTGAAATGTTGATGCGCTTGAGTGGGGTGCAGTATCACAAGCTTCGTTAGGACATGTACTAATTTTAACATTACCTGATAGAGCAGGGTTGTACTCAGCTTCCAGAGTTTCCGTACATAAGGATAGCCTCCCAGTTGAAGCTGCATTTTGGAGAATGTTTTCTGGACCGTGTTCGTTGAAATTTATCGATGATTGCTATGCTGAATAATCAATCCGTTGGCGTGCACGTTCAAGCCGTTTTAGGTTAAATGGACAGGCAGTGCTCCAGGCAGCATGACAAACATCCAGTTCGTTGTCGACAGTAGCTGTTCCTTGCTTATTTGACAGTATACAATTTATGCACTTTTCGAAATCAGATGCACACTTCTTGACATCGTGTGGCCCAGCACATTTTGGGTAACATTTTGGCTTACTGCAAGTCTACCTCAACAACCATGGCTTTCGTGTTTTTTATAATACGGACTATTTTTAACATCGCAGACTCGGGAATTTTATTCTGTCGCCTAAGTTTGTCAATGAGCTCTGTTTCAGTTAAATCTTCTGAGATGCCTAATACTTTCACGCGTGGTTTTAGACCCTTCTGTAGCTCTATATCATACCTGTCAGCTAGTTTTTCACTAGCTGTACGCTGCATCTTTTCAGCATCGTCGTAAGAATCACATCTAACTGCGACCTCACCGTTGTCCCGTGAGCGTATATCTCGTACAGCAAACGAACGAGGGTCTAACTTCTTGCGGATGTCTTGTTTGGTCATATCGGCAGTCTGCGTACCTTTTGGTCTGAACAGCACACTTTGTTCGAGTCGTTTCACTTTGCTCGACTTGGACATCGGAGACAAGCTGAGAGGTTGTTTGTCAACAATGGGTGAGAATTTTTCAATATTCATCATTTCCTCGTGTTTTTCGTTTATAATTTTGTTTTCACATTAATAGAAAAAGTAAACAACAAATCATAATGTTTAACTTAACAATGCAAATGAGTCATTTTGAATCTTTTCAAGAAAGTGAAGATAGAAAATAGAATTACTTTACCGAAGACACCAACCTTCTTTCTTTTAGGCGAATCGAGATATGGAGCATTGTTTTTGGACGCACTCTTCAAATCAAATGTTTTGTAATATTTTTTTCAGTGCTCGTTTTAAATGTGTCAAAAGAAAATATATATTTCAACAAGAATAAAAAATCATTGAAACATTTTAGAACTGTGAAACGATCATAGAAAAAGGTTTAGTTGCTCTCAAAACGTGGTGTAAAATATGATTTTTGGGTCACGCTTTTTGAGAAATAATTTATATGATATCAACTGATGGAAGCTTTGAAATTTCTCTTAAAACACCATATGTCTAAAGCAGTACTGTTATTTCGACTCAATGGGATTAATTTACCGAATATTATGTATGATGGAATTGAATCTCTTTATTGATATAATTTGAATATTTCGATATTACGCTGCCACGGCTTAGATGATAAAATTAGAAAAAGGCATTGTGATACATTGTGATTTTTGAAAATATTCATGCAGAACAATGTTTATTATTATTTATATTTTAATTTACCTTTAACATCATCGGACAACATGGTCTACATGATAAGACTTAAACTACAACATTTAAACTACGCAAACAAGTCTTGAAACTATTATTAAAGGAAGGCGTAGAAAGTCTGTTGTTCGCAGAATTCTCGGTGGAACGTTAATATTTACTTTCGCCAAGATGTTTCGCCAAGCATCAATTTCTCCACGAAGCAGTTTTCCGATGAACAAAGCCCGCAAGTATCTTCTCCTTTTTGCCAAAGTCTCTATGCCCAGAAGTTTACAACGGCCTTCGTACGGGGGAAGGTCGACTGGATTGGTCCAGGGAAGAAACCTTAAGGCATACCTTATAAACTTTCGTTGCACAGCCTCAATCCTAGTGCACCAGATTACCGTGTAGGGTCTCCATACTACTGCAGCAGTTTCAAGTGTTGAGCGTACCATCGCATAGTATAGAGCTCTCAGGCAATAGGGATCACGGAACTCTTTGGCAATCCGCATAATGAAGGCAAGGTTTTGATTAGCTTTCGCTATTATATGACTGTAGTGAGCCTGAAAAGTGAGTCCAGCATTCTCGTTGGATTGGTCGGCAGTTTGCGGGGAACAATACTCTATAGGAATTTTCTTCCTAGTAAAACTTACAACCGAGCACTTCGATACGCTGACACTTAATCAGTTGCTAGTGCACCAACTCGAGAAAATATTTTTCAGTTTTTGCAATTCCACACAATCAGCAGTAGAGCGCAAAACCAGAAATATTTTGAGATCATCAGCATACACAATTTTACATCCCGGAGGAAGTGCTAAACAAGCATCGTTAAAATACAATGAAAACAGGAGTGGTCCTAGATTGCTGCCTTGTGGGACGCCAGATGTGTTTTCGGAAACTCCGAGATTCAACGTTGCCTAGTTTCACAGAGAGATGACGGTCTGATAGGAATGATTCGAGCCAGCGAACAAATGAAACCGATGCACCCAAACGTTGCACTTTAGTCAAAAGTATAGAGTGGTCAACACGATCGAAAGCAGCTTTGATGTCGGTATATACTGTATCAATTTGTGAGCCCTCTTCCATGTGATAAAAACAAAAAGAGCTAAACTCGACTAGATTAGTGTTGATCGACCGACTAGGGCAAAACCCATGTTGGTTTACGGAAATATAGTGTGTAACACTGCGCTGTAATTCATCACCGATTAGAACCTCAAACAGTTTTGAGCACACACAGAGTGAAGTGATGCCTCAGTAGTTTGAAACGTCGCTTTTGTTTCCTTTCTTAAACACCGGGAAGACGTAAGATCTTTTCCAGTCATCAGAAAACGTTGTCTGGTGAGTGACAGGTTAAACATTGATTGCAGTGGCTTTGATAAAGAGGTAGCGCATTCCTTCAACACAATAGAAGGTATGCCATCAGGACCAGGTGATGCTGAAGGCTTCAACTTTCTCATAGCCGACTCTACTTGGTTCTCAGTGAAATAGGTTGGGTTTATGTCACAAATGTTTGCAGGGACGAATTGCAAGGACTCATCAAACTATTGATTGGAGACGCTATTGGCAAAAACGCTTGGAAACTGCTGAGCGAAGAGATTGCAAGTAGTTTCGGGTGAGCTGGATGAGTGGTCACCTAGAAACATGCGTGCTGGAAAACCAATTTCCTTTCGCTTTTCGTTAACGAACGACCAAAACCGTTTCGGGTTCTGTTTAAGTTCAGTTTGCTTCCGCTGGACATGGCGCAAATAGAGGTAACGATTGTAGCTTCTGTACCGATTGCTGGCGATATTAAAATCACGCTTACATTGTTCATCGTGTTCACGTTTGTATTTTCTCAAAGCTGCAGCTCTTTCGCGTTTAAGCAAGCGAAGACGAGGATTAGACCAGGAAGGTTTCTGGTGTACTTTTGGCTTAGGAACGTATTGACGAAAGAGCGACATCAGAGTCTGTGAAAGACTGTACAACTTATTTCACATCACCATTTTCCAAAAACGACCAGTCGTTCAGTTGTAAGGCGTGGTTTAAACCAGAAAAGTTAGCTCGGAATCGGCATCCACTAAGGCTTCAAGTGCTTGAGAGACCCCACACTGACTAATCGCATTACTGCCAACAAAAATCAGGTCCAAAGTTCTGTTCAAAGAGTTCGTCACATAGTTCATCTGCTTCATGTCAAGTATTGCCATTCCATCGATGAGTGCTGAGTTAGCAGGAGTGAATGAAGATTCCGCGGAATCAATAAATAACCGTCCTGAGTGACATCGCTTCCAAGATAGCACAGGCTGGTTGAAATCACCAAACAGCAGATGAAAATCATGTGGATGCAAATTTTCTGCGGAATCAATAAATAACCGTCCTGAGTGACATCGCTTCCAAGATAGCACAGGCTGGTTGAAATCACCAAACAGCAGATGAAAATCATGTGGATGCAAATTTTCTGCGGAATCAATAAATAACCGTCCTGAGTGACATCGCTTCCAAGATAGCACAGGCTGGTTGAAATCACCAAACAGCAGATGAAAATCATGTGGATGCAAATTTTCTGCGGAATCAATAAATAACCGTCCTGAGTGACATCGCTTCCAAGATAGCACAGGCTGGTTGAAATCACCAAACAGCAGATGAAAATCATGTGGATGCAAACAGCTAAAGCAGAGCTGATATGCTTTTCAATAGTGCTTACTGACGTTGATATATCAGGAGGAAGATAAACAACACCAAGACAAACTGTTCGTGAGCAACCATCAATATTGACCCAAAATTGTTCAATGCTACTGTCAACTTTAACCAAAGAGGCTGAGGAACCCCAACGATTGGATACGGCAATCAAAACACCTCCTCCTCGTGCTTTACCTGTTTTTCTCTGAGTCACGGTCGTTTCGGTAAACGTTGTATGCACTGCCAAACAAATGCGATGATTGGAACTGATCATTCAGCCAGGTTTCGGTTAAAACCACTACGTCGAGTTCTGCGTTAGACACGGAAACAAACAGGTCGTCCACTTTCGTTAGTAGCCCTCTTACGTTCTGGTAGTATACGTTGATGCCGTTGACGTAGACGGTGTTCTGAAATGTTGATGCGCTTGAGTGGGGTGCAGTATCACAAGCTTCGTTAGGACATGTTCTAATTTTAACATTACCTGATAGAGCAGGGTTGTACTCAGCTTCCAGAGTTTCCGTACATAAGGATAGCCTCCCAGTTGAAGCTGCATTTTGGAGAATGTTTTCTGGACCATGTTCGTTGAAGTTTATCGATGATTGCTATGCTGAATAATCAATCCGTTGGCGTGCACGTTCAAGCTGTTTTAGGTTAAATGGACAGTCAGTGCTCCAGGCAGCATGACAAACATCCAGTTCGTTGTCGACAGTAGCTGTTCCTTGCTTATTTGACAGTATACAATTTATGCACTTTTCGAAATCAGATGCACACTTCTTGACATCGTGTGGCCCAGCACATTTTGGGTAACATTTTGGCTTACTGCAAGTAGCAGCTTTGTGGTTAAACTCTGAGCAGTTAAAACATCGATTAACATCAATCGCTTCTATGACCTTACAGCGGTCCCAATCAATTAAAACATACTTCAATTTCATCAGAAAATCGAAAGAACACGCATCAACCTCAACAACCATGGCTTTCGTGTTTTTTATAATACGGTCTATTTTTAACATCGCAGACTCAGGAATTTTATTCTGTCGCCTAAGTTTGTCAATGAGCTCTGTTTCAGTTAAATCTTCTGAGATGCCTAATACTTTCACGCGTGGTTTTAGACCCTTCTATATCATACCTGTCAGCTAGTTTTTCACTAGCTGTACGCTGCATCTTTTCAGCATCGTCGTAAGAATCACATCTAACTGCGACCTCACCGTTGTCCCGTGAGCGTATATCTCGTACAGCAAACGAACGAGGGTCTAACTTCTCGCGGATGTCTTGTTTGGTCATATCGGCAGTCTGCGTACCTTTTGGTCTGAACAGCACACTTTGTTCGAGTCGTTTCACTTTGCTCGACTTGGGCATCGGAGACAAGCTGAGAGGTTGTTTGTCAACAATGGGTGTTTTTGCACTCGCAGAAGTTACTCGTATTTTTCCAGATCTTAGAAGGCTACCTTCATTTAAAACCACACTGTTATCTTGCTCGGTTACAGTGTTAACGGTCACAGGTGTCTCCGTATTCTTGCGCTTGCCTCCTATTGCGTTACCAGAGCTGGAGTGCAAAACACTAGCGTAAGTTGTCTCGTTACGTGGAGCGCGGGCGGAAGAGTTCAAACCTGCTGCTTGCATTGCATTAATAATCGCATCTTTGATGACAGGTAAACACTGTGGCAGAAAACTTTTCTGAAACTCGTCAAGTTGATCCTTAACAGCCTTTTTCGTTCGATCTTCTGCAGCACATACAAATTCGTACACCTTATTAACTTTTTCCACTAGCTCGTTGCACTTATGCTGAACCTCATTTAAATTGAGTTGCTTTTTACGGCACCCAAAACACATGTATTTGAGGGCAACATTCTCCTTCATAGCAGTTGCGGCAGCGAGGCTTAGGTCGGAACATTTGGCATGGTAGATGTTATCACATCCATCAAAACAGTAAACATGGTCATTTTCGAAAGTAATCCGATGTAAGCACACACTGCACAGTACCGATGACATAATACAATCGGTGTGTATCAGCTCCTCGGCATTCGCCCCATAGGGCTATTGTGTAGGCAAACAAAACAATATCTGCTGGTGGTCAATTTTGTCTCTTCCGTGCAAACAAAACAAAACTTTCAACGACAATATAAGTATGAAGTAGATAGTAATCCAATAGTAACAACTATCTTAGTAAACAGTGGTCCAAAACGCGTTTACACATGTAAATTGTAGTTAGAACCGTTGACTTTCACACCACAAAATAACACTTTAAATGTGATCCCTATTTTGATATGCATAATATTTTGAAAATAAGCTTTTGGAAGGATGAAGGCTCATGAATCGCATTGAGTCAAAATGACTGGTCTAAATTCAACATTTTTGGCGTAATCTCACAAGACCACGTTCTTATCGTTCCGACAACTGATTAGGGTGTCCCAAAATGGCGTTCTATGGCGACAATGCTGTTTAGAGGTCGCTAATTTAAGTTTTTTGAAAAAAGACCCATTTTTTACCAAAAATCAAAAAAATATTGCTAGTTAATAAAAACCTAACAAAAACTATACCTTTTACATTTTTAACAAATTGTTTATGGTCCAAACTATAAGAGAACAAAATGTCACGGTTGGATTCGAGTCAGTTATTTAGTCACAATTGTTTTAATTTTAGAAAACGGTGATTAAGGCCTGTACTCGAAAAAAATGCACCATTTTTATCCATGTAAAACTTTTGTCCGTGGGTTAAAATTGACGAAAATCTGAGTATAACTAGTTTAGAGTGAATTGTTTACATGTGCGGCTCTGAAGGCAAAGTGTTCCGCCTTGTTCGTTCAGCAAACCATGAAACAATCTGGGCTTCGTGTATTCAAGGTCCGCTAGGCACCGAACCGGCGTGATCAACGAAACACGGCGGCCAAATCCCGCGCAAGGAAGCTGTATCGAGAGTGGTTAACGAAACCGATGTGTGTGGTTATGGATGACGAAACCTACATCAAGGCAGACGCAAAGCATGCCGAGGCTGGAGTTCTACGTTACCAAATCACGGTTTGATGTTCCAGAAGACATAAGGAAGAAAAAAGTGGACACATTCGTCACAAAATACTTGCTCTGGCAGGCCGTATGCCAATGCGATAAACTGATAACGATAACGATAACGATAACCGTACATCACAACGGGCACCATCAACAGCGAAATTTACCGCAGCGAGTGCCTCGAGAAGCGTCTGTTGCCCTGCGGTCCCACGGAGGCGAGACATTATTTTGGCCGGACCTGGCATCATGCCATTACGCGCGATCGACGTTCGTACAGAGAAAATAACGTTGTTTTTGTACCGAAAACCGCCAACCCCCCAAATTCACCAGAGATTCGTCCGGTGGAAAGATTTTGGGCCATAATGAAGGCCAAAGTTCTAAAATCGTCCATGGTGTTTAAGAACGAGCTGGAGTTGAAGAAAGAATGGATGAAAGAGGTCGGCTACACCATTGCACAAAATGTAAAAAGGTCGGCTACACCATTGCACAAAATGTAAGGAGGGGACTTAAGGGAAAGGTGCGGGCTTTCAGCGATGGAAAAGAAATTGAATAAAGAAAATATGCCGAAACACAATCCATATGTATTAATTCATTCCCTGAAAGTTTCAAGAAAATCAGAGTTAAAATAAATTTTTGACGAACTCTTTTGTCTGGTGCATTTTTTCGATTACAGGCCTTATATTGCTAATTTACAATATTTACTCATACAAAAGTATACCCAACATAATGCTATTATGAAGTTAATGCAATTCAAAGATGCGAAAATTTATGACAAACAAATTTGCCAAAGGAAGCAATGGCCTATCTTCAAAGCTTGCTGAGATTTTCCAAATTTACTGAATTAATGGAATACATAGTTTTAGAAGTTTTGAATTTTCTTATATATTCGCTGAAATAGTTTACGTATAATAAAATAATAAACCTAGTTACTATTAGACGTTGTTAAATATTCAACGACAGAGGTCTTTAGGGAATTATTTTGTAGCTTTCTATTTTTAGCTACCGCCAATATCATTTCATGTTTTTCCGGCTCAGAAGTTGGACCATACTCGTTCAAGTCTCCTGCCAGTCCTAGAGCGCGTTCTGCTGGGTCATTTATCACGCACAAACTGTTGTATTTTTCTCTGAGCTGTACTCATGTACTATTCTACTCTGCATGTATTCAACGTTGCTGCTCCAATTTGAAGGATCTTTTTTAAGCAAGATGTCGGGATTAACATTGAAAATCTTGAAAAATATGAGGGACTGGTTGCTAACAAAATCTTGACATTTCGAATTGGGATTGAACTTTTTAACTCTTTTCATATTTTTACCATAATTTATTTTGGAAAGTTAGCGAACATTTCCTTCTTCACGTTGTTGTCGACTGTATCGTCAAAAAGCGCCAAGTAAACATTGATTTCCGACAAATACCACAAGTGATTTGTGATTTTTTTGTATGTAGTCTGACTGATTTCTTCATCACCGTAGGTCCTCAAACATTCAACAAATTTCAAATCATTTCATGGCGCAGACATCGCTGATGGCGCGTTGTACCACCCTTTTATGTATATTCGCACAACAAAAAGTACGAAACGCAGCAGATTAGTTTCATATTTTGAATCCACAGTAAATTGGGATCGGAGCAGGTACATTTTTAGTCCATATATGGCTTTTGCTATCCATCTCGCGTGATGAAGTGCACCTGGCCGTCGAAACTTCGTAAAACATTTGTCCCCAAGACACATCAAAGCTAGCTGAGGAAGTTCAGCGTAGTCTTCCCGTATAAACTTCTGACTTACCGTGTCCTTGAAAAATGAGAGAAGATCCACTCTCTCGGTTTCACTAACCACTCCTGAGAATTACAAAAAATAAATACATTACTAGAAACTAAAAAATAAGGCATTAAGTCCTTTACCTTCGGGAAGATCGGTATAGTTGCTCGTGTCTATCTTGTCCCATTCGTTTCGGAATAGTTTGAACAAAGTGTTATCTAGTGAAGACGTTACTTGTTTGAAGCATGAATTGTAGGCAGCCATAAGAACCAACTCGTAAATGTGGTGCCTACACGGTAAGTCCAGCGAACATCGCGTGTTCGCTGGACTTACCGTGTAGGCACAAAGTCCTTTTTTTGGTTCAAGACAGGCTCAAGCTGTAAAGTTTATTATTAATAATTAGCTTGAATTGGTAATTATTTCCATACTCACAATTTAGTGCCCAAACAATTCTAGGTGCGAACAATTAATTGTCTAACGGTTTAACTTTAATATTTAGGTTTAGTCTGTAAATTCATTAGTTAGAAGGTATTTCGTAAGTAAATATAAGAAAAAAGATATAAACATAAGCTTACAAAATTCACTGAAGGCAAATTACAACTGCCTCACTAGAATATTTCAAAGGCAATTAAATTCAAAGCAAGACTTACACAATAGGCCTATGCATGCTATCTACCTCTACAGCTAGCTCTTTGTACCGGTTGGGTGATAATGTTTGGCTCATTTGTTCGAGGAGCTTGCAAGCAACATCCTCCCCCTCATGTCGCCTCAGCTTTTGCTTCGGCGTCATCTTCCGTTTCCACATCTAGCAGTGCAAGCTTGACGACAGGTCTCCGTAGTACACCAGTCGAAGTCGCCACCCCAGCTTGTCGCACCGGTCCATCCTTTCCTGGATACGTACGCACTACTCGACCTCTGAACCACCTATTCCTAACCTTCTCATCCGCTATGACTACCAACTCACCCTCTTTCACTGGCCGGACATTTTGGAACCACTTAGTCCTCCTTGTGATGGTCGGCAAGTATTCGGTGATCCATCTGCGCCAGATGTGATCTAAAGTGTACTGCAGCAAATTCCAACTGCTCCTCAGTGACTCACTTTTGCTGATTGGATTTTTCACAGGTTGTCGTACTCCGGTGGAACTTAGCATCAAGAAATGGTTTGGAGTTATCGCTTCTTGGTCTGATGCCTCCAGGGAAACGAAGGTCAAAGGCCGTGAGTTAATCATTTTCTCGGCTTCGGCTAAGAGTGTTGCCAACGTTTCGTCATCCAGTTTACGTTCCGAAGGAATTGCTCCAAGAGCGGATTTAATGGACCGAACCATCCGTTCCCAGCAGCCTCCCATATGTGGCGCTGAGGGTGGATTAAACTTCCACTGCGTGTTTGTGTCCGCGAACGTACTACTTTGCTCGGTGGTGATTTCCTCTATTTCTTTGATCAACTCCCGGCTGAGTCCGACGAAATTGGTCCCGTTATCGGAATAAATTTCTAGTGGAGCCCCACGTCGAGCAATGAACCTTCGCATTGCCTTTTTGCAAGAATCGGCGGTCAGGCTACTTGCTACCTCAATGTGAATGGCTCTTATTGTCAAGCATGTGAACACTACTCCCCAACGTTTAGCTGCACTTCGTCCAAGCTTGACCAAGTACGGCCCGAAATAATCGACTACGACGAAAGTAAAGGCGCGAACATACGGCGTCAATCTTACTGTCGGTAACGGCCCCAGCTTCGGTGCCACTGGAACAGACTTGTATACTCGGCACCACATACATCGAGTTTTCGATTTACGTACTCGTGTCCTCAACTGAGATATATAAAACCTTTGGCGTACTTCGTTTACCACCATTTCATCGTTAGCATGGCGAAATTCACGGTGGTACCAATCAACAAGAAGCTCCGTCACTTGATGTTCTCGTGGCAGTATTATCGGGTACCTAGTGTCGAATGGTAAATACTCTGCGGCTCCGATCCGACTGTCTACTCGGAGAATGCCATGGTCATCTAGCATCGGTGGCAGCTTCCCAATGTTACTCGAACGATCCAGTAGCTTCTGTGCAGTTCCTGTTTCCATGTTACGCTTCATGACAGCTACTTCATCCGGATAAGCTTCAGACTGTACTAGCTTCCACAAAGTCAATGCTGCTCTCTGCAGCTCTTCTTGGCTCAACTCCTTGGCTGATTCTCGAACACCACTCTTAGAAGCTTTACGGAGGTTATCGATGAATCGGTGGACATACGCAACGCATCGTTTTAAACGCTCAAATTTAGAGAACCGTTCGAATTCCACCATCGGTTTGATGACGAAATGTGAACAGACATAGGCTGGTCGGAGTTCCTCGTCCGTTCCTTCTACGTTTTCGTCCGCCCAAATGCCAACATGATCGTACAAAAATGCAGGGCCTCGATACCACCGACTTTCTCTATCTATTGATGGACCTCTTCCCCACTTTGTTGCTTCGTCTGCAACGTTGGTTCTCGTTCCGATCCATTTCCATTCATCTATCGTTGATAAACTTAGGATTTCGTTTACTCTGAAGGCGACAAATTGGCGGTACCACCGTGAGTCGGATTTTATCCATGCAACTACCGTTGTAGAATCACTCCAGAAGAAAGTACGAGTGATTTTCACGGAATGCTGTTCCTCGATAGTTTTCCTGAGACGAGATCCTATCAAAGCCGCCATTAGCTCCAGCCGTGGCATCGAAAGTGATTGTAAAGGTGCCACTTTGGTTTTTGATGAGACAAGAGTACACCGAACTTCTCCCCTATCGACGATTCGGAAGTATGCGACGGCGGCAAATGCTAGTTCACTCGCATTGACGAAGATGTGTAGTTGAAGCGAATCGTAGCTGATTGGATCGTATCCTGGAAAGTAGCAACGATCGATCTTTACTTTGGTCATCTCTCGTAGTACCTTCAACCATTGATTCCAGCGGTCGAATAACTCAGATGAAATCTTTTCATCCCAAGCTATGTTCTTAGATGTCGGAGCTCTTCGTGTAAGCAAAGATCAAATGAGAATACATCGTCTTCTGGTGACCAAATCATTCCAAGCAACCGCTCGAACTTGCAATCTTTGCCGACTGCAAATTGCTTGACCGCAGCTGGATTGGCCTTTCCAATGCGCTCGAGGACTGCCAGTCTGTTTGACATCCAGTTTCTAATGAAGAAATCAGCGTTTCCGTGCACCGTGGAAACTTCTGTGGCTATTTGAACCGCTTCCTCGGTAGTGTCGACACTGTCGAGATAGTCGTCGACGTAATGTTTGTAATGTACATTTTCTCGTGTTCTGTTGCATTCAAGTTTTTTAAAACTGTGATTGAACTGGTGAGCAGGTTGCTCCAAAAATGGCTACGTCAGTAACCATCATCTTGATGAGATGGTCTGGAAAATCTCTCCATAGGAATAGCAGAGCGCTTCGGTCGTTATGACGAATTAGAATCCGCAGGAACATGATATCCGCTGATATTGCTACTTCGCGTTCGCGGAACTGAAACAGCACAGCCAGCAACGAAGTAAGAAGGTCTGATCCTTTCAGTAGTTGATCATTCAATGAAATGCCGTCTACCTTAGCCGCCGCATCCCAGATGAGACGAACTTTGCCAGGTTTATTCGGATTCATCACAATACCAAGAGGCAAATACCATGTTCGTCGCAGATCAAATTTCTTCAATTCTTCCTTGGTTGCTTCGTGCACGTATCCTTTCATCTGGAACTCTACAATCTGCTTACGGACGGTTTCATATAATGCTGGGTACTTTTGTAGTCGTTTCTCTAAACATTTCATTCGCTTTTCCGCCATGGGCCGGCTGTCCGGTAGCTCGATGTAGTCATGGTTCCACAGTAAACCGGTTTCGAACTTTCCACTTTCAGTCCTTGTTGTAGTCTTTTCCAAAATTGTTCGTGCACGCTCCTCTTCGGCACTTTCCAAATTCGGTACTAACGCAATCCCGAGACTTTGCAGGGAGAAAAACTCTCGCACGTATTCGTGTAGATCGGCGGTCGCAGTTTGAGCACAAATATGCATCTGCCGATGTTGTAGCTGGTCTCCACCTCGTATGCTGCCATAGACTGCCCAGCCAATACGAGTCTTTGATGCTATTGGCTCTTTTGAACGGCCTTCCCGCAGTTTGAGTGTGGCAAGGAGATGTGATCAATATTCCTGGAGTAGCTGACTTGAAGCTCTTTGCAGGCAGCTTTCTTAGGTGTTTGTCATGTCGTCAAAGTTCAAAGATTGTTCTTGTAATCCCAGGCCATTCACGGTGAACGCACCTCCAAGTTTGAAACGCTTGCTGATACCTTGTGCTGAAATCTCCATCTGCACCATCCGTGCGTCTGATATCGTTTTATTGATGCCACTTGTCCACTGTATGCAAAGTGCCTCGGATTGTCCATCCAGGCCCAGAGTATCGGCGACTGTACGATCGACTAACGTTACTGACGATCCGTCGTCAAGAAAGGCAAAGGTGTTGACCTCACCGTACTTGCCGTAAAGCGTAACAGGAAGCACGCGGAATAGCGTGAGTGGAGCTGATTTCTGATGAACTGTTACCGTAGCGCTTGTTGTCTGTGCGGTTCTTGAATCTGCCGATGGCTCGTAGTGCAGTAATCGATGATGCAACTTCTGGCAACAATTGACTCCGCATGCATTCCCGTTGCATGGCCAACGGAGATGTGGCTTCAAACATCGTCGACAAAGTTTGTGATCCTTCACTATGCTCCAACGGTTATCAAGTGTGAGTCCCTTGAACTTTGAACACTCACCAACTTCATGATTTTGTCCATTACACACGGGACATTTCTCGACTTCCTCTGTTTTCTTAGTGTTTGCTACTCGCTCCTTCCTTTCCGTATGTTCATCACCACTGGTCACCGACGCCCCGTCTCGCTCCGTTTCCGTATGCGCATTCACATAGGCTTTCTCCTTTGCTCTCGAACGGTCTTACTTGAGACTATGCTGTGGTATACCGGATAGAGTCACGCTACTAGTGGCAGATACCACACGAGCCATATACTCGCTGAAAACGTTGAGGTCTACCACCCGAAACTGTTGTTGATACATCGCCCAGTTGAATTTCACGTTTGCTGGCAACTTGTCTACAAGCTCCTGTAATAAGGTGGGATTTGATAGATGCCACTCTAATCCGACTGCCTTCAGATGTCCGCATAAATTCTGCACTATCAAGCCGAAATTCACCAGTGTTTCCAGTTTGTCCGGTTTAGGAGGAGGAGTAGCCCTAATCTTCATAACCATGTTGTGCACGATTTGCTCTAGGCGACCGAACAATATCTGTAACGTTGACATAACCTGTGAAACCGTGGACGGGTGCAGTAGAAAGCTGCTAACGGCATCTCTGGCGGTTCCCTTCAAGGCACGTTGAAGTCGAAGTAGGTTTTCGGAGCCGGAATATCCACAGGCCTCCGAGGAATGTTGATAGCTGCTAAAAAACAGTGGCCAGTCGATAGGATCCCCCGAGAAGACAGGCAATTCCTTCGACAGTACTTGTCTTGCAGCCAACTATTGTTGGCTGGAGATTGCTACCCGGAATCACAATATTTGGTAGGTCAGGAATGTAGCTTGCCAACGGTGGCGCGCGCTGAGATATTTGTGGTGAGATTGGGGTAGAATATGAAGATCGACCTCTGATTGGAGTCGAAGGTGTTGAGGGGTGGTAGTGTATAGGTTAAGGGTCTTTATTTCTAACGCTTGGAATAGGTGGTGCAAAACTTACCGGATAGGAACCTGCCTCAAACTTACTGTTCCCTGGGAATCTCTCCGGTTGTAAGCAAATGGGTCGATCCGGGTGCTCCCGCTGTACACGAATGGGCACGTGGAGGTCGGGATTCATGCTTGTTGCTTGCTGCTGCTGTCCACTAAACGAATCCAGCTGGTTCTTCAACTGTTGTTCTGCAGCTCGTAGACACTCTATCTCCGCATCTCGTCGATTCAATTCCTGCTGTCGTTGTGCTTGCATCGTGGTTTGCCTGTCCGTAATCTGCTGCAACTGCTTTCTCATTTCTGCTTCTTGCCTGCGAAGTTGGTCCACATCCGCATCCTTCTGAAGCTGCAAAACCTTTATCTGGTCTACAAGTTCCAGCTCCCGTTTTCTGCGCATTTCAATGTCCTGTCGATGACGCAATTCTAACTCGTTCATTTTCCGGAGATTGCCCGTTTCGCTTTGCCACCGGTCGTAGGGTAAAACTGCCCTGCGCAGTAGTTTCGATACTGTTCCAGTGTGTGACACAACAGGCTTATGTTCGTCCAGAATATTCCGCAACGGTTGAAGGTCCACCAGCGAAATGACATCACCTCCTACAGCTCCATCGAGTTCCGCCTCGCCAATAGAGATACCGCCAGTCGAAAAGTTGATATCGTTGAAATTAAATCGATCACTTGGGAGATGGAAAGGCTCCTGCTCCAAAGTTGGAGTATATGTTTGTTGCTTGACTGGAGCTTGGACTGGCTTAGACGTCTCTACAATGACGTTGAGCCCAGTATGGTTGGCTACATTCCCCTGCTGAACGATCCAATCTTCTACCCGTCTCGCTGTTGATCGGTCGGAACGACGACTCCTGCCACTGGCAATCTCGTCTGCCTCTTCTTGCTGGTTAAGAAGATCGCGCTTTTTAGCAATATACTGCTTATCACGTTCCATCTTCTCCATGGTAGCCCTTTCGTTCAAAAGCCGGTCTAGATCTAGCTGTTCCTGGTGAGCTTTTTCTTGCATCCTTTTCTCTTCCTCGAGTAACTCCAGCTCACGGGCTAATCTAGCTCTCCGTGCACTGGAAGTACTCGATTGTCCAGTGGCAGAGCTCGGTGGCGGTACAGTGTTACGTATAATACAGGCTTTACACGTAAACGATCCAGTTTGCGCTGTATCATTAGTCATTTCGGCGCATGATAGATGGTACCATTTGAGACATTTCTTGCATTGTACCTGACGACGTTCGTCATCAATCGGGCGATCACAAACGGATCGGTCATTGTTTTCGCCGTTATCAGCATCTATCGCTGATGCCATGCATCCATCCTGGGATATCAGCCGACAAGTAGTATTCTCTTCATGAACAATTTCAGCCATTGCCACCTCTTTCACATAATTGGGAGCATCACCTTGTGTTCTTCCATTGTTGTCCCGGTTGACCACAGCAGCAGTAGCCGCTGCTGCTGCCATTTGCTTGGCTCTAGTTTGTTGTCTCGTTTTACGCGTCATTGCCAGAACCGTGATCGGTAAATTCTTGAGAATATGTTCGCAACGTTTCGGGATTCCTGAAGCAAAGTCCTTTTTTTGGTTCAAGACAGGCTCAAGCTGTAAAGTTTATTATTAATAATTAGCTTGAAATGGTAATTATTTCCATACTCACAATTTAGTGCCCAAACATTTCTAGGTGCGAACAATTAATTGTCTTACGGTTTAACTTTAATATTTAGGTTTAGTCTGTAAATTCATTAGTTATAAGGTATTTCGTAAGTAAATATAAGAAAAAAGATATAAACATAAGCTTACACAAGTCACTGAAGACAAATTGCAACTTCCTCATTTGAATATTTCAAAGGCAATTAAATTCAAAGCAAGACTTACACAATAGGCCTATGCATGCTATCTACCTCTACAGCTAGCTGTTTGTACCGGTTGGGTGATAATGTTTGGCTCATTTGTTCGAGGGGCTTGCACGCAACATCGCGTGTTCGCGATCTCAACATGTCGTAACATTTTCCGATTAAGATTTTATCCAAATCCCAGGACTGCAGGCTTGCAAATGCTGCTTCCGCTACTGATTTCCTCGTTTCAGACTGAAGGATAATGCTGTTTATTATTTGTTCATCAAAATCCGAGCCTGTCACTACAATAGTTAGTTTTTCGGTTTTTCTTAGTTTGAACATCATTTTCTTCGAGACAAAATGGACAACCAAAGCTTTATCTTTTGGAAAATTGTTTTTGATGTTTTCCGAAATTTTCTTGCAGGCCTTGAAAAGAAAGAAAGCCATCAATAATGAAAAAATGAAGTATTTATAAATAATTTAAAACCTCACTTTTTTACGATTCCGACGCACTGTTGACTAACTTAAACTCAAACTCTGCAGATTGGCACCAATTGCAACTGATGTTGCAGTAAGTACGCCAACTGCTCCACGATTTGATATACAATTTAGGTCCAGATTCTCGACGACACCGTTGTTGAGTAATTTAATTCTTCTGCTACGGCGATGATTTTCGGAAACTTGTCCAGCTGATTCGCGCTTCAATATTGAGGTAGTGTTTCTTTCTACTACTTTACCAATTTTCTTGGATACCTTTTTGTCACAATGCTGGCAGCTTCCCGAACTTGATAAATTTACCGGGATCTGGACCGGTATTCTGACTACCATCTGCTGCCTCCAAAACTCTGCACGAGCGGTATCGTTCTCCAAACGCTGTTCGATATAGGACACGCAAATGTTGAAAAAGGGTTTCAACCGCGTCTTAAATGCATTGCGATCATGAACCACTTTCGAGTGTTGCAAACTATAATTACGTTTCTTGCGGTCCCAAACTGCCACGAGCTTAGAAATTCGATAACCACAGCACTAAATACAACACGGAAGATTTTTCTCTCGAAAAAAATTAACGACAAAACACGACAACCTCCACCGCGAATATTGTGTTTGCTGCATAGAGCCTTCAAGAAAATCGAAAATCGAAAAAATTAATACCACACGCAGCACCAAGTTTACGGCTTCACGATTGTTGTTCGTGGATGACAGCCGCTTCAGTCCTGTGCATTTATCACACACCATATCAAAACAATGGGTCTACTATCATATTCTCTTTATTAATATTAAAGAACTTTTATTGTTAGTCATTCAAGTTTAAACTTGGCTTTTAATGCAACACTGATATGCAGTTTTATCAAAGTAAGATTGTTTCTCGGATAACCAGGGACGAAAAAAAAACTTAAATGGACTGTAACTCAAACTAATCTTATTTATTCAAACAAAAACTGAATGCGTCTTAACCGCGCGACAACTTGTTAATACTGAATAACTCTTGCTTTCCTATTCTCCTTTCTGTTTCCGTTTTCTTACGATCAAACTCTCCAAAACTCTTCAAACTATCTCCTACACTCAATAAAATGCCACATCAATGTTCTTGTGTTTACAATGTCGTTTCTTTTAGGATAACATACACCCCCGGTGAGGCGTGGGCCTCACTTTTCCTTGGACTGTGCTGCATTCGTGTAATCATCGATTGGTAGAACTGCAATCTTCGTGGTCGCTGCGGATTGTGACCACACGTATGATTCCATCCTTCCCTGGATGTATTTCGATGATGCGACCCAGTTTCCATGTTTTAGGAGGACTACCATCCTCCTTCATTATCATCAGCAATCCATTTCGCAGTTTCGTGGAATCCTTGAACCATTTGCTACGCTTCTGTAGCCCTGTTACGTATTCGCTTGACCACCGCTGCCAAAAATGTTGCATCCGTGTCTGCACGAGCTGATACCTCGACAATCTTGTCTCCTTGAGACCATCGTAAAGTGGTTCTGCTACCGCCGTCAATTCTCGTCCAACTAAGAAGTGCCCAGGACTCAGCGCTTCATAGTCAAATGGGTCATCCGTTAGCTGTGCAAGAGGCCTTGAGTTTAGTATGCCCTCTATCTGAACTAGCAGAGTGTACATCTCCTCATATGTTAGGTAGCTTTCATTCAAGGTCTTACACAAATGAGATTTCATACATTTCACATTGGCCTCCCAAATTCCTCCTTGGTGCGGTGCCATGGGAGGAATAAAACTCCATTTGATTCCTCTCGGCTGGCAGAACTCGGTCACCTTGTCGTGCAGAATCTGAGATCTCAGTAGATTATAGAGCTCTGATAGTTCTCTATCTGCTCCTCGGAAATTTGTTCCATTATCGGAGAACAATTCTGATGGGTTTCCACGTCGACCAACAAAACGGTGAAAAGCAGCTAAGAACCCGTCGGTTGTCAGTGAACTCACCAGTTCGAGGTGGATGGATTTAGTGGTCATACATACGAACAAGTACACGTACACCTTTACCTTTGCTCTCATTCGTCCGACTTTAATTAAAAAAGGTCCTGCATAATCAATTCCGGTTCTGGCAAATGGTTGGGCTGCAGTAACTCGGCAGCTCGGAAGATCTCCCATATACTGCTGTACTACTCTGGGATTCATCCGGAAGCAGAGTACACATTTCTTCAGGACCCGATGAATTGTTCGTTTTGCGTTCACTGGCCAAAATTTCTGTCTGACCGCTGCAAGGAGGCCGTTCAATCCAACATGAAGATGCTCTCGGTGTAAAGCTTCGATAAGCACCTCCGTGAAATGGTTATTTTCCGGCAAAATCATCGGGTGTTTCTGGTCCTTTGGTAAATCGGAGTTCCTAATGCGGCCACCAACTCGCAGTAATTTATCGTCATCGCTGTATATTGGGTTCAAATTTCGCAGTTTACCCTTAACTGGTTGCTTCATCTGGCTGCAAGCGATTTCCTCCTTGTAGACTATCTGCTGGACAATGATCACCATGACCCTCTGTGCTTCGTTGTGGTCCACACTACTAAGATGTCCTGTTCTTCGTTCAGCCTTGTTTCGTTTTGAACGACAGTTGTGAATAAACCGGGACACGTACGCAAAAATTCGCTGCAGCTTGCGATAACTGCTGTGCTTCAGGATCACGTCGGGTCAAGCTGTTTCTTCGGTGCATTCACATTCGGTTCATTCGGAACAACTACAGCCACAGTTCGGTGGATGGGCGCCTGCTTGCTCTCTTCCGGTTCCACAAGGTCCAGTTCGTCTTCCTGATCCGCAATAATTTGAACACTAGGGCCATACCACCATTCTTCACAACGCAGCAGATCAGCCGGGAACACCCCACGGGACACCAAATCTGCAGGATTGTACTGCGTCGAGATATAATGCCACATGTTGGATGCAAACAGCTTTCGAATCTTCACTATACGGTTATGAACAAAGACGGGAGTATTGAGCTTCATCTTTTTTAACCAATTCAACACTATTTTCGAATCCGACCAAAGTACTACTTTTACGGTTGTCATTAATAATGTTTCACGTACTTTTTCCATTTGTTCAGCTAAAAGCAACGCAGCACACAACTCAAGCCTTGGAATCGTCATCTCATCCGGTGTGGCATCCACCTTGATGTCTCGTTGTATCTCCTTTATCGGGGCGACCCTGGACTTGCCGCAAATCAGCCGAACTTCTGTTATTCCATCATTCTTCGTGCTTCTAATGTAAATACAGCACCCGTATGCCACCTTGGATGCATCAGCAAACCCGTGCAATTCTACAGCAACAGTGTCGTCCACAGTAATTCGCCTATTAATCCGCAAAGAATTCAAATTACACAGCTCGGATCTGAATCGGTTCCAAGTTCGAAGCTGCTCTTTTGGAATTGGATCATTCCATCCAACGTTTGATTGCCATAGTTGCTGCATAACAAGTTTGGCGACGAGAATTGTTGGTGCTAGCAGGCCATGGGGGTCAAACAGTTTTGACATTTCGGATAGCACCATTTTCTTCGTCGGAATTTCAGTGCAGTCGCTAATTGGTTTCACGTAAAACAAAAATACATCGACGAAAAGGATCCCAAAATATTCCAAGTGTTTTAATCATTCCGGTGGTTTCGCTGTCTTCAAATTTCAGTTGTTTTTCCTGGGCTTCAATTGGAATGTCTTCAAGTAGCGCCTTGTTATTCGCACACCATTTGTGAAGCTGAAAGCCTCCTCTATTCAGCAGTGCGATCAAATCCTTCTGGAGCTGTACTGCATCAGCCAAGGTATCAGCACCAGTCATTACGTCATCAACGTAGAAGCATTTCTCAACTACTTCGCTCGCAGCCGGGAAATCAGCCCTTTCGTCCCTAGCCAGTTGGATAATCGCTCGGGTCGCCAAGAAAGGTGCTGCAGCTGTTCCGTAAGTCACTGTGTTCAGCTCCAACTCCGTAATTGGCTGCTCCTTTCGGTCTCTCCACAGAATTCGCAGGTACCTCCGATGAGCCTCATCAACCAACACCTGCCGATACATTTTTGAGGCATCGGCAGTGAACACGAACTTGTGCAGGCGAAATTTCAGCAAAATGTTGAACAATGAATCTTGAACAGTCGGTCCAATTTCCATCACATCGTTTAGTGACAAATTTGTACTGCTCTTCGCTGAAGCGTCGAACACCACTCTTAACTTTGCTGTAGAGCTATCGGGCTTCATCACGCAATGGTGCGGAAGGTAGTAGGCAAATTCCGGCCTTCCGAACTCAGCCTGCATTACAACTCGACAATGACCCAGCGCCAGATACTCGTCGATAAAGTCAACGTACATCTGCTTCAACTCTGGCTGTTTCTCCAAGCAGCGCTCTAACGCCACAAATCGTCGCATCGCTTGTTCCCGGGACTCACCGAGCTCTACAACATTTTCACGAAATGGCAAATTCACCACGTAACGGCCATTCTTGGTTCTACTGTGTGTCTTCAGGAAGTTTACCTCACATTTGTCCTCTGGCAAAAGTGACGCATCACCGTCAAGGGAATCGATAGTCCAAAACCGCCTCAGAAGTTCGCACAATTGCTCGTCGTTTTTCTCTGATGTCCCAGTTTGGCACACTTTCACCGTGTCTATCGTAGCCGTGTCGATCACCGGACCAGAGATGAGCCAACCGAGTTGACTTTCCCTCAGCAATGGCAAATGTGAGGACAATCTTATCTTACCTTTTTGCAGCACTTCGAAAAATAATTCCGCACCGACTACCATGTCAATGCGACTTGGCTCGTAGAAGTCCGGATCAGCTAGCAGCACCGAATCAGGAATGTTCCAGCTCTGCGGGTCAATCTTCATTGCCGGCAATGCGCCGGTTACTCGAGGGACAATCAGAAAATCCAACGACGCCTCAAATTTGGTTGTTCTGAATACCCCTTTAGCATTCACCTTGTATTCAACTATTGTCTTCATCCCGTTAACTCCATCTATCGAGACATTTGTACTCTCCTTCCGAAGTCGCAGCAACTCCGCCATTCTAGTCGACATAAAGTTGGTCATCGCTCCGGAATCGAGTAGCACACGACAATTGTGCGCTTCTTCATTGGAATCGTAGGCCATCACCACTGCTGTTGCCAACAAAACCTGCTTCGTGTGCATTGACATAATCGGAATCGTGCATTTCGCTGCAGTCAACGGTTGAGTTGCGCTTTTCTCCTGGACTACCTCAGATGCTTGTGCTTCAGGGGTGACATACTGCTTCTCTTCCGGGTGCATCAAGGCATGATGCTTCTTCGTGCAATTTGGACATGTTTTGCTGATCTTACACGTAGTCGCTCGATGTCCTCGTTGCAGACAGCCAAAGCACAATCCCAATTGTTTCGCCTTTATGTACCGTTCATCAACCTTCAGTTTTCTGAACATTCCGCATGTTTCGATGGAATGTGCAGTACCGCACACAGGGCATTCGTCATACGCCTTCGTGGTCGTCACAGTGTGTCTTACTAGTGACAGTAGGCGTCTGGATTTTGAGTGTCGCAGCTTTGTTCTTCGTTAAACTAACGTTTTGCTCACATCGCTCCAGAACATGAGATTGCCTTCGCAGGAATGCAATCGTGTCCTTGTACACCGGTAGCTTACTGTATTCGCAAGATGTTTCCCAGCTTCGTCGGGTACTCAGATCCAACTTCGACGTCAGCAACGTGATTACGATGGCCTCGGACATACTATCCATCTTGAGTTTGTGGAACTCCAGGGATTCCACACGCTTAGTACATTCATCGATCAAGTTTCGCAATTCAAGTGACGACTCTCTAGCCATCGGTTTCAGGTTCAGCAACTTTGTTACGTGGCCATGAATCACCATCGAAAGGTTCTCATACCGGTCAATCAGAATTCTCCACGCGCCATCGTAATTATTGTCGTTGAGGGTTTGCTCATCGATTGCCCCCTTCGCATCTCCAACTAACGCCTTGTCCAAATAATAGAGCTTCGTCGCTGGTGAATCCTGTGTACACCGGTCAACAATATCGCATAATCTCGCCTTGAACTTGAACCAGTGCTCGTACCGACCGTCAAAAGTCGGCAACGGTGTTTGTTGAAGCAGCAAGGATGGTGACATTCGATACGGTACGGAACTTTCTTGCACACCACTCGTACCAGCACGTTCACCTATGGCCACTGCACTACTCGAGAATTTCATGGCCAAAAACTGCTTTTCTCTCTGCAAAGCAGCTGCATCCGCAACGTCCTTTTCCTTGTCCTCGAAGTGTTGTATCATCTCGCTCACTGAAATTCTAACCAACTCGTACAGTTCTTCAAATTCAATGAATTTCGGCTCGAATTCTGTCCTCTTATGTGGATCCGTGAGGTAAATACGATTCTGAAAATTGTTGTACTCTTCATACGCAGAATCGACTGTCTTCAAGTACAGCTTCAAGGCATGGTGCGTGAATTTGTTGGGATCATGGCCAGCAAGCAAAATGGCCGACTTAATTAAGCCGACTTAAGAGTAGCGGACATTTCGTTATTTTCCGTAGTTCCGGATTAATTATCGGGAATCGTAAAGGAAGTACCCTACCAGTGTAATGGCCAGAGTTAGAACTGTATCAAACCTGGCTTGCGACATATCAAACTTCATGATTTTACAAACCAATACCACTGGTAGTCAACCTGAGAGTATTCTTTCACATTGGCCACACCTGGTGACGTTCCGGATTCCGGGTTCCCCCAGGGAAGTGGCCAGATTTCGAATGATGTCAAACCCTGGCTTGCGACACATCAAACTTCATGATTTTACAAAACAATACCGCTGGTGGTCAACCTGAGAGTATTCTTTCACATTGGCCACACCTGGTGACGTTCCGGATTCTGGGTTCCCCCAGGGAAGTGGCCAGATTTCGAATGATGTCAAACCCTGGCTTGCGACACATCAAACTTCATGATTTTACAAAACAATACCGCTGGTCGTCAACCTGAGAGTATTCGGTCACATTGGCCACACCTGGTGACGTTGCGGATTCCGGGTTCCCCCGGGGAATTGGCGAGATATAGAACGATTCCAAACTATGGATTGCGACACATCAAACTTCATGATTTTACAAATCAAGATTACTGGTGCTCAACCTGAGAGTTTTCGGTCACATTGGTCAGACCTGGTGACACTCCGGGATCCGGGTTCCCCCAGGGAAGTGGCTGGATTTAGAACGATGTCCAACTTGGCTAGCAACACATCAATCTTCATGATTTTACAAACCAATACCACTGGTGGCGAATCTGAGGTTTCTATTGTGGGCATCAGGATTCAATGGCAAATTATTCAAACATAGTTTCGAAAATATATAAAAGTTCGGATATGCTAACAATAATTCAGTTATTTTGATTAGATAGATCGTTTCAAAGGAAAATCGCGTTTAATAAGGCGTGGGTCCACCATTCGCATTCAAAACGGCTAGGATACGCCTAGGGATGATATCGTACAAATTTCGGATTGTTTCGATAGGTATTTTATACCACTCATCGATCAAAACCTTCTCTAACGCTTTTAGAGACGATGGTGGTGGAAATACACTTCTCACGCGTGCTTCTAATGTAGACCAAAGTGGCTCGATAATGTTAAGGTCTGGTGACTGTGCTGGCCAATCAAGGTGATAAAAGTCATGCTCTTCGTACCACGCCTTTATGATTTGGGCAGTGTGGATTGGAGCGTTGTCATCTTGGAAGATTCCTCTGCCATCAGGAAAGATGGTCTTCATCATTGGCAGCACCTGTTGGGCAATTGTGTTATTTTAAGTATATTGTGAAGGTTTTCTAAAAAATACCTGGTCATCCAATATTTCTTGATAATCTTTGGCCTTTATTTTTCCTTCATAGCAACTAAAGGCCCAAGAGAATGCCACGATATTGCACCCCATACCATAACTGACCCCCCGCCATGTTTAACGGTTGGCAGAAGGCAGCCAGGGTTGTAGGCTTCTCCAGGAGTACGCCATACGTACACTCGACCTGTAGTTGGAAACAAGGTAAAAGATGATTCGTCCGACCACACAACTTGGTTTCATTGATCTGGCGTCCATTCCTTATGATCCTTGCACCAGCGCTTCCTGTTTACCGCGTTTTGCGGTTTTATTAGCGGTTTAGAAATGGCCGCACGAGCGTAAAGATTCATGTCGTGCAGCTCCCTTCGGACAGTTGATGTAGAAACTGGTTCTTGAAGCGCATTGTTCAAAGCAGCAGTTGCTTTAACAGCACTAATGCGTCTGTCTGCTTTGACTATGCGCTTCAACGAACGTTGCTGCCGGTCATCCATCTTCTGCTTCCGTCCACAGTTACTTTTATCAGGCGATGTTTTTCCATGTTTTTTATATTCCGACATTATCCGGCAAACTGTGGCCCTGGCAACACCAACCAGTTTGCATGTTTCAGCGATCGAAGCACCGGCTTCTCGAGCACCGACTATACGGCCCCGTTGAAATTCCGTAAGCTCTAATGGCATTTCGAACTGCACATTTCAGCACTTAACCTTGATTTATCCCATGCGCAAGCACTCAATCCTGTCACCTTTTGTCTTCTTCTATGCAAACATGTACACGGATAAAAAATAATACCCAATTTGAGTTCTATTCCGCCAGGTCGATGGTTCCGTACGCCAAATTGATTTTGAGTTATTTTTCAATTAATTTTGAGTTATTAATTTTGAGTTATTTTTAGTTTAGGTATTGTTTTGTAAAATCATGAAGTTTGATGTGTCGCAAGCCAGGGTTTGACATCATTCGAAATCTGGCCACTTCCCTGGGGGAACCCGGAATCCGGAACGTCACCAGGTGTGGCCAATGTGAAAGAATACTCTCAGGTTGACTACCGGTGTTATTGGTTTGTAAAATCATGAAGTTTGATATGTCGCAAGCCAGGTTTGATACAGTTCTAACTCTGGCCATTACACTGGTAGGGTACTTCCTTCACGATTCCCGATAATGAATCCGGAACTACGGAAAATGACGAAATGTCCGCTACTCTTCCAAAAACTAGGATAAATTTGTAATCGTATGGAAAAAGTTGCATCTAATTTGGTTAAGGGTACGCAGAGTTACAGATAAATTAAAAAGGAGTTTTTCAACATAAGAAGTGTCAGGCAATTGGGTAAAAAACTACATTTTACGGAAATAGCCATATCTCGGTTGTTTATGGGCCGATTCACGATCTTTAACCACAGAGAACAGACGTTCATCTTCGGTCTGCTACTTGTGTAAAACTTTAAACCGACATTTCAAATGTATGTCGTTATGCTCCTGGTAGGCGGCGCTGCAGTTGTGCGATAACTGTAATGTCAATGTTTATCAATAAAAAGCCTAGCACAAAACCTGAAAAGTTTTGATTGTTTTTCTCTGCACTTGCTTTTCATACCGGCTGCCCATATTAACTTTTACACACGTTTTTCAAGAAAAGGTATACGGACATCAATGTCTGTTCTCTGTGCTTTAACCACTGACAGACTTATTATGAATTCTAGTTCTAGAGAAAAATATAATATTTCCGATTTTCAAGTAACATAAAAAATAACGAGCTGCAGAAAATTAGCACATTTGACATAACCTCAAACTATCCGTGATATCTCCGGTGCCCTGAAGTCAAATCAAATTTTGATTAAACATGCTAAAACTAGAATAAATTCCCCGTCGAACGCTTTTAATTTCATTAAAATCGGTTAATTATTCACCGAACTGTATCACTTTGAATCTGGACAAAATTTGGCTAGTCTTCTCCTTTTTGATCATTCCCTGTAGTTTATGTAGGCAGCCTGTAATTTTGAATAGCAATCCTCTGTCACTAATCCTCGTTCCAAACGAGCCAAATACCTGGCGAAACTCCAATTACATGCAGTCTACATTTACATACTTTAGTTAGATAAAATCTCTTGTATTGCAAAATATTTTACTGATGAAAGCAAATTATATTTAAAGTATCTTTATACGCACCTGCCATTTTCTTCTGACGATAAACTTTTTGAGTTTATGTGTACAAATCTTCGAGTTGGCCAGTGTTTCTGAATCTAGTGATAACCAGTTCGTCAGTAAACACTGCGTGGCTGTAAGGCGATCTTCTTTTCGATGAAGAAGTAATCCTGCTATGAAGTCTTTGGCTTCTTCCGATACTATATTGAAAGCATCATCATCAAAATCGTATTCCGCTCTGGTTATGTTGTTGAAAGTATCCACATCAGTTTCTCCCATGAAAGGTGATAAACCAGACAACAAAACGTAACATATTACTCCAATGCTCCACATGTCAGATTGCAGACCGATAGGCTCATAGCTAATTATTTCAGGAGGGACGAATTCTGGCGTACCTAATAGCACTCGTACTGATGTGTTATGAGACAGCTGTTGTGCTAGTCCAAAATCAATTATTTTGATCTGTAATGATAAAAAATACAATACATGAGCTAAACTGAAGAAAATTTGTTATGTCAAAATTTGAATTTTTAATGAACGATTAAAAATTTAAAAACCTAGTACGCAGCTGTAAAAAAAAGAGGAAAAGAAACTAAGTCTTCTTCGAATTGTTCCCAAAATAGATTTTGACAGCTATAGGGACGTAGTTTTTCTTCATTTTACATATATCATTTGATTAAATGTCGTCGTAAGTTACAAAAAAAGGGTTTGAATTCTTCTATATACTATTCAGACGCAACCAAAATAATTATAAATAATTAAGAATTATCCTTCAACGTCAAAACGTTTTGAAATAGATTTTGTTGCCAGTATGAACATGTTATGAGATATCAAAAACAACACCACTCCTTTGAAACAAGACGGGTGAAGTACGGGTTTCATACAATTACACCATACAAAATGTGATAAGGCACTTTCGAAGTAACTTTGCATTGCTGATTTTGAATCTGAGATCGAAACTGTCGTATTCTAAACATCGGCTTTATCGATTTCATCGAATAATATTTGTTCGAAAATAGAACAAAATGTAGATATAGAATTTTATAATGGTGTCGTTTTCAAAATGAGTAAATTGTTCTTTTTAGAATTCGTCATTGTGCATACTGATTTTTCTTGCAAATAATTCTCAAAAAACTGGGAACCGCCTAAGACATAAATTTAAAATTATATTCAAAAATCAGTTTTTTTTGTATTGACGATTAAAAATAATAAAACTAATTATTAAACATAAAATATCAAGCTGGAACGTAACTGATATATTTAATTATTTTAATAAAATATCTCGATCAAAACTATCTTAACCTCAGAATTGCCTGCATCTACATAAAGTGAGCAATATTTATAAGGGACATCAGTTTACACTTAGGGAATATACAGAATTTTCTCTTTTGGTTTATATTTAATAACAGTATAACCCATGAGAATCTCACCTTTGTGTCACAAATTAAACAAAAAAAGTTGATCCTTTTTTTTTTGGCATTTTGACGTATACTACGTCCTACGGTAAAGGTAGGGTGTCAATTGAAACTCTAAAAATAAGCGACCGTCACGAAATATCGTTACAAATTAAACGCTTATAACTTAATAAATGCTTGATAGATTTTCAAGATGTTCGATGTAATCGGTTAAAAATTTTCCCGCGTATCAATTCAACTATCAAACATTATCCGTTAACAATTTTAGACTAATGAAAACTACCAAAATAAGAGGTAGTGTCTTATAATTTTGTTTTGCAGGCTAAATTTACTAAATACACAGTACTTTCCTATTACAGACTTCAAATTTTAGTAAGGAATGTCTCATACGTGTCAATGCACGATATATAAGGGAGACACCTTAAAATTGTCTCCATTCGCTCGGCAGACACGGAGCTATGCAGAGCGGCAATGACCAGTATTGGCCTGGCAGCTGGCGGTTGCAAGTACCCTGCAGGGAGTACGCGAGCAAGCAACCAGAGATAATGGTGGGTTAATGGTTCCCAGTAAACACAAGATCGCATATAATAACGGATATGAGTATAACGTGGAGGCGATATGCGTACATTCAACATGGAGTTAAATGAACGAATGAACGTATATCGCCTCCACGTTGTACTCATGTGCGCTATCATATGTGATTTTGTGTTGACTGGGTTGTCACTGGCGAGTGGCTGGCTGGACAGCCATTTTTAATGCAGTCGTGTGCTATGCCAAGCTCGTGGAAAATTTAGAGGGAAACATGTATGAACCTGATGGTAGCCATATCGCGATATGATGTCCATATATATGAATAGATGTGTATGTAGATGATATACATAAAAATATATGTAGATAATATAGAAATATATGTAGATGATATAGATATATATGGTGATGATATTGATATATTTGAAGATTATATATGTAGATGATATAGATATGACGCAACTTTGAGTGTTAAAAATCCACAATCAAAATGTCTTTACAGGCAGAACGGTATTTTTCGGAGAAGAACCAACTGTGTTTAGTAGCACCATGGTCCCCAAATTTCGACTGAATTCCATTAACTATTAAATGATGTATTTCACACAAAAATCAGTGGGGCTGTGTACCATAGAAGGTTCACTGCCAACCAGCAAAATGGTCAGGTAGCTGATTGCGCTGCAGGCTGTTGCTAGCAAACCTTTGGCTAGATGTGTGTGTGTGTGTGTGTGTGTGTGTGTGTGTGTGTGTGTGTGTGTGTGTGTGTGTGTGTGTGTGTGTGTGTGTGTGTGTGATCTGGTTGGTTGCCATCTTTTGGTAAGGCGCTACGTGCAACGGCTGAAATAACCTACTTTTTCAAAAGACCAAGTCGGTTTGAATTCAAATGCGGACCATTTCAAATCCGTCCTTTTCAGGACGACGAATTTAATTTTGAGACAGTTTGTTTGATTTGAATTTATATAACATTACTTTCTAAGTTCTTACCAATTGGCAATTACCGGTGTATAAAACAATTTAAGTTTTCCCTTCGCTGCAAACCTTGAGAGCATTGTGTCAAATTTACAAATGGCTGCCATCACGAAACATTGAAACCGCGGACGCTAATAATTCGATCATTTCTTGATTGATTTATCTTTGACAGTTTCGGCATTAACAACTAGAGGTTTTTACGATTGCCATTTTATTTACGGAAGTATTTAAAATTTTACAAATAAAACATGAAAATAATTCATGTACATATTCATCAATCGGTCCTAAAAAATTTTAAAGAATGTTGCGTTCCAGCAAATATCATGAAATTTCCCATCACGGACAACGTTTTGTTTTTGACGTACAAATAAGTTTAATACATCAAAACAAAGGTAATTCACTGAATTTTAAGGAAAAGATATCTATACAAATCATTTCTCTTCGTTTGTAATGAAAATTCGCACTTTCTTCTTTATTCCTCCTATTAAACGCTGCACACCTTCGGAGTCAACTTCCTTGGCACATTTGTTCCACATTTTGGTCATCTGAGTCGCTTCCCGCGCCGTTTTTCCACTTTTCTTAAGCTTCCGCTTCATTATTGCCCAAAATCTCTCGATGGGCCGGAACTGCGGGCAGTTGGGTTGATTGATGTTTTTATCGATGAAATCTACGTTATTATCGCGGTACCACTGGATGACTTCCCGGCTGTAGTGGCAACTCGCCAAATCTGGCCAAAACTTCACGGGACCTTTATGGGCTTTAATGAAAGGTAGTACGCGGTTTTTGAGGCATTCTTCCTTGTACAGCTTTGAGTCCATCGTCTTATACGTCACGAACACTTTGGTCTTTGCTCCGCAGCTGCATATCCCTTGCCAAATCATCAGTTTTTTGGCAAATTTGTCCATAAAAGCAAACTTAAACTTTGCAAAAACATCTCCTCGTGCCGTCGCCATGTAGTATTTTTGGCCAGGAAGCTGGCCGAAATCCATTTTGACGTAGGTTTCATCGTCGATGAGCAGGCATCCTTGGTATTTCGTCAAAACCTGCTGATACAATTTCCGAGCTCGAGTTTTGGTGACAAAACTTTGCTTCAACGTTCTGTTTGGTTGCTTGCTGGCTCAATAAGAACGATATCCTGCTCGCAAACGACTTCTTCGAACGGTACTGCGAGCAGCAGCGTATTTTTGTGCGATTTCATTATCTGATAGTCTAGGGTTTTTGTCTCTGGCGGTTCTCAACACCTTCTGGTTCAGCTTGCGGTCATATGTTCCACTACGACGCTTACCTTGAGGCACTTGATCCACGTTTTTTCGCTCCCTGAAACGTTTGAGCACATCATACACGGTTGATTTGGCGATTTTCATCGTTCTTGCGATTTTTATTGCGGACCACGTAGGATTATCAACGTGAGTGTACAGAATTTTTTCTCTCCTCTCGGCTTCCATCTGGAATAACTTTTGACTCACTGCACGAAACACCGTGAAATTTATACCACAAATAGTGGGCGCCTAGGTTAGGCTCTAAAAGAATTGTTGCAGCGATCACTTTCCGTGCCGGTAATGTGGGTTAGAATTCGATCCCTAGATGCCTTACCCAAGACGATAGATTTACGGCATGTGAACCTCTTAAGGAATCCATACTGTCCTCAGCATGTTATCTTAGCATGCATTGTTCTGCCAAATATCAATATCTTTGACATATATCTTTGACGTAAAAGTTATAATGACATCAAAGCTATTTACGTCATAAAGACATGACCCTTGGAGCAAGCCCATTTTACTAAATCTTGAGAATTTTTTTCAAACAGACATATCTGATTTTGTAAAAAAAAAAAGAAGAGGAGGTAAGATACAAACGTTAAATTCATGAAATCCTTATCACTTTCATGTAAACTAGAATCACCAACACAAGGAATCATATTTCCCTAACATGATGGTGATGCTGCTTTCCGTGAGGGTGCTGAGAGTTTGGAGAAATCTAAGTCTGAATCTTACTTCCCCTCTTCGTTTACAAAATCAGATACGTCGGTTTTAAAAAATACTCCAGAATTCTTGAAGTTAGTTGTCCAAATGAAAAGTGATGCTTTTCTGAAACAAATTGTAGGTAGAAGTATTTTAAATTCAAGGAAGTCCACATCTCCGCAGATTATCCGACAGGATTTCAATGGAGACAAAATCAAAAGCCCCCAATATGTCCAGGAATACTGAAGCCAGCTGCTTTTTGTTCCTTTGCTCTTGTGGAATCCAAACTTGAGTAATAATTTGAGAGCAAATTATTCAATTCGATGCCATTACTTTTAATAAGTCTAGCAATCATCTTTTTGCGATATGTGGGAGAATTTTCTGAAGAATTTAATCAAATCGCATCCGGGTGAGGAGTTGTTTGATGAAAGAAGAGCCATAAATAACTCCAGCATTTTAAATGGTCTGGAGACGTTTCTTGACAAATATGTTGTGCTGGAACAGAATCTGAACACCATTTTATCGCGAAATTGAATATCAATCGGTTGCAGTATTTATTACATTCATTATAAGAGGAGCGGTTACGCATGTTGCGAGTTGTTGAGGTTTCTCGTGAGAGTGCCTCATCAAAACTTTGCCAATAACCGCATTTTTTGCTTTGTTCGTTTTTTTAGCTTTGTCTCAAGCTTTGAATATCCCTCGAAGTATGTGGAAGTCATATGTCTATGAAAAGCTTTGAAAGTGTCAGATTTTGTGCATTCATCGTCCCAGCCAGGTACGGCTTGTCTTCTTTTGAAGGGTGCCAATGGAACTTTTCTTATATGTAATTCCTATGAATTTTTGTAGATCAGATCAGCAAGGAATCGACATTCTTCTAACATAATTAGTACCGACAGATTCAGTATCGCTTATCACCGCCATTGCATATTTATGCCATTCAACGTTCCTTGTGAGGTCGAATGGAACTCGAGGTATTCCTGAAGGTTAAGGGCCACACTTATTAGAAATAGTGATGGATAAGTGATCGCTACCATGGGGTTTGTTGATGACTTTCCATAGACAGTCCAATAAAAGCGATCTTGATCAGAAAGATAGGTTGAGTCTGCTTTCTTGAGCAGGAAGTTTAGGTTTGCGTCACTTCACCAGTGTTCAAAATTGACAAATTTAAATCGTCACAAAAATCGTAAAAAATACCCTATTCCCATCGGTCCCCCACCCAGTACCATGTATCCATCGAATGATTAATACTAAGAGGGACCATGAAACAGTAAATTGCTTGAAGTATGATTTCAATATCGGAAGCAAGGCAGAAATCATCTTCTAAGAGGGTCTTGTAAATTAAACATGTCTAAAAGGAATGCCACAATGTCCTAAAAAGCTATCAATTCTCGCTCGGACATGGATTCTTTCTGAAAAGCTTAAGGAGTAGCATTTTTATTTATTTTGTCAATTTTGGCTAATGGCGGGAAATTCTTACTGCAGCCAGGAATTGTACCAGCAGCGGCCTTCAGTTTTGTTATTTTATCTCCGTTGCCCTCTATAATTACAAGCATACCAAGAAACAAGCTACATTTACTTGTACATATGACCTGATAAGAATTGAAGGTCACCCGAAACGAGTTGGAAAGTTGATAATTATAATTATGCTGAATGTAGTTGATTTACATCCAGTTTCAAGTTCTCAACAGCCAAACTCGCAACGCTGACAACTTCTGACGAGCAAATGTAGAAGTAGGGTACATGTCCCTTGACTCAGCCTAATATGCTGCGGTCTAATACATTTTTTATTGCAACTCACTAAGTAATTCAGCTGGACATAACATTCAACTAGTTATGCATTTGCTTTGATAAGCTTACGTCTTACGTTTGTTGTTCTTGTCCACGAAAACGTATTGAAATATTCATTTTTAAAGACGAATGTTTTCGACGGATACGGATGTAATGTCGATCTAAGAGCACCATGTTCGGTCTATTTGTGGATGCGACTTTGTCTCATCATTCAGGATTCCCGTTGAAAACAACATTCTTAAAGTTTATATCTATTATTTTCTCAAGCATTTTACTATAAGGGGGGCGACCCCGGCATAGTGATTAGTATCCATACCTCTCACGCCAAAGTCACGAGTTCGAATCTCACCCCCGGACAAGTTACGAAATCCAAAAGGTATCCAAAAGGTATTTGAGTGACTGTGACGGGAGATGAACCAGCCCAGGGCTGAAAATCTCGATAAAAAAGGAACAAAAAAAAAAAATATAATAAGCTACATTCTCAGAAATAAAATATAACAGATCAAATTTAAGTTTAACTACTTTAAAACACTTAAACAATTTTGACATATTATCTGTCGGTCAATCCATAATAAAAACATTATAACTTCTGCTTTATAGGATTTGTTGCCTATGTATTGGTTCAGATACGCCATTTGAAAAGTAAACAACCACATTTTCATACATTTACATTTATTTTTTTTCCATTACCAAAGTTTTGCTATGTAATAAATACATTAGGCTATAGCTGGAAACTTAAGAAACAATACGTCCCTAAATTTGAGTCTATGGTTTTATTGTGAAATCATTGCTCATGTTTATATATAAATAGTTCATTTATAATGTGTGGCTACATCATGTACATCTAAAATGCAAAACTACTCATATCGGATTACTTTAGCTATATTTAGGTCAAATGAAAACTGTGACGTTAATGACGTTAAGCTTAATCGGTGCAACCATGGTGACATAAAAGTTGATGAAATCGAATATTTCACTCAAGTGTATGACAATAAATTAACGAATTAAGTCTCGACTGCTAAATAATGCATATATCATCATAGTGCCATCATGATTTTGTTGATTATCACTGGATTTATGACATATTCATATAAAGGCCGAGTGAAGGAGCTAAACTGACATTACATCCCGTTACCCTAATACTTGAAAACTTTGTGATTGACAATCTTATTTGCTAGTTCAAAAATCGGCGGTTCTACACGCAATCTATTAAATCTCTCTTTGTGTATCGAGAAACTAGGATGCATAAGTAGCCATTCTCTCAAAATGTCGAGAATTTTCAAAAGTTTATCTTAGGGTCGATAAGAGACAATCCATGGTTTCTTTGAGAACACGTGATAATGCTTGATTCGTGTAACTTTGGGCACAGTAGGGGAAAAAACACAATCACAAAAAAAAAACGTACAGCAATTAATTAAATTAAAAGTGATAAACAAATGTGTTGCAAAAACTGTTTCAAATTCTAAGCCACCGTCTGCCTGGAATGATGTTACAGATTTTCGCGATTCAGCAAATGCTGCAGAAATGTGACGAATAGAAAGTTCCATATTTTCATTGATTTCAAATCAGCTTACGACACAATCGATCGAGATCAGCTATGGCAGATTATAAACGAAGATGAATTTCCAGAAAAACTGACGTGGTTTGTCAAAGCAACGGTGGATCGTGTAATTTGTGTCGTCCGAGTCTCAGGGATACTCTCTAGTCCCTTTGGATCTCGGAAAGGTTACACAAGGTTATAGATTGTGGTGTTGGCTATTTAATATTTCATTTGAGGGTGTTGTTCTAAGAGTGGAACACGAGTGGAACGATGTTCAGGAAGTCCATCCAACTTTTTTTTTATCAACGCCGAAGACGCTGAAATCGTAGCAAACAACTATGAAACGATGGCGCAAACATACATCAGAGTTAAGGCTGAAACAAATAGGATTGGTCTTGTCATTAATGTGTTAATGACAAAATATATGAGGGGAAGAGGTTCACAGGAAGACAACGTCAGATTCCCACCACGAGTTCAGATCGCCGCACAGTGATTCCATTATATACAAAAGGCGGAAAAAAAGTCTAAAAATAGAATTCACATAAAGGGCCGACCCCGGCGTAGTGGTTAACATTCATACCTCTCACGCCAAAGTCACAAGTTCGAATCTCACCCCGGACATGTTACAAAAATACGTAAAAAGTATTTGAGTGACTACGACGGGAGATGAACCAGCCCAGGGCTGAAAATCTCGATAATCAAGGAATTAAAATAAATCAAAACTACATAGCTAAGTTATGCTTTTTCAAGTACCTTTGGACCGCTGTTTTCAAATATGCTATATAAATTGTCGTATTAGGTCACACTGCCGACATATGGTTACTTTACGATCACCTGGTATATCCGGAACATGCGACAAAATGGTAAATTAATTAGTCTCGTCTTAAAGCAACCCGATTTGTTTTTTCAAAAGCATTAAAATGTACGAAGTATGTGGAGAACAATTTATGGCGATGAGTGGCCATTACATGGTCTTCCGGAAGTTCCAGAACATCCGTAAAATTAGGTAATTCAGCGATTCTTCTAAAAATATGAAGTGGACCGTGGAATATTATGGAACATGAAGTGGAAGAATTTCGCAATATTTGTTTTTTTTTCCTTTTTGGAAAATATATGACTCGAATTTTTCATTTTGTCATTGGTGTGGCAAATTTTGATACAGGGTAGTCCAAAAAACAAAATTTTAGTAAATATATATATTTCAAAGAATTATAACTTTTGAACCACTGGACCGATTTCAAGTCACCTAAACCTGTTAGGGGCTATTAATAAGCCACGTAGACTTTCCTTGGTTCTGACCAAAGTCTAAGCTCCACACAAAATTACAAAAAAAAAATGAATAAACGTTTACGAGGGGACGTGGTTTATGAACAGGCCTTAAGGTTGCGTAGTGAGGAAACATTGAATAATTCCATATCATACATATAAATGCAATGCAATGTGATCACACATACTAAAGCAATAGAAGGACGGAGTGGAAGTTTAAACACCGCTTGTGCCGGATTTTTTTTTGTTTCAGCAAAACAAACAGCTTGTCACTGGACTATGAGGGGTCATGCTCTATTTACGTTCTAAGGGAGATGGGGTTTGAATTTTTGTAACAAAAAAAGTACAGAAAAAACGAGATGAAAATGGGGGGGGGGGGGGCAGGGGGGCGTGAGAGAGGGATTTACTTATACTTCTCCTCAATGTTACGTGACATAATTTGTGACTCTTACAGTGTTGCACGTTGTGTTGAGGCTTTTGTTATTATGCTTTCTTTATTAACCTTCCTTGGGTGTTAACATTTTGTGACAAATAAGATGTTTCGGGTCATATTGACCCGGATTTAAAATTCACATTGTGGAAAATTTATTTAACCAAATTAAAAGGCTTTGCAGTCAAAATGCTTATTGGAATCCCAATTCTCGCCGATTTTTGGCGAAACATGCCTCTCGACGTTTCAAACTTCATGTTTTTTTATAAGTAGTCTACTTCTAGCCTAGAAATTGCCCAATGAATATATTGGCCATTCCGGGACATGCTCCGGCGGAACCGTTTACGAGGGTGCATATACAGATTTTCACCGAAACATGCCTTTCGATGGATCAAACTTCATAATTTTTGCTGAGTAGTCTACTTCTAGCCTTGAAATAGATCAATGACCATATTGGAAATTCTGAGACAACCCGGATACCCCGAAAGAACCCTTCATGAGGGGATAAAAACGAATTTTCGCCGAAACATGCCTTTCGAAGGCTCAAACTTCACGAATAGTCTACTTCAAGCCTTGAAATAAACCAATGACAGTTGCCTTTATTTACATACCAACTAGGATTGGATGATCTTGGACTGATCTTTACGAGATCGATCCTTTTTATGTCAATTATCGATGTTTTTAAATTGATACTGTGACCCTAAGAAAAATCGGAAACATCATCTTTTGTTTTGATCATTTTGATCTTTGGAAAATGAACCATAATTAAAACGTTATTGGGAGGAAGAATGATTAATTTGGCAAATGCAGTGTAAAGTGAGGCTGAAGGTCCCAACTTTTCTTTGAATCGTTGTAGTGGCATTATTTGTGAAGTGAACGCAAAAATGTAAATATGCTGTGAAAATTTGAAGCCTTGGCTACAACTTCATGTTGCATGTCTTCAGCATAGGGTGCGGGGCCAACTCGGCAGTGGGCCAGTTCCTGTCACCAATCGCTATTGCTCTGCCGTATTGAAACCGAATGATTTGATTTTTTCATGAACTGTTCATGAACAGAATTTGAATTCATTTGGTTCTTGTACGGCTGAGTAATAGCGATTGGTGAAGAAAATAGACCTTTCTCGTCAGACCTAACCCCCATTTTTTATATTTTTCCTTCGAAGGCAATGAATTTCTTATAACTTTAGCGCTAATAACTTTTTTTCTATGTACTCCTCATTTTGTTACAAATTTTTGAAAGCTCCAATGTGTTCCACATTTTATAGTGAATTTAAACATAAGGAACAAATGTGAGGCGTTTTGGCAACTCTGTAAAGTAGCGAAATTATTTTCACCACGAAATTCAAAACTTTTTTTGGCAACAATGCCTTTCTGTCAGTGCATCCCATTCTGAAAACTCTGTTGTTTACAGATTTTTGCTTGCCGATCGGCTTACAATCCAACAACAGGACACACAGCTCGAAATAAACCAGGTCAACGCGATGGTTACTCAAATCCATGAGTATCCACGACAGACGACCGATTCATTGGCCATGTTCCGAAATTCCATCGAAATCAATGATCCAGTTTTGGTGTCCGATTATTCGTTGAAATCTGAACCTTAATTCACGGAGGCTAAGCTGGTCTTTCAGGAAAAATAAGCAAACGTGATCCATTTCAAGATAATAAAGCCAATGGTTGCGGCACGAGCAATGGATTCCGAAGCGCCGGCGCTTTCGAGGACGATTTTGCCAGTGCATTTGATAACAAACCAAGTGATCCGTTTTATTCGTCGATCGGTGTGACAGCGAATCTGTTCGCCGAACGCCAGGGAACCATGCAAGATACTTTCAAGGACGAGTTTGGATGCGATACATTCGTTGTATTGCACGCTAATTAACCACTAATTAAAAACTCACTTCTAGCCCTAGTAAATTAGTTGCACCTCCTCGGCCGGAATCACCTAGTCCTCTGCTGCCTTCGAAGAAGGCGAAACAGCCTCCACCAAGAAGACCATTGCATGTCCCTACACCGACGAAGCCAGCGCCACCAGCATCGATTTCGTTAGATGGATTTAGCGACAGCAGCGGCGGCGTCAGTTTCACGTACTTTGCTATCTTCGACAATAAGAACTTAAAACGTGCCGCTCCGTTACCGTCACTGTATTGCAATCCGCTTCTTCCTCCGACTCCGTGTATGGGACATCGTCAGACGATTGGTGGCCGAGAAACTACAGCCTCACCTCTACCGAGATTGATGTGTGCTCTCAGTTTTAGAGTAATCCCGGCCTCGCCAGCACCGCTCCACAGTCGAAGACTCCCATTTCAACAGCAGTCGATTTTACCGATGGCAAAGGGTAACCCGTTTGATGATGACTTCTCCCGTATGGACAACGTTTTCGCGAAACTAGTAATAACAAACACGAACATCAAGACCGGATCAGCACCGGCATTCAATGATTTAGCTACAGCTATGTTTAGTAGATACGGATGCCGTAGTACTTTACTATTATATAATTATAAACATTATTATATAAACATTTAATGCTAATACAGGGAAATGAGAGGCGCCATTAGGATGGGGAGATTGGCAATGCCAACTCCCCATAGCTAACAATTTGAGAATAGTTGGCGGTGTATTCTTCTCGCCCATTGGGGCATCCGCATGGTGTATAGTTCATGTTGGAAGGAGCTTCTTTATATTCCTGTGGAAACGTATAAGTGATGTTGCCTATCGATCCACCCAACCCGTTTTTGGCCTTTCATAGAATGGCATGATGAGGATAATCAGTGATTATTAAAGTTTGATTAATTCTAACAGAGAGGAGAGCCCATTACTGTCGGACTTAGTTTCCGTGCTAGAATGGGTAGCCAATACATAATAAATTGATAAGAGAAATCATTATGATGTGATGCATTTTGATTTTTTGCCACAAGGGGGGATTTAATCCGGAAGCTCCTCGATGTGCATTCCGCATTGCTGATGTACACATTTTGTGCATGCGTGCCGTAAACTACGATAGTCACGACGTTCTGCAAAGTGATGATTGCTATATATTAATTAAAAGGGTCAAAAACTGCCGATAAACTGGTTAAAATGTAATTTTCGTTCTCGATGCCCGCGTGTATACAGCTTAGTGATGTTTAACGCTGTTAGAGGTTCCAAATCGAAGCAACCTGTAATAATTACATATCTATGTTCCTGTCAATGCAATCAAATAAAATTAGTTTTTAATCAACCGCCAAACAGTTCAGTAGAACTTCCTTGCCCTTCCGAATAATCCAATAGGTTAAGAACCCAGAAAAATCGTAGTGTAGCAACTTTCAAGTTCAAGTGTTATATGAAAATTTCTTTGTGGCTGTCGCATGAAAAATAAATTCTGAAAGATATGGAAGGCAGCAATTTGTCCATCGTGAAGCCCAATAACACAAATTACTCGGTTTGGGGGTTCAAAGCGAAGATGTTGCTGACCAGGAAGAACCTGTGGCGGTACATCGAGGAGGCAGTTCCGGATCCGGTTACGGAAGCTTGGAGCTGATTGTAGAGGATCAACAGCATAAGCTGATTCGAGAAACGAAAAACTCCAAGGAAACCTGAGACGACCTCAAGAAGCACTATGAAAAAACATCCTATTGTTCCAAGGTTGCGCTGCTAACGGATTGGTAACAAATCGTTCAACGACGGGGACGACATGCAAAATAATCTTTTCGAGCTGGAAGAGCTGTTTGCGAAGCTGTCGTGCGCTGGAATGAACTTGGTTGAACCACTGGTAGTAGCCCACGTTCTTAGGTGGTAGTAGCGAATCTGAGTTCCTGGAAAGTGTGGACCACTTGCAACGATGCTTCAAGTTGACGATGTTAGGTTCCTTGTAATACAGGTAGCTTAATCCACCAATGGCCGGCCAGTTTGGCCTCACGGAACTAGTTGCAACCTGCGTTACCCGAACTTATTGTCAGTGCGTACCTCAATCCGATACGAGTTACAATTAAAACCATACACACTGACTTTCAACACACTACAAGCCGACTCAATTTTTCCGGTAGAGTGACTGAGTACAGCTTGCTTCAGATAGAATTGGAACAAAAACAATTGCCTGTATTTTAGTTATTTATTATTGAATTCAAGATCTTTTTTTATACAAATGTAGCGTTTTCTTCATACTTTTAAGAAAAAATACGGATAAAATTATTCGTCACGGTTTCGAAGGAATTCTCGAATTTTTCCTGTAACACGGCTCATTAGACGGCGCACACCTTCTTCGTCCATCGTTTTAGCTATCTTATTCCACCAGGTCTTCATCTGATTGATGTCTTTGACAACCTTTCCCTTTGCCTTGAGTCTCCTCTTCATGATTGCCCAGTATTTCTCAAAAGGGCGGAACTGAGGGCAGTTGGGTGAGTTAAGGTTTTTCGGAACAATCTGGACCCCTTTCTCTGCATACCATTCTTGAACGACTTTGCTGTAACGACAGCTTGCCAAATCTGGCCAAAACATTACGGGATGGTCGTGGGATCGAATGAACGGCAAAATTCGTTTTTGGAGACACTCTTTTTGGTATAGTCCCGACGTCATTGTCTTATTTGTAACGAAAACTTTCGTTTTTTTGCCACAGCTGCAAATGCCCTGCCAAATCATGAATTTTCGTGCAAATTTGTCGGCAAAAACAAATTTAAATTTGGCTGGAACATCCCCCCGAGCCGTTGCCAAGTAAAATTTTTGACATGGGATTTGCCCGAAGTCAGCCTTGTCATAGGTTTCATCGTCCATCAGAAGACACCCGTCGAACTTGGTCAGCACCTGTTCGTATAGCTTCCGAGCACGGATTTTGGCCACACTATTCTGTTTTATGGTCCGATTTGGCTGTTTGCTAGCTCGATACGACTTGATTCCTTCCCGGAGTCGAGTTCTCCTCACGGTACTATGGGCAGCACCGAATTTTCTGGCCAAATCACGGTCCGACAGATTGGGATTCCTCTTAATCGTCTTCAAAATCTTACCACGCAGTTTCCGGTCGACAGTTCCACTCCGACGATTGGCTTGAGGCTTCCGAATCGTTGTCAATGTTTCCTTATACCGTTTGATAACGCGCCATACGGTATTTCTGAGCAATTTCAGCTGTTTAGCTAGCCTAGATGCAGACCACAATGGAATTTCCAAATAACTGTGCACATTTTTTTCCCTTCTTTTGGCTTCCATGTTGATTGTTTACAAAGTACAGTTGATTTGCGGAATGTCAAAAATACATGAAGCTGACAAAATTCCCGACACGTGGGCGCCAAGAACTTCCAAATCCGTCCACCAGGAGCGCCACAATATGAGCAAAAGTTTGTTCCAATTCTAAATGAAGCAAGCCTTAAGATAACAACCGTCATGTTTCACGCTTGCACTGACATCTGCTTATGGAGTTTCTCCTTAGGAGTGAAGAGCTAGCAAGCTAACGTTAAACTCACCACAGAAGATAAACATCAGGTTGGGGAAGAGAGGGTCAAATCATGAAAAAAAATCATGAAGTTTGAAACGTCGAAAGGCATGTTTTGGTGAAAATCCTCATTTGTCTCCTCCTGAAGGATTCCCCCGTAGTATCCGGTTTGTCTCGGAATGGCGAATATGGTCATTGTCATAGAAGTTTGAGCCGTCGAAAGGCATGTTTCGGCGAAAATCTGCATTTGTGCCCTCCTAAACGAGGGGCATCTGGATTGTCCCGGACTGACCAATATGATAATTCTAGAAGTAGACTATTCATGAAAAATCATGTAGTTTGAGCCGTCAAAAAGCATTTTCCGATGAAAATTTGTATCTCACGCCGCCTCACGGATCGTGGCAAAACATGCCCTCTTCCGGCACAGATTCCTTGTGGCCAATCGGGTCAAAAAGGGCAGTACTCACAAAAAACTAAAACATGGGACTCTAATAAGCATTTGGACTGCAAAGTCTTCAAAGTTTGGTCAAATATAGTTTCCACAATGTGACTTTGAAATGCTTATAACTTGGTAAAAAAAAGGAAAAAACAAAAAAAAAAAAACCTATAGGTTTTTTTTTAAAAAAAATAAAAAATTTTTAAAACAATCCGGGGGGGAATGTCCCCCACAACCAAAAAAAGAAAGCTCACCCTTCGGGAAAAACTATAAGGTACAGCCCAATGGGGTTGTGCGCAAAAGTGACGTAGGACTACGCAGAAATGTGCAATCTAGATCGCTTGATTGTTCTAATTCCCATACACTAAACGTTCGCAGTTCAATCTTAATTATTTGATTTAGCCTGTCTTGAAATCTACATTCATACATCTTGCTTTCACTGAAAATAATATGTATGACATATGATATCAAGATACTCTATATCAGTCGGGAAGCTACGCTTTCAATCCGCTCGGAAATGTCATTGTCGAAGCTGTTCATAACGCTTATCGCTTTGGGTTAAAATGCTTCAGCACCCGGTAGATGTGGTGCTATAAGTTTTCTTCTCCCGAACCTTGGTGCTGGAGCTATTTGCCTTCCGAGATGATGGAGCTAGAATGCACCTTAAGAGCATATCCTGTTGATATGATATCATCGACCAGATCATTATCTTTATTGCGTTGTAGATGGTTGTGGTCTGTTTGGGAATTCAAAGTCTATTGTTGCCGATAGACGTCTAGGTTGAAATAGTGCTAATGAAACGTTAGACCAGCATTAGGAAGTAAATATTTAAGAAAATTCTATTGTAAACTCTTAAATAGCATTTGGTGGCCCTGAAAAGGGCCAAGAAAATTCGATTGTATACTCTTTAGAAAGCATTTGGTGGCCCTGAAAAGGGCCGTTTGGTTTTGATGATGATACAGCCCCGGTTGTATTTTCTACGATGGTTAAGAGGGCCACTATCTTTAACGTTTTGAGAAGATAGTTATGGATCTGTTGGAGAAAAAAAATCAATAATTAATTGTAGTTTTGTTCATGCTAAAAATTATATATTTTGTCATTACAAGATGTTTCATCGTTGAAAATCAATCATTAGAAGATGATTCTAGAAAAATGCAAAATATCTCTTGCATTGCAAACGGATGTCACGAATGAACCTACAGGTCTCCCAAGGGTCGAAAACCACGATCAGGCGATCTATACAATGAGTGCCATAGAAATCAGGCAGCAAGTTAGCAGCTTCGAATCGGTAATGCCAGAACGAGACAGAGCTTCACCGGAGGAAGGTCGGAACCCTCGACCGGCAAAGTTGTCCCGACTGAAGAAAATCGACTTTTCCGCAAACATGCGTAATTACGGAGGAAAGTTGACTATCTGAATTGACCAGAAAGCGGACATAGATATGTTCTGTAACGAAATTGAATATGATGAAATAATTGGACATTTTGTAACCTTTTGCTATTAGTTCTATTCACCTAACGGTCGGAAACCACGATCAGGCGATCTATGCAATGAGTGCCATAGAAACGAGGCAGCAAGTTAGCAGCTTCGAATCGGTAATGCCAGAACGAAACAGAGCTTCACCGGAGGAAGGTCGGAACCCTCGACCGGCAAAGTTGTCCCGACTGAAGGAAATCGACTTTTCCGCAAACATGCAGAATTACGGAGGAAAGTTGACTATCTCAATTGACCAGAAAGCGGACATGGATGTGTTCTGTAACGAAATGGAATATGATGAAATAACTGGGCATTTTGTAGCCTTTTGCTATTAGTTCTATTCATCTAACGGTCGGAAATCACGATCAGGCAACCCTCAACCGGCAAAGATATGCCGACTGCAGAAAAGAAGTTTGCGATGGAACGTTGCTTTTCACTGCTTTGCTGCAGACAGCAATGTAAACAACGGACGATGGTACGAAAAGTACGTGATGAAATGTTCCGTCGGCATCGCGGGAGTTTTCCTCGTAAACACCATATCGATGCACGATCCACCCAACGTAGTAGGTTTGTTGGAAACCGAAATAAGATCCAAGTCCAATGCATCTTTCATGTATCGAACAAAACCAACATTCTCTTCTTTTGAGATGTCGATATTGAAATCGCCCGTTACGATGACAGGAATATCCTTGTATTTATAGTAGAACAGGTTTCTTGCCAGGAAAGCTTTGCTAAGCTTCATCGTGGTGTTTGGTGATAGGTAAATACAAAACAGCGTCATCATGCACCCATCAACTTTGATATTTGCAGCGCAAATATCGCCATAGCTGTCAGCTTCCAAAAGAATGGGATCGTATCGTTCATTCAGCTTTTCGATTGCGTGGGACGTTGATGCCGGTGAAATTGTATTCTTCTCGTAGATCGCCACGCCTCCAGCTCTCAAGTTCTCCCTCTTGAACTTAGCAACGCATCTGTAACCTATTAAAACAAATGGAACCAAGAATTAATTGCAATTTCAATATACCTTCAACTTCTGACGAAACATTGCTGCCTATCCACGTCTCACTGAGAGCCAAAAATTCAGCTCGAGTCATTACGCGATCGGTTGAGATGTCTTCAGAATGTGCGTTTAGGCTCATCAAAACAGCTGAGTGATTGTCACTTTCAAGGAACGAGATCAGTTCATCACTGAGTGTCACCAGCTTGTGGTTTTCTAGTCGTCGCATCTCGTCTCGGAGTTCTTTCATTTTCGGGGTATTGCTGCCTTTTCCATGATGAAACGTGAAGGAATTGTTGGAGTTAGTCAAGTAGAGTCCTTGTAACGAGCTCCTGCTGCTGCTCCTGACTTTTGTCGTAGTCGATAACTATTTCGGCGAAAGTACCTCCTTGCGACTTGTGGATTGTCAACGCACAAGCACTGACGACAGGAAACTGTATCCGCTTGCACTTGATTGCGCTGCTCAGTTTGATGTTAGTAGATCGCTTGCAAATCGGGGTCCAATCCTGCTGCAGTTCACCAGGTTTGGAAAACACGACAGGCCTGGATTTCACCCGAAGTTTGGTACCTACAGCATCGTTTTCGAACTTGAACCACAAACGGAATGGTGACTGCTGCGGATCGCCGTCAGTATGCTCAATGTATTTGAGCTCGCCAATTGCACCGTTTACAATGCCGTCTTCTACATCTACGTTGGTCGTTATCATATAGGACATCCCAATGACCAATCGCAAAAGATAGGGAAGACAACCTGTTTCAGCGACACTCATTTTGTGCAGCTTGGTACGAGCACTTGCTAACTGAGCAGCATCTCGGTATCCGGTGATTACATCCTCGGTAGTGCAATCCAATCCATCTTGGTTGCGTAAGGCATCGTGATTATACACATCGACAGCAGAGTTGCGATGGTATAAGCGAATTGCGTTTGGTACATTCTCGTTACACCATTCGACTGTGCGGAACCTGCTTTCCACTAGCTTGGTCTCGTCATTAGACAATCGCTCACCATTTCCGATTTTCGTCAATATCGAGGAGAACTCAACATCAGTTTGGCGCATCACTTGACGTAACGGGAAGTACTGCAGTGTTTGCCATAGTGCTGCACCACCAATGGAGTTGTTCGCTAGTTTGTACGCTGGTTTCGCATTGACTGGAGGGAGCTGCCGGAAATCTCCACACAAAATAATATCTTTTCCACCGAATGGAAGATCGTAATCACCGGTGATGCTTTGTAGCCACGTATGGACTGTGCTAAAAATATTTGCTCCTATCATGCTGACTTCATCGATGATGATTAGCTTGATGTTTGCAAAAGAATGCCGATATAGTTGCAGCAGCTCAAACCCAAGCTTTCCTTGATGTCTGCGGTCCATGGTTATGTGGAATGCCGAATGCACAGTTGTTCCTCCAATTGCCACGGCAGCCTTTCCAATCGATGCGCAGGCGACATAAGAATTATTTTGTGCGTTGTGAGCTTGGCTGAAACGGTTATACGTCTCCATCAAAATGTGGAGTGTAAACGTTTTGCCGCACCCTGCCGGTCCGGTGAAGAACAGCTGTAAGGGCCTTCTACTGTCGTCAAAACAATGTAGATTGTCGATAGCCTGTAATATCAGGTCTCGTTGTTCTGCATTTGTTTTGCGAACCATGGCACAGTAATCCTGTTTGGACATCACTGTGGTCCGCTGCTTTATGACTGCAGATAGAGCGTTCACTGGCAGCAGGCGGATGTCATCATCATTAGGCTCCATGGAAACTGTTCTTGTAAATTCGTTACGCTTTTCTGTCGCTACCGTTACCTGTGCATCCGGCGCATCCTCATCACATATCCGCAAGTATGCCTCGATGGTCTGCTCTAGATTCAGGTCGGAGGCGTACTCCGATTCATGTTGATCATAAAGTTGTAAGAACTTGTTCTGGTCCAGAACGTCAGATAACTCGTTACGGAATGGTAAAAATAGCAATACCATTTCACGCTTGTATTCCGATAGCTTCGACATGTCATAGCTAACCCATTGCAACACACGAGGTACAGCACGAGCTTTGTATGTATTGTTACCCTTCCTTTCCTTGTGATAGTAGGCCGTGAAGTCAGCTAGACATATGTCATCCAAACCGCTGCGCGCTTCGTATTTCTGAACGATATTCAGCGTCCATACATCAGTGGAATCGTCGGTTACACCTTCTTCATCCATGCGCTTGTATCGTTTTCGCGACTTGATACGCTCGTGAGGCCACATCGTTGGAATAAACTGCGTCGCTCGGCTTGCTTCGGATATTGGCTGTCGTAACAGATACCAGGCAGCTTCTTGGGCAGACATTTCCACCGAATTCAACATCTTAATGCTTATCTTCTTCAAGAGCGCGGCATAGTCCTGATCCGGGAACTCTTCTTGTAATTTGATAAGATCGCGTTGAAGGCAGCTTACACCTCGGTTGGTCTTATTTACGTATTCAACCACATACGCAGCGCAGGAATATTCGTCCAGAATAAATTGCAGGTCCATTTCGAGAAGAGGTGCCGTGCTATCCAAGAATTGAACGGATTTGTCCAAAGTTCAGTCATTGATCGTTTGAACAAAACTGTTGGACGGTGGATTGATGCACGAATGACATCAAGATAGTTGTCAGTTGTGCAACCACAGTCCAAGAGGAATGACTCGAGCGTGTCATATGTCTTCGTATCCAAAGCCTCTCGCATTTTCTTGCCCTTCCTATTGAGTTGAATTCGGCGACCGTCATCAGATGCAATTGGAATCAGAATTCGGGTATGGTTCATCGGCCAATACGGGATGTTGAATCGGCAGTGGTTCTCGTTCCTTTTGAAGCAGGTGAATGTATGTTTATGAACCTGAAAAATTAAATATTACTAAGCATATAACGATACTTTGTTTTACTAAGTGAAGTTTACTGACTTGGTTACCGTAAGTATCCGGCAAATCTCTGACGCTAACAGAACAGAGATCTTTAATCAGTTTCACGGTTTCAGGCATGTTTTCACCGATTGCTTCTTGAGGATCATTGCTTAGCCACAACAATATGTGTGCGTGAGGACTGCCACGGTGCTGAAATTCTATGCGCTTGAAATAATCGACAACGTAATATTTCCCAAAAGGACTGCATCTTTGCGACATCAGCAGAGTCATGATGGTGTCTACAAGCTTGTTGAAGTAGATACAACACGTGACCGGGTCTTCATTCACAAGAGTTGCTCTTTGCAGTGCAGTCAGTTGATGAATGGGGTCGGTTAGATCTTCGCCATTGTATCCCTCTGACAGTCGATGCAGGATCTTCAACAAGTGAGGCCACTTCATTTCACTGGCGCTTAACGTGAGGAACATTGTGGGTTTGCCTAATTGTCGCATCATCGCAAACAAATCTTTCTTCCGCTGCTGCCAATACTGGACTGAGTTCGGTATCGACTTCAGAAACGATAGATTTCGGTCTATGCATTGTTCCATGAACTCACGATCCATGAGTTGGGCACGCGTGATGTTTGCCGTTCCCATACACTTGAATGTGCATTGTAGACCTTCTGAGACTCGCAAACGAAGAATTTTCATGGCCATGTAAAGAAGATGCCTTGGTTTTGCTCCACGTCTGTCCTGACTTCGAGTTTCACTGGAGGCAATCATGAAGTATGTAACACGTACATCAGACTTGAACTCCCGTGGATGACCAAAGTATATGGCGGGGAATGCGAGTTCTTCGCCGTGCTCGTCATAAATTATTGACAGAGGAACCTTGTTTTGCGCCGGAGCGATCTCCAAGCATTTATCCTCATTCCAGAGAAGAGTCTCTTGTTGTCCAAGCAGCAATTCCGATTCGTTGTCAAAAGCAATGGTTTCCAGTTCTATTGAAGCATCTGTTACGTCGAGCTCATGTTCTTCCATGGCATTCTGATCAATTGTGATACCATAGCGGCGGTAGAGCGGCGTAGTTATCAAATAAGAGAGCCATGCCTTTACATCAGCTTTCTTGATGAATCCGGACAAGTACGACGACTTGTGAATCACATGTTTCTTGATGAACACATTGAAGGCTTGGTCATCATCTAGTTGACGAGGAAGACAACTTACCATTTCAGCTACATCAACGGGGCAATTGATCACTTGTCCGATAATAGAGTAGCTGCCTGTAATTTATGATTTCATGGGTGAGATAGAAAGCATCGCACACCAAAGATGCGACGTACCTGCCGCGAAGCGCAAGCCTTGGTGAAATCAATCTCTCTGTGATCACATCAAGCGCAGGTAATCCTGAGGGTTTATTAGGGAATGCAAAACCATTCGATTTTGACATCGTTGGTACTTTTCCATCCTTCAAGTTCCGTTGGCAAGTTTGACATGCGGAAAGTCCGTCAACAGATTGAAAGGATCCGCTGTCAATCAATAACGCTGCACCCGCTTGTGTCAAGGGTTTTATATCGTTAATGAACCATAATCTGGTTGCGAAATAGAGTCTACATCAGTATTTAAAATATGTCAAAACAATAAATTTGATTGAAATACAAAATAGTGTAATCATGAACAAAATATTTACTTAACATGGCTTTAGCATTGTAGATTTTGTGATAGCCTATTTTTGAAAATTCAAATAATTAATAGGTACATATTACTTACCCTGGCTTGAATGCTCAGAAAACGGCATGCCACCCTGTAAAACCTGCTGCCGCGAGGCACTTTTGACTACCGCCTCTTGAGCGGGAAGCGGTAATATCTCTACATCATTTTCGTCCACACTACCTGAGGCAAATTCCATGGAAGTAACGCCGACACCGATGGAAGCATCATAGTTGAATCGTGTCGCCGGAATAACATCACCAGAGTTATCGAAAACACCTTGCACTAAGTTAGATTCTTCAATGACAGACCGCATCGGATGAAAAACTAGAAGACATCATTTATCTCAGAGTATTGACTTACTTTCATGTTATAAAGAATTTTAACTTTGTTTTTAAACATGCTTATAGTGGGTTCAATTTGATTATATTTTACTAATTTAATGTACTAACTCAGTACTTCATCGTATGAGCTTGAGCACATTTTACAAAAATTTCCTGATTTCCATGTGAGTTAAGTATGTAATATATATAACAGCATATGAAAATTCTAGAAATTTTAGATGAGGTAGTAACATGTAGATTAGATTATTTACTCTATTAAAGAGATCATCAATAGATAATATGTTACATTCAAAATATACTTTTATATTTTTGAGAATAGCTTAAAGTCAAAGAAATACAATCCATTTCAGAATAATAGCAGTTATAAGTATTATATAGTGTAAGAATGGTTCAAACATAGACATAACCCATTGAACAACTCTCTGTTAAACATCGTTGATAAAACATTATCGACATATGTGTGACATACTGTGATGGCAACAATAGTGGTTATGAATTAAAGTATAACAAAATTTAAATTAGCATGCGCGGAACAGCCATTCCTAATACTATCAACACATTCATATTGGCTACTTTTCATAATCGAGGAACGATTTCCGAGTATTGTATCTGTTTGTCTGTGGTTCAAGAGAATAATAAACATTATATATTTTTATATTCAATTAAATCAATTCCTTCAAGAATAAATAACCTTAATTTCATCAATCATCAATTGTCAACAATAATTTTCGTGCAGGAATTCCACACACCATTAATAATTTCCCCAAATGTTTGAAAATCGACGCCTGCTGTTATTTAAATTAAATAATTAGAGATTCATAGATTTATTCTTCCTGACATTATGATAACCGTCATGAAAATGACGCATTTTTGACAAGTCTGCTGGACAAAAATAATTTAAGATTTCCTACCTCGAGTTGAAGGACCTTCTCCAGCGTTCCAACCAGTAGGCGACGCATTACCTTCGGCTTCTTTTTTTTTTTTTTTTTTTTTTTTTTTTTTTTTTTTTTTTTTTTTTTAACTCTTTATTTATTCCAAATTTTACAATATTTTACATTCATATATTAACCTAGGTGATCCTGCTAAGTAATTAACATTTCAACCTTATATGCTATCATTTATATCTAATTGTGTTAATATTATTTTTACTTTGTCTATTCAGTATTTTTAACAGGGTTCCTTTTGCCTGCGTGTAAGAATAATTATTGATTTCTTAAAACTAGTTCTTATCTATAGAGAGAATTGATCATTGCAATTGAAGACTGCAATGATTTTTGTCTAAAATTATGAATTATTTTGTTGGACATTTCTTCTAGAGTCTCAACGTTTGAAATTCTATGTAATTCAATAGTACTGAACCAGGGAGGCAGCTTCAAAATCATTTTCAGAACTTTGTTCTGAATCCTTTGAAGTGTTTTTTTCCTAGTAGCACAACAACTAGACCATATTGGCACAGCATAAAGCATGGCCGGTCTAAAGATTTGTTTGAATATTAGAAGTTTGTTCTTCAAACAAAGTTTGGATTTTCTGTTTATAAGAGGATATAAACATTTTATATATTTATTACATTTGGCTTGAATGCCCTCAATGTGATCTTTAAAAGTTAATTTTTGATCAAGTATCAGTCCAAGATATTTTACTTGATTTGACCAAGAAATTGGAACTCCGTTCATAGTGACCTTATGACTATTACTTGGTTTCAAAAATGCAGCTCTAGGCTTGTGTGGGAATATTATAAGTTGAGTTTTGGAAGCATTAGGAGAAATCTTCCAGTTTTGAAAATAATCTGTAAAAATGTCCAAGCTTTTTTGTAGCCTCCTGGATATAACACGAAGACTTTTTCCTTTAGCGGAAATGCCTGTGTCATCAGCAAAGCAAGATTTTTGACAGCCCTGAGGTAAATCAGGGAGATCTGAAGTGAAAATGTTATAAAGTATTGGCCCAAGAATGCTACCTTGAGGAACACCAGCTCTGACAGGCAATTGATCAGATTTAGAATTCTGATAATTTACTTGCAAAGTTCTTTCAGTTAAGTAGTTTTGAACTAATTTCATGATATAAAGCGGAAAATTGAACTTTTTCAGTTTCGCAATCAAACCTTCATGCCAAACACTGTCGAATGCTTTTTCTATGTCTAGAAGAGCAACTCCAGTGGAGCAGCCTTCAGCTTTGTTTGAACGAATTAAATTTGTAACTCTCAAAAGTTGATGCGTAGTTGAATGCCCATGGCGGAATCCAAACTGTTCATCAGCAAAAATTGAGTTTGCATTGATGTGAAGCATCATTCTATTCAAAATTATTTTTTCAAAAAGCTTACTTATTGAAGAAAGCAAACTGATTGGTCGGTAGCTAGAAGCTTCAGCCGGGTTTTTGTCTGGCTTTAAGATAGGTACGACTTTTGCATTTTTCCATTTATCTGGAAAGTATGCCAGATGAAAACATCTGTTAAATAGTTTCACCAAGAAAGACAACTCTCGGGGAGTTTTTTGATTAGGATATAGAAAATTCCATCATCACCTGGTGCTTTCATATTTTGAAATTTTTTAGTTATAGTTTTTACTTCATCCAATTCAGTTCCCCAAGAATCATCAAAAATATTTTCTTGTGAGAAAATATTCAGATACTCCCTGGAAACCTGACCCTCAATAGGACTTGTAAGACCCAAACTGAAATTATGGGAGCTCTCAAACTGCTTAACAAGTTTTTGAGCTTTTTCCGCATTTGTGAGCAAAATTTTATCACCTTCCTTAAGCGCTGGTATAGGCTTTTGAGGTTTTTTCAATATTTTAGAGAGTTTCCAGAAAGGTTTGGAACTCGGATCTAATATTGACAAATTATTTTCAAAATGTTTGTTCCTCAGGGCAGAGAAGCGTTTTTTAATTTGTTTTTGTAAATCTCGCCATATGACTTTCATAGCGGGATCACGTGTTCTTTGATATTGACGCCTACGTACATTTTTCAGACGAATCAAGAGCTGAAGATCGTCATCAATTATAACTGAATCGAATTTAACCTCGCATTTTGGCACTGAAGCAGCTCTTGCTCTATTTATTGAGAAAGCCAGAGATTCAAGAGCATTATTAATTTCATTTTTTGTTTGCAATGGAACATTAGGATCAAAGTTGTGTTCCATAAATGTTCGATATTGATCCCAATTAGCTCTATGGTAGTTGAAAGTAGAACTGATGGAATTAGAAATGATTTCTTTAGATATTTCAAATGTAACTGGAAGGTGATCAGAACCAAAGTCAGCATGGGTAATCAATTGACTACAAAGTTGACATGAATCAGTTAGGACCAAATCAATAGTTGAGGGATTTCTGGCTGAAGAAAAGCAAGTTGGACTGTTTGGGTATTGAATAGTGTAGTAGCCTGCGGAACAATGATCAAAAAGTATATTACCATTGGCATTGCTTTGCGAATTATTCCATGAGCGGTGTTTTGCATTGAAATCACCAATAACAAAGAATTTAGACCTATGACGGGTAAGTTTCTGGAGGTCACCCTTGAGCCAGTTCTTTTGCTGACCAGTGCATTGGAAAGGCAAATAGGCAGCTATAAAAGTAAATTGGCCAAATTTTGTTTCAACTGAAACCCCCAAAGTTTCAAAAACTTTGGTTTCAAATGAAGAAAGAATGTGATGTTTGATACGCCTATGGACAATGATGGCAACGCCACCACCAGCTCCATTAATGCGATCATTTCGATAGACAAAATAATTTGGATCTCTTTTGACCTTATGGGCAGGTTTGAGATAAGTCTCAGTTATAACAGCAATATGCACGTTATGAACTCTTAAAAAATTAAATAGCTCATCCTCGTTATCTCTGATGGATCGAGCATTCCAATTCAAAATATTTAATGACTTAAAATCCATTACTGAACTTCAATGTCATGACAATATTATTGGCAAATTTAATACCAGTTTGGATAGCTTCAAACATGGAATTAGTTTTTAGCATATCGGTTATCATATCGATTAACGATTGCTGTAAAAATTCTAATTTAGGAGCGGATATGTTACCTAAATCAAATTCATCAGAAGTCCCGTGGGAATTTTGGTTTTGGTTTCTACCCGCTGCAACGGCAGCGTTGGTAGGTCCATTTACATGTTGAACATTGTTAACAACACGGTTGGTTAAGAATGTAGGGTTTGAAGATTGAACCCTGTTGGTACCTGCAGGTATCGAAATAGTATTTACTCCTCGTTGAGCGTTTGAAGTTACAGTTGCGGATGGAAAAACCTGTCCGCTGTTTCTACCGACGGTTTGGTAGGAATTTGTTCTTTGCTGATCGTTGTTAACAGCTGCAGAATGGGTAGTAGCTGGTCGGGAACGTTTTTCGTTTCCTACCTGGCGCTTAGTGCGCGACTGCAAAATTGCTTTGCGAGTCTTGCACTCCCAAAAATTTGATTTATGGTTTTCACCACAATTTGAACATTTGAATTTTTGAGGATCTTCCTTCACAGGACAGTCGTCCTTAGTGTGTGAGGAATCACCACAATTCATGCATTTACCAACCATATGGCAATGCTTTGTTCCGTGACCCCATCCCTGGCACTTACGGCATTGGGTGAGGCTTTGGAAATTGGCTCCAGTCTTCCTGAAATGTTCCCACTTCCCCTTCGGCCGCTTTCTTTTTCGCTCGATAACAGCGAGCTCTCTCAGCAGCGGTTTTTGGCTGCTTGGGTGGACGCTCTGAATGCTGCTCCTTTGTACGCTTGAGCGATTCACGCACATACTTTGTAGCCATATGCTGCGACATTTCACTTTCAGTTTTAAACACTTTCTCAAAATTATTTGATTCCTATTGAATGGTAGGGACTCTATCCACGGCACTAGAACGTAAGAACTCTAAAGCACTGATTGGAATATGAAGAGAACATTACCAGCATAGACAACTAGTTATAAGAGAATGATGACTGTGATAGGAAAATCATCACATGCCAGCAAACAGCGGGCAGCGATTGCAAAAAAAGAAAATTTCCAACAAGTTGTTTAGTTATTGGTTTTGTTCAATACTGAATCATTTTATGGATTATTTATTATATACCGCCAGCAACTAATTCCCTATGCACAACTAGGAACTAAAACGAATTAAACCTACCCTCTATACTATAGATCTGTACACATGGTCGGTTTGACATGTTGCAGTTCGGCTCGAATTATCCGTTCTTGAATTTCGTTCGTTGGTTGTTCAACGCGCTTTGTCATTTACTCCGGCACGCGGCATTTATAGCAATCCTGTTAAACCGGGCATGATTTCAAACAGCATAGGAGAAAAATTTCACCAAACAAACTCTTTTATTGGCAAACTGATTTGGTCGTCCTGAAAAGGACGGATTTAATTAACGGGGGAGAAACATGGTTCGCGATTGAGCTTAGGCTTTCTTCTTGGTATTCTTGGTTCAGCTACTCGTCGTTGCGGGTGGCCATCTGCAGGTGACGTGGGATGATTCTTGTCTCGTTGTCACGGGCGGTTTTTTCCCGCCAATTCGAAGGTTCCAGTAGCCATGTTTCGCGCAGCGAGGTTGGCGGGCGCATCAGCACCAACAGCCAACTACACCAACGCCTCTCCGAGCAACGACTGCTTGCCAGTACACCCTCCATGGTGCTTGTTGCCGCCAACTGCGATCCTACAGCCACCAGCCACTGCGCAGCTCCACGACTGTCGTAAGACTGAATCAAAATGTACTGCTAAGAGTTGTTATGTAATGGCGTCGGATACTTTTGCACGAAAGAAGGCGGTACCAAAGAAGGCAATGTGATACAAATTGCACCAAAGGGGACGAAATTCAGTTATTGCTTCACAATAATTAGTTTTAATTACTGCATGCTAGACGGATGATTTTCGTAACAGAAATGTACTTGCCATCACCAGCAACTAATCCGCTATGCACAACTAGGAACTAAAATGAACTCTACTAAATGGCCGGTCGGACGTGTTGCAGTTCGGCTCGCATTATCCATGTTAAAATTTCGTTCGTTGGTTGTTCATTTTCTCCGGGACGCAGCGTTTCAAGCAATGCTATTTGCAGACGGCATGCAGACGGCGCGGTAGTTGAAATTTCAAACACAAGAGAAAAATTCAACCAAACTCTTTAATTGGCAAACTAATTTGGTCGTCCTGAAAAGGACGGATTTAGTTGACGGGGGAGAAATATGGTTTGCGATTGAACATGGGTTTTCTTCTTGGTTCACCTCCTCGTCGTTGCGGGTGACCATCTGCAGGTGACGTGGAATGTCAAGGGTGGCTTTTTCCCGCCAACTCGTAGGCTTTAGCAGCGAGGTTGACGGGAGCATCAGCAGTGCATCAACGCCTCTCCGAGCAACGACTGCTCGCCAGTACACCCTCCATGGTGCTTGCTGCCGCCATCTGCGATCCTACAGCCACCAGCCACTGCGCAGCTCCACGACTGTCGTAAGACTGAATCAAAATGTACTGCTAAGAGCTATTAGGTAAAGGGGTCGGATGCTAGTGCACGAAAGAAGGTGGTACCAACGAAGGCAATGTGATACAAATTGCACCAAAAGGGACGAAATTCAGTTAATGCGCCACAATAATTAGTTTTAATTACTGCACGCTAGACGGATGATTTTCTTAACAGAAATATGCCTTAATTACTTGATATCTCCAGCAACTAATCCACTATGCACAACTAGGAACTAAAATGAACTCTACTAAATGGTCGGTCGGACGTGTTGCAGTTCGGGTCGCATTATCCATGTTAAAATTTCGTTCGTTGGTTGTTCATTTACTCCGGGACGCGGCGTTTCAAGCAATGCTATTTGCAGCTGAGGCGCGGTAATTGAAATTTCAAACACAAGAGAAAAATTCAACCAAACTCTTTAAGTGGCAAACTAATTTGGTCGTCCTGAAAAGGACGGATTTAGTTGACGGGGGAGAAATATGGTTTGCGATTGAACATGGGTTTTCTTCTTGGTTCAGCTCCTCGTCGTTGCGGGTGACCATCTGCAGGTGACGTGGGATGTCAAGGGTGGCTTTTTTTCTCGCCAACTCGTAGCCAACTTTCGGCAGCGAGGTTAACGGGAGCAGCGGCACCAACAGCCAACTGCACAAAAGCCTCTCTGGGTAACGACTGTTCGTCAGTGCACCCTCCAGGGGTGCCTATTGCTGCCAACCGCGTTCCTTCAGCAGATTTATGCACAGCTTCACGACTGCCGTAAGACTGAATTAAAATGCGAAGGTTTACCCGTCATATAACATTCATGACTGCCTAGGAGACGTTCCTTACTTGAATATGAAGTCTGTGCTAGGATTATACTGTGCATTTGGTAAAATTACTTTGAAAAATCGACATTATAAGACATCACCTTGTATTTACGTTATTTTCAATAGCCTAATTTTGAAAATCAATCAATTCCAATTATACAATTTATGCGTAGAAATATTCCAGATAGATTGGTGCAAGGATTTTGAAAGTCGGTCATGAAATGAATTATTTATTAACGTTCAAAACCTAAGCATATTTCGTGACGCTCCAAATTTTTGTACTCGCAACGTGTACCCCTGTATTAAAAACAAAGACGTAGTCCTACGTCAAAAAATATTTACACTTTGATTGTTGTTTGTTGTATTCTCCCAATACGCGGAGTAACGATCTATGACAAAATTTATCAGAAGCAGATAATTTCCCCTCAACATGAGAGGCTCTAGGAGTGGACAGTAATTTATTGCTAGAACTAAGAGAAATGAAGAGAAAGTATTGATAGTTCCGTTTAGCGTGACGGCAGGCTTTGAAAATTGAAAGGTAAGTATAAGAGCACGATCGGTCACATATTCTTTTACCAGTCAAGGGGTATCCTGCATCGGGTAGCTTGGAAAAATATTATGCGCCCGATCGGATACTAATTAAGATTTCATTCAAATCGGTTCAGTAGTTGCTTGAAAATATTCGTTACACACATACACTACGCCCATACACTACACACACACACCACACACACACACACACGCGCGCACACACGCACACACACACACAGTGAGCGAGGAGTACACAAATAGCGATCATCAGGCGATCAGGTACACAATCGGCAAAGGGAACTCAGTATCAGTACGACGGATGAATACGAGCGAACGAAACTGGAAGACAAAAGAGTTCGATAGCGACCTCTTTACAGAAGCACTGCGTGTAGAAAGTGCCCCCTCGGACGTGGAAGAGCTGACAGCATGGTTGACTTCGGCATGTGATACCACCATGCCGAGGAAGTTGAAGCCAAGAAATGAACGGCGCCCAGTATACTGGTGAAACGAGGCACTCAGTAACCTTCGTGCTAGTTGTCTCAAAGCCAGAAGGCGAGTTCAGCGAGCAAAAATGGAAGCGGATAGAGAAGAGCATAGGGTGGCATTCCGGGTGGCCAGAGCCGCATTAAAACGAGAAGTACGGAGAAGCAAGTCCAGCTGTTTCGAAAAACTGTGCCGAGATGTCGATGCAAATCCCTGGGGCAACGCTACCGAGTAGTGATGGCAAAGTTTAAGGGTCAAGCGTCACCGGTTGAAGGATGCCCGGACAAGCTGAAGACGATCGTGGATGGTCTCTTCTCGCAGCACGACCCTACGGCATGGCCACCGACACCGTACGACAATGAAGTTGCAGCAGCAACTGGTGGTACATGAGTCTCCAACGATGAGCTCTTGTCAGTGGCAAAAGGGCTGAAGGTGAGCAAAGCTCCGGGTCCGGATGGAATTCCCAACGTGGCATTGAAAGTGGCGCTACAGAGGTATCCCGACATGTTTAGGAGTGTGTTGCAGAATTGTCTAGAAGAGGGGAGATTTCCAGACAAGTGGAAGATTCAGAAGCTGGTGCTACTGCCAAAAGCCAGGAAAGACGCCAGGGGATCCAGCATCGTATCGACCCATATGCTTGTTGGATATACTTGGCAAGCTATTGGAAAAGATCATCGTAAACAGGTTGATGAAGTGCACGGAGAGCGAGCATGGCTTGTCATCAAACCAATTCGGGTTCCGGAAAGGAAGGTCAACGGTGGATGCATTTCGGATAGTCGTCGACAGCGCGTATAAGGCACTCAAGCAGCAGAGGAGAGGTAAGCGATATTTTGCAGTGATAATGATAGACGTCAAGAATGCCTTTAATAGCGCTAGCTGGGAAGCCATCGCCGAAGCGCTACACTGAATCAGGGTTCCTGACTATTTGTGCAAGATTTTGAGTAGCTACTTCCAGAACCGGGTTTTGCTATACGATACAGAAATGGGTCAGAAGTCGATTAGGATCACGGCGGGAGTGCCACAAGGTTCCATCCTTGGACCGACGCTTTGGAACGCAATGTACAATGGTGTGTTAACACTGAAGTTGCCAACGGGAGTCAAGATCGTTGGTTTTGCAGACGATATTGTCCTGACAGTTTCAGGCGAGTCGCTAGAGGAAGTGGAGATGTTGGCGACCGAATCGATTGACACGGTTGAAAACTGGATGCGCGAAGCTAAACTGCAGATAGCACACCACAAAACAGAGCTGCTAGTGGTCAGCAATTGCAAAGCGGTGAAACGGGCGGAAATCGTCGTGGGAGGGCATGTCATAGCCTCGAAGCGAGCACTGAAGTACTTGGGAGTGATGATCGACGACCGGCTGAACTTCAACAGCCACGTCGATTATGTCTGCGAAAAAGCGGCAAAGGCTATTAACGCGATAGCCAGAATCATGCCGAATAGCTACGGACCAACTAGTAGTAAGCGGCGTCTAGCGTTTCCTTTTCAATACTGAGGTACGGTGGGCCAGCCTGGATTTCAGCGTTAGAAAGCAAGAAGAATCGTGTTAAATTAAACAGAACGTATCGTCTCATGGCCATGCGAGTTGCGAGCGCTTACAGGACCATCTCTTTGGAAGCAGTATGTGTTATCGTCGGAATGATTCCTATCGACATTATCCTGGTCGAGGACAGTGAGTGCTACACGAGGAAGGAGACCAAAGGTGTTCGGAAGATCGTGCGAGCGGTATCGATGGCGAAATGGCAGCAGGAGTGGATCACGGCGAGAACCGGTAGGTGGACACACCGGATTATACCGATTCTGTCGTCTTGGACAAACAGAAAACATGGCGAAATTAACTTTCACTTGACGCAGTTCCTGTCTGGTCATGGATGCTTCAGAAAGTATCTGCATCGGTTTGGACACGCAACGTCACCCGTCTGCCCAGTGTGTGGAACCGTAGAAGAAACACCAGAGCACGTGATCTTCGATTGCCCAAGGTTTGAGGAAGTTCGGAGGGAGATGCCAGTGCTTAATACAGAGAACATCATTGAGGAAATGTGTCGAGAGGAGAGCACCTGGAATGCCGTTAATAGTGTAGTGACGCAAATTATGACTGAGTTGCAGCGCGAATGGAGGGAACATCAGCGATCAAGCAGCGTCGGTGTCCCACGAGGGTGACTGTGAAGGAGGGCACGTTATGACGGCCGGCTACTCCATATCGGTTCACGTCTCGATGGGTACACCGAACAACGCAAAGTAACGTCGGCAATCGAGGGGACAACATTGAGAGCACCTAGATCCCTGTAAAAAGTGTAGTGATTTTATTGTGGTGTGAAAATTGATGGTCAGTAGCGCTGGGAAGAAGAGAGTACCACGAGGGTGACTGTGAGGAGTGCACGTTATGACGGTCGGCTACTCCATATCGGTACACGTCTCGATGGGCACATAAAGCAGCTTAAAATAACGCCGACAAGAGCTAAGACAACAGAGAAGTGCATGAGCACAGACCCCCCCCCCTCCCAGACCCCCCTTTTGAAGCTTTTTTCAACCTTATAACCAAAAACACACACACACACACACACACACACACACACACACACACACACACACACACACACACAAGTAGTAAAGAGTAAAGAAGGGGAGCTTGGGAATCTTTCCTAAACGAAAACCGTTCACACATCCGTGTGGATTACCACCTTTGGCTCTTCCTTCGGGGAGTGACCGAGCTTCTGGTTTCCAGACAGCTCAAGCAGAGGATGCCTAGGATGTGGCGGGTATTCAACAGTGGGCTCTGTTGGATCCCTATAAAAAAAACACATATCTGTAAGCAACTCCGTACAAGCGATCTGGTACCGCTTCCAAAGTGCCTTAGCCCAAACACCCGGAGTGCCAACCGGCACATCAGTATAGATGCCAGTAGTATCCTGATTATGGCATACTGGTCAACGCGAAGGACAACGGACAATTTACGGAATATGGATCGGATGGCAATGATGGGCTGGTATTCGTGCTATTCTGCTCCCTGAGTAAAGAAGGGTGACACCAACTTGCAACGGCGAGTAGGCTAAGGGTGCTTTTGCCTCCGTCCCAGTAAAACCTTGGCAGGCCTCCGGATACGTTCATCATCTGTACATCAACCGCGATGGGTACTAGGCTCGGATGTAACATTCCCGACTTACGCTGATCTGGCTCTGGATACGAACACCATGAAGGTACGTGTTCAGCCCTCGCTTGGCCTCCCTGTTTATATAGACAACCAAGGGATGACGAAGGCGACTATGTACAACGGATGGTGATAGCGGCGCGGAAAGGGGATCCTGAAGAATGGAAGAACAAACAACAACCAACGATACAGGAGCGGCAAATCCGTTTTCCAGAACTAAGTTGGTGAGGACACCCCCATTGCAAACCCAGCAGATTCAAAAGCCACAAGTGGAAGAGAAGGAGCACCAACAGATGCAGCAGCAGCAGCATACAGAGCTTGAAATACTTCGGGTAGAGGCAGCCAAAAAGCTGGTAGATGAGCTGCACGAATACGTCAACAAAAGAAACAACGTTCACAAGGACATCAAAGCGTAGGTGATTAAGATCCAAGGAGCTCTTGGATCAGCAGTTACAGAGTGAAAGAGTATGGCACAGAAAGCCGAAGAAGCTGAGAAGGAGCTCTCAGCAGCCAAGACTGCCAGTGAGGCAATTCGAACATCGGAAGCGAGAAGGCACGACACCAATACAACTGCGGGGAAAACAGCATAGTGGGAAGTATCCCCCAGAGGATACAAACTACACCCTTCTTCACGCCGAAGAGGAAGGAGATGTTAGACCTGGCGGCTCAAAGAAATATAAGGACGCCCCCGTCACTGGTGAACGTCATCCAGTAGAGGATGTCGCTGCAGGCGGCCATACCCCATGGCAGGTCGTCGGCGGAAGAAAAGAGAAATCGGGCGGTAAAAACAGGTCCGAAAAACGGAAGTTTTTCAAGAGGAGGAACAAAGGTGAAGCAGAAAATTAGGCACACGCGCAATGGGGAAATGATCCTCGAGATAAAAAGAGATCCAAAAGCCAGCAGCTCCTCCTAAACAGAGCTTACCGAGAGGGCTATGGGCGACAAGGTCCAAGTCAGGGCCTCGTGTCCGGAAGCAACCCTCCTATGCAAGGACTTGGACGAGGTCACATCGGAAGAAGAAGTTGGGTTAGTCATGAAAGAGCAGTGCGAGCTAGGAGAAGCCCAGATGACCATCCGCATAAGAAACGGGCCTTCTGACACGAAAGTGGTATCTATTAAACTACCGATCGATGCAGCCAACAAGGGACTAAGAGTTGGCAAGATCAAAGTAGGCTGGTCTGTGTGCCAACTGAGTATTTCTCAGCAACCGGAGGTGTGCTTCAAATGTCTAGAGTACGGCCACCTGGCACGAAACTGCAAAGGGCCCGACAGAAGCAAACTATGCAGAAGGTGTGGTGAGGAGGGCCACAAGGGTCAAAATTGCAGGAAGTCCCCGAATTGCCTGATCTGCGCTAACACGGAGAACAGAAACCACCCAACAGGTGGCCGAAGATGTCCGGCCTTCAAACAAGCGAGTGCTCTTAAGTCCTAGTGGAGGTAATTCAAATCAACCTCAACCACTGTGATACAGCAAAATTTTTGCTGCAACAAACCGTTGCAGAACAAAAGTGCGATGTTGCTATAATTTCGGAGCCATACGAAGAAATCAGGGTAACGAACGAAGAACTGATTGCGGTAGCGAAAGACTTGCCAACCGAAAAAGCTCCAGGACCAGACGGAATTCCAAATGTAGCTCTAAAAACAGCGATCCACGAAAATCCTGATATGTTTAGGACCACAATACAACATTGTATTCAGGAGAGCAGTTTTCCCGACATCTCGAAACGGCAGAAGTTAGAGCTGCTACCGAAACCAGGTAAACCTCCCGACAACCCATCAGCGTATAGGCCGATATGCCTATTGGATACCGTAGGCAAATTGTTGGATGAGTGGTCCTGAACAGGCTCACGAAGTACACGTAAAGTGAGAGCGGTCTATCAGAGATTCGGTTCGAATTCCGGAAAGGCAAGTCCACTGTAGTTGCCATCAGAACGGTTGTGGCTGCTATGGAGACGGCACAGAAACAAAAGAGAAGAGGAAACCGTTGCTGTGCCGTGGTCACTCTGGATGTAAAAAATGCCTTCAACAGTGTCAGCTGGGCAGCAATCACCGATTCGTTATACAGATTGAGGGTGCCTGAGTATCTGTGCCAGATTCTGAAAAGCTATTTCCAGAATCGCAGACTGATTTACGAAACAGACGCCGGAAAGAGGAGTGTGGCTATTAGGGCTGGCGTCCCACAGGGATCTATTTTGGGCCCGACCCTCTAGAATGTCATGTACGACGAGGTATTAAAGCTGAACCTTCCCAGAGGAGTGAAGATCATCGGCTTTGCGGACGACGTAGGGCATCTTGTGATCGGTGAGTCCCGAGAAAAGGTCGAAGTACTGGCCACGGAGGCGATAGATGCGGTGGAAGACTGGATGCGTGGGAAGAAACTATCGCTAGCTCACCACAAGACCGAGCTGGTGATTATAAGCAACCGGAAGACAGTGCAGCATGCAAGAATCAAGGTCGACTAGAGCATCATTGACTCAAAGCGCGAAGTTAGGCACTTGGGAGTCATGTTGGACGATCGACTAAACTTCAATAGTCATGTCGACTACGTCTGCAAGAAGGCCACGGCAGTGATCTCAGCACTATCACGGTTGTTGGCCAACAACTCTGCGATCAGCAGTAGCAAGAGGTGTTTACTAGCGAGCGTATCATCGTCAATCATCAGGTACGCATGCCCAGTGTGGTTGGCGGCATTGAAGACTGGCAGAAATCGCGCCCAACTGAACCATACGTCCAGGCTGATGGCGATGCGCGTGTCCAGTGCGTATCGAACCATCTCGTCGGACGCCGTGTGTGTAATAGCCGGGATGCTCCCCATTTGCTTTCTACTGGAAGAAGATAGGGAGTGCTACAGGGACCGAGACACAAGAGAAATTCGGAAGAGAGTGCGAGCCAACACACTATCCAAGTGGCAGGGGCAGTGAGACAACGCTGTGAGTGGCAGGTAGACCCATCGTATAATTCCCAACCTGTCGATGTGGATCAACAGAGCACACGAGGAGGTTGACTTCTACATGACGCAATTTCATGAGTGTCGGGACACAGAAGAAACACCGAAACACGTCATCTTCAGTTGTCCAAGGTTTGTGCACCCACGAGGAGAAATGGCAGCCATTGTCGGCGCTGGCGTCAACGTAGACAATATCGTCGGACATATGTGTAGCGACGAAGACAAATGGAAAGCGGTGAACACGACTGTAGTACAGATCATGTCAGCACTACAGCGGAGTTGGCCGGAGGAACCACGAGATGCGATGTAGGTGGCGAGAAGGAAGCACGATCGGTTTTGGGAGAAATTATTTCGCCGGGGAACTCCCTGACGGAGTAGGCTAGATCCACCGGCAGGGGCTAGCCGAGTAGAACGCGTCGTAGCACCGCTCTGGGTCGTCGGAGCGCCAGTGAACCGGACGCCAGGCTCCACTGGAATCGCTGGAGTGACTTCGGCACCCTTCCGGTAGGTCAGAAAAGTGAGAAGAAGATGTCTTCTTACGGGCGGGATTGCACACCGGATGGCTCGGTTGCAAAGCGTATCTTAGTTGTATGTGTAAAATCGTAGGTAGTCTACTAACAGGAGCTAAAGGGCTCAGCATGACGCATGTTGGTCGATGATTGGCGAGAAAGTAACAAATTAACATCAAGAGCCGAAGGGCTCGTCATGGTGGGAGTCAAAGGGCTCGGCATGATGGGAGTCAATGGACTCGGCATGATGGGATCCAAGGGGCTCGGGAAAATTGTATAGGGATAAATTGGTTGCGGCACACATTGCGCATAGCGCCTCCCATCCGAAGAAAAACAGCATGGTAGTTCCGGAGGTGAAGTAGAAGATTGTTTTTAAGTAGGTAGGCGCACATGTGAATCCCACACAGCGCCAAATCAGACACTGGCATGTGCATGAACACGAGCACAGCAGGCCAGTCTTTAGAAGGAAGATTTTTTAAACTCCTAGAACTTTAAAAACACACACACACACACACACACACACACACACACACACACACACACAGAGAGAGAGAGAGAGAGAGAGAGAGAGAGAGAGAGAGAGAGAGAGAGAGAGAGAGAGAGAGAGAGAGAGAGAGAGAGAGAGAGAGAGAGACATGTGTTCAGTGCATCAAACTTAGTACGTTGTATATTACACTCCTCAGTTGTATATTACATCAGAAGGCGGTTTTCCAAATATATCGTTCACAAAGCAAAACCGGTCGACTGCGGTGGAAGCATTCCGTATGAATGTTGAACGACAGCTCAGTTCATATTAGTATTGATAGCGCTCCGAAGTGCACAGGTGGGTGTTGCCCAAATTTGAATTTTTAGGTTTTTTTCTTAAAAGGGTTGGGGGTTTTTTTTCACCCATTTAGTAACCTAACATCCGGGCTCTCTCTTTTTTTTTTTTTGTGGGGTGTTTTTTATTGGGGGGGGGGGGAGGAGGGGGGGGGTGTTTAAAAGGGGGGGGGGGGGGGGAAAATACACCTCTTGTTGGTGTTACAGACTGGACTCGGAAAAAAGGGAATCACACAAATGATCACCAAAAATACGTTTGAAATCGAATACTTCTCAAAGTTTCAGGGATTAAATAACTATATATTAGCTATGTTTTGGCATTATTTATTTATCGAATTTCCTCCCCCAAGCTGAATGCTCGTATATTTCTCTTTACACTGCTCATGAGATCTTGGGCGAGGCTTTGTCCATCTTCCTTACACAATTTCTCCCAGTTTTTCTTCAAAGCTTCATCATGTTTGAATGTTTTTCCGCTTTTCTTCAACTTCTTTTACATTATCGCCCAAAACTTTTCGATCGAACGAAGTTCTGGTGTATTTGGCGGGTTCGCCTCCTTCGGGACCACATTAACGCCCTTCGCATCGTACCAATCCATTACAGGCTTGGCGTAATGGCACGAAGCGAGATCCGGCCAAAACAATGTGGGACCACGGTGAGAGCGGAGGAAGGGCAGCAAGCGCTTCTGCAAGCATTTCTCTCGATAAATCTGCCCGTTTATGGTGCCGGTTGTAACGAACGGCTTGCTGTACCGTCCGCACTCGCAGATCGCCTGCCACAACAGGTACTTCTTCGCGAATTTGTCCATCTTTCTCTTCCAGAACTTTTCCGGAACCTCCATGCGGGACGTACCGACAAAAAACTCGAGGCCGGGGATTTGTTTGGTGTCCGCCTTGGTATATGTCTCGTTGTCCATGACGAGACAGCATGGCTTGACCAGCCACTCACGGTACAGCTTCCGCGCACGCTATTTGGCCACCGTGTTTTGGTTGCCAGTCCGGTTTGGCGCCTTCCTGACCTTAAAACACGTAGCCCAGCCCACTTTATGGTCTGCTGGACGAACCACTTCGACGAATTGACCTTTTTGGCCACGTCTCAGGTTAAAAGGTTCGGGTTATTCTTAAAGTACTGCCTTATCTTCCGCGCCTTCTCTGGGTATTCCGTTTTCGGTTTTCGGCCGCTTCCAGCGCACCAGCGTCTTCGTTTCCTGGAACATCTTCACAACGCAGGACACGGTGGAATGGTGGATTCTAAGCCTTTTGCCGATCCATCTGTTCAACTGACCAGAATTATCGATCACCGCGCCCAAGATTTGCTGGCGTAGCTCTTCTTGTTTCGAATGCATCTTGAAAACTACTTGACAGATCCCGATAAAATTTTGCACACATAAACATAACACTGTAAACTTATATTACCCTATTTCATTTCATTAATTTTTACTTACGCGATAAAAAGTTACACTCAAAACAAAGTGCGCATTTTTTCCGAGTCCAATCTGTAAATATTGGCCAACGTGCTTTTGCACATTTGTTTAAGGATTTGTTAAGCAACACAAATACAGAGTTCGGATGCCGTGCTGCATCAGTGACGGACTTTTTGTTCATGAATCTGGACATTTTTCAAATCACAAACTAACATGCAGTTATGAGCTTGTAAATTTATCATAATAGCATATTAGCGATAAATCATCGATTTCTTTAACAATTTTTCCAAGTTGTAACATTCCGCTCACTTACAAGTTAGGCAGTGGGAATGTCTTTCGTGATTTGGAATTGGTGGATTGTGAATTTATAGTTAGGTTATTACAGTATGCGGAGTCTAAGCAGTCCCAGTGAAGCATACATTGAGAGTAGCTGAGCGGAAGAGATAAATAGAAATGAGCTTTCAGATGATTCAAACATTATATGTATTCACTAACAATAGAGGGTGACAGTAACAGTATAGACCAGTAACCTTTCAAGATTAAGGGACTATTAAGTAGAACAGCCGACTGAGTTCATCAGATGGAGCTCGAATGGGCTTCAGCTTAATAAACAACTTAGTATTATAATCATTTATTCAATGAAATGTTATCACTATTCTCATTCAATGCTCATTTCAGCCAATAGTGTTCAACTCATAGTTATCACCACCATCGACAGCCCACAACAATAACTTTTAGTATCTTTTCATAGAAATGGCTAAGCTCTTCAAACATCCGGGGGACTACAAGGATTCTACTTATATCTTTGTTCTTAATTTTGTTCCTTTTCAGGCAACAAATAGTTTATTTCTACCAAATTTTGAAGACAATGTCTAATATTTCTCTATTTCTCAAAATTTTTAAAGTTAGGCATAAGGATGAATGAATTTACCGCAAACTAGACGGTCACATGCGGAGTTGGGTACAGGCGACTCGTGAGGTAGTAAGTGCTTTCAAGGACGTGGAGCAAGACAGGTAGTTGTTACCCATTGTATCTATATTAATAAAATTTATTTTTAATAGGTTTACGACTTTGTTCCGCAATATTTTGTTATCGGGCGTAGCGTTTTGTCTATTGTTTCGGTTGCCTATTGTTGCGCGAGTGATCGAGTGATCAGAAGCCGTGGTTCGCCTGGTAAGATCGGTCGGTGGTGAGGTACATAATTAATTGTGATCAAAATTATTCGTTCGCTTTGCTCGTCGGGCCACCCTATCTCGGAACAAATAAACCACTGTCCCATTTTGTAAAGGACTCCAGTGGCATCCGGACTGTTAGTGTAGATCGATCCAAGTTGGTATTCTAGCGTTGAGATGAATTACCTTGTTTTCCTAATGAAATACCAATATCACACTCTGTGAGTGGCCCCAATAGCATACTTACTGTTGTTTTAAATCGGTCAAAATCAGCTTTCCAGCATTATAAAACATCTCCTTGTTACCCAATGAAAAACCCCTATCACACTTTGTGAGTGGCCCCAATAGCATCCTTACTGTTGGTTTAAACCGGTCAAAATGGGCTTTTCGGCATTATTTAAAATCACTTTGTTTTCGTAATGAAAAACCACAATCACACTTTGTGAGTGGCCCCAATAGCATCCTTACCGTTGGTTTAAATCGGTTCAAATTGGAAATCGGTACTAATTACACTCGACAGCTTATCGTTTACCAAAACAAACCCTACTGCCACCCAATCCTGTTATCCAAAATCCCAGTGATTTCTCGTTGAAGTGCAGTGGATTCCACGGCTTCCAATAAAGCGAGTATCACGTCAACATATTCCTACCCATTCCCTACTTGACCTGCATTCGGGCGAGGCCGGCGCCGGTATAACCTTAGTTTGGGATCACCAGTTTTTACACATTGAAGATGTATGTTAGTCCCAAGCATCATCTGTTGGTTCTCTGTGTATTAACAGCTGATCTGGCAACAATGGAGTAGCAACCTCTGGCGGTCAATCATGCTCATGCTCATGCTCATAGCGATCCGAAGGGCACAAGAAGAATAGGCACGCAACAAGCAAGGTGGATCGATCAAGTAGATGGCAGTCTGCAGACTGCGAGGCTGGCAAAGTGCAGCCAGGACCGAATAGAATGGAGACAATTTTTTCTAGAATTTTATCTGATTGTTTCAATTTAATTATTGAAAGAGGTGTTTCCCCAGCCCGTGAAGACTGTGACTGTGAAAGATTAAGACTATGAAAGACTGTGAAGACTGTGAATATAACTCCTATCTTTAAGTCAGGAGATGCCACAGAACCGGGTAACTATCGACCGATATCGACTCTTTCAGTTTTCAATAAGATATTCAAAAAAAATTGATTACTCGCATAGTTCCATTCTTAGATAGGCATAAGGTTATTTACAACATGCAGTATGGATGTCATCAGGGTGCTCCCTTAGCTCAGTCGGTAAAGGCGCGGCTACAAAGCAACACCATGCTGGAGGTGGCTGGGTTCGGTTCCCGGTCTGGTCTAGGAATTTTTCGTTAAGGAAAATGTCTCGACTGCCTGGGCATTAGGGTGGTCTAACTGGTAGTACCAAAACCGGTAATACCGGTATTATCGGTCGATTTTGAGTACCGAAAATACCGGTATTAGAGACGGAAAAGTACCGGTATTTTCGGTATTTAAAGTTTTGTAGTCAGTAATAAAATTCTCGAATAGTTTTCACCTACATATCAGTTAAGGACTCACCGTGCAACAACAATTGAATGCGCGCATGAATGAACCTTTGCACAAGTAAGTATCATTGACGACGTCCACGCTACAGCAAAAATCGATCATCATCGTCAGTAATCATCGTGTTGCTTCATTCTTTTATAGCGAATTCGTTTTTATTTAGTTCCAAACTGGATCGGGTATCAAAATTGGGTCGACTTGTTGTGTGCTTGTCTTTAGGTCGGTGTGTTTGTCTTTATTTGTAAATCGTATCGGGTTGAGGTTTACACTGACAATAAGTTCGGGCATCGCAGGTTGGAACTGGTTTCAACCTAAATAGGTTCAAAAACGAAAACGGTATTAGCCATCTGTCAAATTGCCAATGACTTTTTTCTTCAATGAACATTGTTTACATCATCGAGAATTTGTTTTTCAAGTGACTGCGTCTGCAATTCACGGAGAAAAAATTAACATGGAATTTAAAACCGTGGCGTAGCCAAGAGCGTGAAGTGTTCAAAAGTAGTTAAGTGTGAAGGCTCCAGCACAAGCGGAATGAGAACACATCTTACAGGATTGCACAACATTATCCTGAAACGTGCTGCTTCAGATGGGGCTGGTGATCAGCCGTCAACATCAACTTCAACCACAATTCCAAAAAGAGGTACAAAAATCACGCAATATTTTCCATCGACGGTCTTCTTTCTTGAAACTGCTCTAGCCTGAATGGCTTCGAAGGACGGCATATCGTACAGGACTCTTGCTCAATTCCAAAAATCCACGACGGGATCAGGCAAAAAGTTAGAAAGTATCACAATTTTGTTGTGATGGGATACCGAGCTGACTTCTATGAAATTAAAACAGGACAACGAAAAATCAGCGCCAGCTTTGACGAATGGACTTCTAACACAAATCGGCGATTTATGAACGTGAATGTTCATGACTGTTAGAAAACGTGGAGCTTTGGCCTGCGAAGAATAGTAGGATCGATGGATGCGGAGCACTGTGTTGCATTACTGGTGCAGCATTTGAGGGAGTTCAACATTTCTCTTTTGGATGACGTCATGGCAGTTACCACCGACGGACCACATCTAATGTTGAAAGTGGAAAGGATGTTGAAGCCTTTACACCAGGTTTGCCAGGCGCATGGCATACACTTGGCAGTTGTGAGTGTATTGTATCAGCAGCGCCCTCCAATGGATACACATGACTTGAATAACAACGGTAACTACACTTTGATTGTTGTTATTTTTGTATTCTCCATATGCGCGGAGTAACGATATCTAATGATGAAATTTGTCAGAAGCAGATAATTTCCATCAACATGAGAGGCTCTAAAGGGTCACCCACAATAGATACGTTTGCGTTCCGTTGACATAAATTTGACATAAAACCTATGGGAAAACTGTCAAATTCACGCAAACGCATCCGCAACGTATCAATTGTGGGCCAGCCATAAGAGTGGACAGTAATTTATTGCTAGAACTAAGAGAATTGAAGAGAAAGCATTGATAGTTCAGTATGAAAATTGAAAGATACAAGTTGAAAACGAGCGGAGGGCATATGCAGGTAGTATACAATCGGGCGCATAATCTTTTACCATACTACCCCAGATGCTGGGTAGGCAAGAGGGAGGATACCCCCTTGACTGGCAAAAGAGAATGCGACCGATCGTGCTCTTATACCACCTATTGCGTTGTTCTGGTTCTAGCTATCTGTTTATTTCCCTCTCCCAATGCCTAACATGGGTGAGAAATTATCTCTTGCTGTTTGGGTTTATTTTTGGCATGCACCGACTATTTCCCACATATTATTCCTCTCGTCATACTACTACTTGTAGACCTCGGAGAGGAACGACGGTGAGTGGTGCGAATACTGGTCCCCACCAGTATGAGTTAATGGATTCCCCCATTGTGGGCTTTCTACACTTTGATTGTTGTTATTGTTGTATTCTCCATATGCGCGGAGTAACGATATCTAATGATGAAATTTGTCAGAAGCAGATAATTTCCATGGATGGAAGGAGTTGAAGGGGCCCGTTCAAAAAACTCTGATCGATTTCAAGCTACAATCCAAACAGACGTCACACTGTACAGACGTATTTTGATTCTTAAGTACTTATAGTATAAAAGAAACTATATCCCAAGGGGTCTCAAAGCGAAGTCCTCAGTGAGGGAGCTCCCCTTAACTCATCATGGATTCATTAAGGTTACATACCTTTTATCTGGACATCCGAGGAATCCGAAACATCAAGCAGGCACTAGTTTATGACTTCATTGCGGATCAGTTGCACCTGACACCAAGTGAAGTAGCAGCAATTCAGTTCGATCTGACAGAAGGCAAGGTCTACGTGGAACTACACAGCCAGGATAGAGTCCTGGAGACGGTCAGGGACTATGACGGAAAGCTCGACCTGATCAGTGACAGCAAGGTACACAGAATGCGACTGGCGGTTGAAGATGGGGGAACGGACGTAAAACTCCATCATCTACCACCGCGAATGCCCACCGGTTGGATCAGCGAATTCATGGAACGATATTTTTATTTGTATTTGTATTTGTATCGCCTGCAGCTGAAAAGAGCTATCCCATCCTACATCAGCATTCGAGGGTATAGCACCTACGTCACGTATAGCAATCAAGCGCCCACCTGCAAACACTGTGGAAATATTATGCATCGAGGCAGGAGTTGTGCCGATAATCGGCTGATACTAGCAGAAGAGCAACGTAAAATTGTGTCCTACACCGATATTGCTTCTGGAATATCGCCATCGAAGCTAAACTCGTCCCACGTGTCATCTGCAACAGATGATGCATCGGTATCGTCTGACAATAGCCATCTTTTGTCGGATGCATCAATGAAAGCTCCTGTACCATTTACAAACACACAGCACACAAAACGACCGGCAACAAAGAAAGGCGACACCGATTCCGGGAAAAAGGGAAAAGCTCGATCGAATACCGAAACACATCTTCTGAACGCAGAGAGAAAGACCCTACTAGCAACACCAAACCAACTGGATCTCATCACACGATGGAGAGAAATATTAGTGGAGAGATCTCAAGTATCGACATGAACATCTCTGTTGATGAACAGCATCCACACAGCCATCAAAGCAGATTGGGTTCGAAGATGCGCACATCTTCGAGAGAGGCAAGTAGAACTCGAAACTCTCAACCACTTCAAAAATGACCACTACCATCGATCAATCATATACACTCGCAACCATCAACGTAAACGCAATACAAAATCCTACTAAGCTTCATTCCCTCTCAGCGTTCATCCGAATGCTGGACCTTGATGTCGTATGTACGCAAGAAGTTGCATGTGTGAATTATGAGTTCCCCGGCTACGAAGCAGTATTTAATGTTGATGAACGGAACCGTGGAACTGCAATATTGATACGAACCGGGATAAACGTTACTGATGTTCAAAGAAGTCTGGACTCGAGAATTTTGGCTGTCACCTTACAAAATGCAGTAACTGTAATATACACGCTCCATCTGGATCTAACAATCGGCACGTGAGGATTTTTTCAACAAAGCACTCCCAACACATTTGCTTCAACATGCACCTTTCCTTATCATCGCAGGAGATTTTAATTCGGTAATTAATACTTGTGATTCAACAGGAACTTCAAACTTAAGTCCAAAATTGAAGAGGCTTGTTCAAACCAAAGATCTGACTGATTGTTGGAGACTATTCAATGCTGGAACAGATTACACGTTTGTCCGGGGTCAATCCATGTCAAGGATCGATACCATTTACGTCAACCGTCCGATTGTTCAGAGACTACACTACTGCCGAATTCAAGTGAACTGTTTCAGCGATCATAAAGCCGTTTTTATGCGACTAGTGTTACCTGTAGAACCGCAGCTGTTACCCCGGCCTCCGTGGAAGCTGATACACCGGCAGTACTACAAGAGTTGTCCGCAAAATGGTCCTATTGGAAGCGAACACGACCCAATTTCCGTTCGTGGGTCGACTAGTGGGTAGATTTTGCAAAAAGCAAACTTGTCTCGTTCTTCAAGTGGAAGAAAAACCAAAAATTCCAAATATATAGTGATACAATGGGGTTCTATTATACTCATGCCTTCAAAGAGCCTACGTGAATCATCGGGAAAATGACTGCACTGCTGAAATAAACCGTATCAAAGCAGTTATGCTAAGAAAAGAAACATTGTTTCGAGGGAGCTTTAGAGCTTGTCCGCAGCAACATATAGGCAATGAACAAACGACTATCTACCAGCTCGATGAACAACGTAAACGACAGGCTTCATCCAGAATATCCAACATAGACGTTAACGGAGAAGAGGTTGTAGACCGTCATGCAGTCGAAGACCATGTTTATGACCACTATCGATAATTATTTTCGGCGGAAGATGTTAGTGCTCATGAAGTGTTTCAACCAGTAAGAACGATTCCAAGAAATATGGCTGATAATAATGCTTCAATCGAGGCGATAACGGAAGAGGAAGCATACAACGCAATTAAATCAGCGGCAGCGAACCAGGAAAGGACGGACTGACAAGGGATTTTTTCATGCAATCATGGAGCATAATCAAGGCAGAGTTCGTGGAGATTCTCAACGAGATGAAAAATGGTGCAATACGTGAGGAACAACTTGAAGGAATCATCGTTTTGGTCAAGAAAAAACAGCTGACAACAGTATAAATTCGTATAAACCCATCTCCCTATTGAACGCAGATTACAAAATCCTTAGTCGCATTCTCAAAGATCGGTTAACTAAGGTCACACCAAATCTCTTATCGGACAACCAAAAATGTAGCAATGGTAGCCGAAATATATTCGAAGCATCTTGCTTGATTCGCGAAGAAATTGGAGCGGCACGTCGAGCAGGTCATAACAGTCTAATAATCGCTTGTGACCTAAATAATGCTTTTGACCGGGTAAGCCACAATTTTCTCCTATCGACTTTGAGTAAAATGGGAATTAACGAAGATTTTATCAACTTTCTAACGCTAACTACGAGACTCTCAAAGTCCCAAATACTAATCAATGGCAAACTCTCAGAATCAATCAACATTAATCGATCTGTAAGACAAGGGGACCCTTTGAGCATCAGCCATCAGCAACGGAAATGGAGAAATAGTTTGAGCATACGCAGATGATGTCACAATCATTCTGAAGGATCCATCGAAAGTGCCGAGAATTATAAACGCCTTTAGAAATTTTGAAATGGAGTCTGGTGCTAGGCTGAATCTAAGAAAAACTGTCACGTTACGAATCGGAAACAACTTCAACACACCTGAAGAGTTGCTGGTCCATGATCAGACTAGGATACTAAGGAGTAATATACAAAGATGGTCTCCAAGAAAATATGCAGCTTAACTGGGAAAAACTGTGGAGAAGCATAAACGCTCTTCTGTGGATCAACCGATCGAGGACAATAGACATCAAACAACGGGTTTGGCTCCTTAACACATTCATTTGCTCAAAGTTATGGTATTTGTCATCGATATTCCCTTTACCTGAATCCGTAGGCAAACGAATTAAGCAGCAAATTTGCACTTTCATTTGGCATGGAGTACAACATCGAGTGAGATACGAGCAAATAATTAAGAAGAAACGACAAGGAGGTTTAGGTCTACATTGTCCGTTGAAGAAAAGCAAATCTTTGCTTTTAAATCGGGTATTAATAACAAAAGATGTGCTTCCCTACCAACAAGATTACATTCGCGATATTCGCAGAAGAGATATTGGTAGAATTTCCGCCAAACTAAGTCATCTAAAGTAATGAAATTGCACCATAAAACTCCATCTAGAATTCTTGCAAATGCGACGGAAAGAGGACTATACGAAAATTCACTGGACGAATTACCCGTTAACAGAATAGAGCTTAACGCAGATCGGAATTGGGTAAGAATCTGGAAGAATATAGTACACAAAGAACTATCATCAGAGGAGAAAGCTGTTTATTATTTACTTTGCAACGGAAAAATTGGACACAATGCTTTAGTGTTCAGAGAAAATCGTCGCCCAAATCCTAACTGTGAGGCCTGTGGAGCTGAGGAAACGATCGAGCATAAATTTTCAGCATGCGCCGAAGTTTCACCACTATGGCAGCATATTCTACCTGAGTTGATGACTCTTAGGGGACGGAGAAACATCACATTTTCTATGCTTCAGCATCCAGAGCTACAAGGAATTCGTAGAATAAACTTAGGTAAAATATTGAAATGCTTCATACGATTTGTCATATTTGTAAAAGAATTTAGTTCAGAGCATTATAATGTGATAAATTTTAGATCTTATTTGCGATTGTTCATTTAAAAGGTAAAATTTCAATCTTCTGACAATAAAACAATGAGGAAAAAAACATGGGTAAGAAATTATCTCTTGCTGTTTGGGTTTATTTTTGGCATGCACCTACTATTTACATATTATTCCTCTCGTCATACTACTACTTGTAGACCTCGGAGAGGAACGACGGTGAGTGGTGCAAATACTGGTCCCCACCAGTATGAGTTAATGGATTCCCCCATTGTGGGCTTTCTACACTTTGATTGTTGTTATTGATTGTTGTTATTGATTGTTGTTATTGTTGTATATCCATATGCGCGGAGTAACGATACATATCTAATGATGAAATTCGCAGAAGCAGATAATTTCCATTGATGGAAGGAGTTGAAGGGGCCCGTTCAAAAAACTCTGATCGATTTCAAGCTACAATCCAAATTCAACTTCAGTAATGGTGATTTTTTAGCGGTAGGTGAAATAATTCAAGCCCTTGAACCTGATCAAGCTGCTGTGGAACTACTCTGCCGTGAATTCTGCACTCTATATGAAGCTGACGTGGCGCTCCAACTAATGTTGGAGCAATTATCAAATCAAGCCACAGAAATTGCCACCAACTTATTCGATGCTCTCAAAGAAAGAATCGAAGAGAGACAGAATACGCTGATATTTTTGCTTTTTTTAATAATCCTGCCGTAAAGCAATCGATCAGAAACGATTTTGGAATTTTCTTCAAAACATCCAGAGCTACTTTGATTATGCAAGCAGACGAGATCTTGAAGCGTCTAATCATTCCTGATGCGATCGTCGAAGCTGAGACAACGACCTTACCTGACGATCGGTACGAAGAAGATGCCTCTATGGATGATTATTCTGGTTTATCGGTTATAAAACAACTCGTGAAGAGACTGCACCAGAGCAAAACACTTGCGTTGCCAGTGGCAACTACGTTGACGCCAGGATGCCTGCAAGCAATCCGTAAAGAATTCTCCTACTATGAATCTGAAGGGATTAAGGGCAAGTACTTGATACTGATTTTCAACACTCTTGGAACCATTCGGTTGAACCAGAGAGGGAATTCTCAGCATCTGGCAACATTGCCCACAAAATCCGATGCGGATTGGGAGATGAATCGCTCAGTATGTTATGTCTTCTTAAGTGTCACTTTGCCCAGCTCAACAAGCCATTATTTTAACATTTGAAGTTTGTCGATAAATATCGATTTTCACCCAAAAGTTCAAATCAATTTTTTTAACGTAGAACTACGTTTCTCTTTTCTATACCGGGTGTCATTTAAAAATTTTGAAAAATGAGAGCGTTACGCAAAAGTGAAAGGTTTTTGAACGCTAATAACTCTTGTTTGACTAAACAGAATAACTTTATTTATACACCATTTGATCAGGAAAACTTACAAGTGTTTTGCATTAAAATTTCAATTAAGTAATAAAAGTATGAACAGTTCAATTTATCACTTAAAGATGACCTACGTTTGCTTCCATACAAATCTACACATAAACTGGTTGAAAATATAGTTTTCCCTCTCCGGGTCCTCAAAAGCGGGTAACAAATTGTCTTCTTTTAATTTCATTAAGTTTTGATCCATGTTAAATACAGCACTAGCTACACCCCTCAGCTATAAAATTATTCTGATTTGTTGCCGGTGCCTAATTTTATAACTGAAACCTGACCCCTCTTTTGAATTTTGCTTCGTTTTGCATTTTCGTGCATCTCTTTGTTGTATGCAATGCTATCAACACTAGTATAAAGCACACGATTTGAACCAAAATTATTTCATTGGGATATTCAGGTTCGATTGATTCGTGTTATTCGCTCTCTCGTTACGAAGATTTTTTCTCGGTTTTTCTTTATCTCATCCGTTTTCTTGCGATTGAGCGTCTGGCTCTTAAATTATCGCCTGCGCTTCCTGATCTACAAACCAGAAGGAAGCGCTGCAAAGTTTTTCAAGTTTCCCCGCTCGATCTATTGCCGTGGCAATGGGTCGTAAAAATCGATAATCTGCGCGGGCACCAAAGCTTCCGAAGCCTTACCGGAGCCAGGCACTTCCCAGCGCAAAACGATATTTGTGACAACTAGAATCATCCCAACTATCTTGCCGTCGGCAACTATTCGGATTGAATACAGCACATTATAGTTTCATGCTGGCCAAATAAACCGAAAATAGAAATTAATTTCTCAGGCGTATCATAACCATCGTCCTTTTCAGGGCGACCAATTTAATTTTGCAATAAAAGAGTTAGTGTTTAAGTGAAATGTTCGTGATTTATCCTGAACAACCCGTGCATATAATCAAAACTAGTACATCTTGGATTGTTTGAGGCATTCAGTCGAGAGTGGTGAATTCGGCAGAGATTTTTCATCAAACCCGAAATGATTTTTTTTTTCATCAAACTGAACCGAATTTCATAAGAAGGGACGGATCAAGCAAATGATAGCATATGATATGTATAAATAAGATGATACCATTATTACTAGGCACCAACACGGTCCTACGTGATCCTCGCGGTTATATCCCTGATATAACCCACCTCTATTTTTTTTTCTATCCGAAATTTTCACAAATATCGGTATTTTACCGGTATTGACTCCACGAAATACCGAATACCGGTATTTTTCAAACCATACTTGGCATAGGGTATAATTGTACTTGCCACACAAACAAACTAATGCAAAAATGGTACCTGGCATCAAAAGCTCTTAATTAATAACTGTAGAAGTGCATTTAGAAAACTAAGTTGAGAGCAAGCAATAAGCTTGAAACACTAAAGAAAGAAAGTATGGATTTCATTACGGAAGTAGCACAATTGTTGTTATAACTGAACTTGTTGATCGAATTCTGGAAAAAAAAAGTCTCCTAGTGTTATGTCGAAGCATTATAACTGGACTTAAAGAAAACGCTCGATATATTGAATCACGATTTATTGTAAATTAGACCATTATGGAATACAAGGCATTGCAAATGATATAATTCATAGCTACTTGCAGAATAGAACTCAACATATAACATATGATGGGGAAAATAGTTCCTTAATACCAATAACAACTGGGGTACCCCAAGGGAGTAATATTGGTCCCCTATTATTCCTAATGTACATAAATGACTTAAATAATACTTCTCATATTGGCAGTCCTTGTCTTTTTGCGGATAATACAGCTCTGTTTTATCCTCATGTCAATGCAGGTTCAATAATAATAAGTATGAAAAAACTACAAGGTACAGCCCAATGGGGTTGTGCGCAAAGGTGACGTAGGACTACGCAGCAATCTAATTACCATACATTTTCCAGAGACGTCAGGGCCATCCGCCAATTGATTTAAGTCAGTCGGGAAGCTACGCTTTCAATCCGCTCGGAAATATCATAGACGAAGCTGTTCATAATGCTTATCACTTTGGAGGAAACGACAGTATCGGGTTAAAATGCTTCAGCACCCGATAGATGTGGTGCTATACATTTTCTTTTTCCAAACTTTGCTACTGGAAATATTTGCCTTCCGAGATGGTGGAGCGAGAATGCACCATAAGAGCACATCCTGTTGATATGTTCGACCACCTGGAGATCATTATCATTATTGCGTTGAAGATGGTTGTGGTCTGCTTGGGAATTCAAAGTCTATTATTGCCGATAGACGTCTAGGTCGAAAAAGTGCTAATGGAACGTTCGATCAGCTTTAGGAAGTAAATATGTGAGATAATTCTATTGTACACTCTTTAGAAAGCATTTGGTGGCTCTTAATGATAATACGGCCCCGGTTGTATTTTCTACGATGGTTGAGAGGGCCACTATCTTCAACGCGTAGAAGATAGTTGTGGATCTATTGGTTCGTTGGTTGTTCAACGCGCTTTGACATTTACTCCGAGACGCCTTCGTTGAAAGCAATGCCATGTTCAGTCAGGTAATGGAAATTTCAAACAGCACAAGAGAAAAATTCAAACAAACTCTTTAATTGACAAATTGATTTGGTCGTCCTGAAAAGGACGGATTTAGTTGACGGGGGAGAAACATGGTTCGCGATTGAACTTGGGCTTTCTTCTTGGTATTCTTGTTTCAGTTCCTCGTTGTTGCGGGTGGCCATCTGCTGGTGACGTGGGATATTTCTTGTCTCGTTGATGTCACGGGCGGCATTTCCCGCCAACTCGTAGGCTTCAGCAGCCATGTATCTCGCAGCGAGCTTGACGGGAGCATCGGCAACAACAGGCAACTTCACCAACGCCTCTCTGGGCAACGACTGCTCACCAGTGCACCCTCCAGGGTGCTTGTTGCCACTAACGGCGATCCTACAACCACTGCACAGCTCCACGACTGTCGTAAGACTGAATCAGAATGTTCTGCTAAGAGCTATTAGGTAATGGCGTTGGATGCTAGTGCACGAAAGAAGACGGTACCAACGAAGGCAATGTGATACAAATTGCATAATAGGGGATGAACTTTAGTTACTGTGCCACAATAATTAGTTTTAATTATTACACGCTAGACGGATTATTTTCTTAACCGAAACATTTCTGATTTGCTTGCCACCGCCAGCAACTAATTCGTTATGCACAACTAGGAAATTCAACGAACTCAACCACATGGTCGGTCTGAAGTGTCGCAGTTCGGTTCGAATTATCCGTTCTAGAATTTCGTTCATTGGTTGTTCAACGTTCTCTGTCATTTACTCCGGGACGCGGCGTTTAATAAATGCTATGTTCAGCCGGGGCGCGGTAATTGAAATTAATTTGAAACAGCACAAGAGAAAATTTTAACCATACAAACTCTTTAGTTGGCAAACTGATTTGGTCGTCCTGAAAAGGACGGATTTAGTTGACGGGAGAGAAACATGGTTCGCTATTGAACTTAGGCTTTCTTCTTGGTATTCTTGGTTCAGCTACTCGTCGTTGCGGGTGACCATCTGCAGGTGACGTGGGCCAGCCATTTTAACTCAGTTTTGAGTCGTTTTTGACTCAATTTCGTCAAAAGTGAATTCACTCAAATTTGAGTAAATGTTACTGGGATTGACAAGTCGACAAATCAAAAACATCCATCAGATTTGAGTCGATGTTTTTGATTTGTCGACTTGTCAATCCCAGTAACATTTACTCAAATTTGAGTGACTCCACTTTTGACAAAATTGAGTCAAAAACGACTCAAAACTGAGTTAAAATGGCAGGCCGTGTGGGTTGAGTTGGAATATAAGGTGAGCTTCCGTTTGGAATCGAACACTCATCTCATATTCCGTATTACTGCTAGGTGAAAAAAACCCATGCAGAGGGGAGGGGGGAATCAATTGAAAGCAAGTGACTTGCAGAGACACGGTACAACTTGTTCTGGTTCAGCGCTCGATACGAAATGGAGAATGTCTCTTCTTTACCATTTCAAAATATCTCGAACCTCCTCGTACTTCAGAAGACCGAAAGATGATCAAAGATAATCTAAGAATGTTATTATAAATCATTCTGACTGATCGAATGGCACGTAGCCAATGGAGGAAACTAATTTCAACACGTAGACATTATTTTCCTCCGTTGACTTTTGTTAGCCTTCAGTAGCGTGTGGGATGTTTTTCTAGTTCATATAAAATAGACATTGGCACTCGTGTACCCTGTCAAACAATTAACACGTAAACAACAAATTAATTAAGTATCGGCTCTTGAGTCTTAGAAATACTTTATTTAAAAGTGCCCTAATGTCTACCTTGGAGCAACTTTTCGGAAAAATAAACCGAACAATTCAAACAATAAAACGAGATTTTTTGGAGTGTCAGGTGTTTGAGAACAACAAAAATTCCATCTTTAATTAGTGCACGCAATTATTTTTCGAAAATCTCCTTTGATTAGAAATAGGTTTCCCGTCCTCTCTTTGCATTTTTTTCTAAACCGTGATAATTTCAATTTGTATGAGAAGTCTTGTAAATGTGAAAAAAAATCATGATTGACGATTTGTTTTTACATAAGTGTTGTCCCGGATAAAGAAAGAATCCATTGGACTTTTCTGGAAAACAGGTAACATTCGTTAAACTTTATTTTTGTTTGTTTGTTCGTAGATTTATGAGGTCTACTCGTGGACAATAAAATGTCATACAATTTCTAAAGCCAGCTTGTTTTGTACGATAATAAAAACAAATCCGCATTGCCCTGACTGTTTTCATGTAAGTTTCTTTCTCGAAGTTTCTAACTCGGTAGCAAATGTATTTATGTATAGTAACTGTTCGCTAACTGGGTGCTGTTTAACTGGGGTGTTTTTTTACAGGGGGGTGGGTAACGGGGGGTTGGCTTGTTTAAAAAAAAAAAAAACCCCAAAAAACAATTTTTGTTTTTTTGTTGTGAAAAACAAGGGGGGGGGTGAAAAAAAAATATGGACGAATCAAGGTTGACAAAAGAAGAAGACACCGAGTGGTGAAATCTGACAGCTCCCATGTTAAAGTTTAGGACGAAACTTTTAAAATGCTTCTAGAAAATTCAAATGAAATTCTAATTAAGTTTGTTGTATGATGTAAGAAAAATCCAAAACTACTGAATAAAGACATTTTCAGCAAAATAAAAATAAAATTAAAATAATGCCCCTATTGTGCAGTTTTGAATTTTTCTTACATCATACAACAAACCGCTCTTAATTAAAATTTCATTTGAATTTTTTAGAAGCATTTTAAAATTTTCGTCCTATACTTGAACATGGGAGCTGTCAGATTTATCACCACTTGGTGTCTTCTTATTTTTTCAAGTTGGATTCCTGTATAAGGTTCGTGGAGGAGTGAAAAATTGTTAAATTGTACGAAATTGAGTCGTAATTCTATACAAACTGAGTCAAATATTCTGCACAATGGGGTGCACAATAAGCTACATCGCAATAACGTATAAAGCATAAAAACATTATTGAATTTATGTATTGAGCAATGATATATGCCAACCGAAATCTTATCGAAAGCCCCCTCGAAATTTATTTACATTTGAAATGTCAGCCCAGTTACCGAGCAGCATCCGCTAACTGGGCTATGCACTTAGCCCAGTTAGCGAACGGTTGCTGTATTACTCATCAAGGCTTCCACCGCTAGTCAGTCATTTTTTTTTTTTTTTTTTGGGTTGTTGTGGGGTGTTTTTATAATTATTTTTTTTTTTTTTATTTTTTTTTTTTTATTTTCTTTTTGTTGCAAGCTGACCACCACTTGTTGGGTAATAAGCTGTTTGTCACGACACGTTCCCAGTCAGGTATGATTTGGTTTATTAAACCAATTACCTTACCAGGATTGGCAGTGTTATCATGGTTAAAGTAATGCTTACCTGGTGACTGCTTCTAGTGCTGCACATGATGTTTTCAGGTTTCAGATCTAGGTGAACAACTGATAATTTGTGCATATAGTCGACTCCCTCGCATATTTGACGCATGAACATAACGCAATCTTTTTCAGTAAGATTAAAATCATCTGCTACCACTCTTTCAAATAATTCTCCGCCACTAATGTACTCTACTACCATAATGGTTTCACGAGTTGCTTCGAAGAATTGAATCAGCTGCAACAATTTGGGATGTTGTAAAGATCTCATAATGGCAATTTCCTCTTGCACTTTTTTTTTATCGATAGCTTTAATACACTTAACCATTTTTGCCGCACGTATATCACATGTTTGCCTTTGACGGACTTTCAGAACGACTCCAAATCTACCTCTACCAAGCTCTTCCAGTGATTCGTATAATGACGCAAATTCCTCTCCATGATGAACCTCGTAGTTTGTACAACAATGTTCTCCTTCTTTAAAAGTATCAATCGATGGAAACACAATAGCATCGCTGGGAAAACTTGGATCACTGTAACCATACGTATTTTTTGCACGTATTCTAATACTGTAGGATTTATTGGGTATCAGGTTCTTAACCGTGTAAGACAGAGAATCGAAAACGATGGCTAACACGTCCCATTCATCGTCCGTGGATTTGATTTCTAACCTAAAAAAAAGGTGTATGATTACTTAAACCTGCTGTTTGAAAAAAAAACATCATTAACTGTAGTAGAGCCGATAAGAATAAAATTAAGTAGCAATACAAATAAAGCAATAAAAATATGTATATGTAACTTTATTATCACATTTTTAAGCATTTATTTCTGATGAAAATGATTCTCGCTTTTCCGCAAATTGTATTGATTTTTGGGAGCGCGAAAGATCGGTTCACCTCACAATCTATTGACGTATAGAAATAATAATAATATACGGGAAATTCTATTCAATATTTAAAAAATTACACACCCATTGACATAATTCAAAACAATCGAATACTTTGCCAGACAATTTTTACATTTTCACTGGGCAAACCGATTTTTTTGGTTACTTAACTAATCAATTTTGGTTACATGTCTCGAGAGGAAAAATAAACTAAGTGTATTGTCTTATATCGAAGTTTAAGTGTTAATTAAAACTACAATATGGTCAATTAACGGTTTAGCAGATTCAAATACAAAAAAAAAAACAATATAGACCTCATTGTCACTTCACATTTTCTGGAGGAAACTTGGATCGCTTTTTTGGATTTTTACGATTTTTTCAAAAACACAATTTCACGTAGACTGTCACGAGAGAAATTATAACCTTAGTATATTGGCTTACGTTGAAATTAGAGTGTTAATTAAAACTACAATATGGTCGATTATCGTTTGAACATTTGCGCAGATTCAAATAAAAAAAAAACAATTAAGACCTCATTGTCACTTTACATTTTCTGGAGGAAGCTTGGATCGCTTTTTTGGATTTTTACGATACTTCCTGTGATACTCTGTGATTTAATAGTGAATAAATAACACTGTTTTATTAACAACTCAACTGGCTTCCTTTTATTGTGATTCTAATCACCCGTAAGCACAACAACAGAACTCTCCTCTTACTTCTTCAGATTCGTACAGGCCCGCCTCCAGGCTAGGATTGTAGCCTAGCATGAACATATCAGGCCCGCACTCAGACACCACATCTCCCTTTCTTCAATATTTGAAATCTTAAGATACGTAATCTGCAAATCTAGATGGCTTCTTTGTAACACATCACTGGCGAGTTGAAGAAATCGATTTGGGCTCAACATTATTATCCAACCCGAGGTCAAACCCGTAGAATTCATCTTCTGAATTGGCAGACTCAGTCGAGGTCTCAACAAGTTGATTGCCATCATTCCCGTTGTCATCCCCAGTTGATGGATTCTTTTCTGCCGAAGCAATCGTGTTCTCAGGCACCTTCTTACGATGGGCAACGTTTCGATCATAAGATTTACCTGTCGTTGGATCCTCATTAGTAGCACGCGGTCCTGCGCGGTGCTTCACCACATACTCTTTTGGATTGAAGTTCGTTGATAGTTTATTTCTGGGCAAAAGGTTCTGCATAAGTACTCGATCGCCTGTAGCAACTGAAGACTTTCTAGCATGGCGTCGGAGGTCTTCTGATTGTTTTCCTCTGTTTTTCAACACGCGATCCCTGTCACGAACTTCATTACTGACAGGTATTGTCTCGCTAGTATTTTCGATCTCTGATGCTAGTATTTCGATCTGATCGTTCTTCCGAACAGCAATTTCGTCGGAGTCATACCCGTGATCGAATGCGGCGTGGTGTAGTACATCAGCAAATATTCACGAAGATCTCGCCGCCAGTCCCTACCTAGTGCGTGGCTGATCTGTAGGCGCTTCAAAAGAGAACGATTTTGGCGCTCTACCAACCCGTTTTTCTGTGGCCAGCAAGGGGTTGAGTGCCTAAGAGTTATTCCTTTCACAATGCTGTATTGATCCAACTCAGTTCCAACAAACTGTTTCGCATTATCAAAGGTTATTGTTTGTGGGTAACCGAGTCTACTAAATATTCTGTCAAGCCTTTCAACGGTTTCTTTCGCTGTTATTTTGGTCATCATCTCCATCTCCTTGTAACGACTATAGTAGTCGATTATAACAAGTAAGTAGGTCCCACATGGCAAGGGTCCGAGAAAGTCTATGGCCACCTCTATCCACGGCTTTGAAGGCATCTCACGACGACTCATTGGCTCTAGTCTATTCGGCAAACTCACCAATCTGCACCCTTCTCATGATTTAACCTTTCTCTCTGCATCACGGTCCAATCCGAGCCACCAAACGCGTTCACGCAATCGTCGTTTCATCACTATTCTCCCGGGTGGCCTTCATGAGCCAGATCTAGCATTTGTGATTTCAAGCAATCCGGAACAACTAGCTTGTTTCCCCTGACTACCAAGTCTCCAACGAACCCTAACTCGCTCTTGAAAGGAATGACTGGACTTGTTGTGCATCCCAGTTTCCTGTATGTAAGCACTGTTTCACGGCTTCCAAAGTAGCGTCTGCGCTAGACATCTCTTCAAGCTGCTGCACATCGACCGCCGCTGTTTCCAGAACTGCTAACACCATAAACTTGCTCTCAGCGTCAAGCTCTTCCGGTGGCTGTTCCTCAACCAATCGTGATAATGGGTCCGCTACATTATTTGTGCCCTTGCGATACTTGACAACAAACGAAAATGACTGGAGACGAAGCACCCACCGTTCAATCCGGGAACATGGCCTAGAGGTTGGTTAAAAAATCGCTTCCAAGGGTTTGTGATCCGTTTCCAGTTCAAACTTGCGTACCAGAGGATAGACGGAAAAATGCTCCACTGCCCAGACCAGTGCGAGAGCTTCTTTTTCCGTTTGACAATAACGTTTCTCTGTCATTGTCAGACTTTTGCTAGCGTAAACAATAGGCCGGGGATCCTTGTCGGTGGGCCCCTCGAATTGCAGAAGAACGGCTCCGAGAGCCACAGGTGAGGCATCCACGACGATCCTTGTCCGCAACGTATTGTTGAAGAATCGCAAGTGTTGAACGTTACCTATCATCTCTTTGAGCTTTCTGAAAGATTCCTACTCTTCCTTACCCCAGGTAAAGTGAACCCCAGAATAAGTTAATTCACGGAGTGGAGCGGTTATCGTCGCTAGGTTTGGTAGAAACCGGCCAATGTACGTGACCAGGCCCAGGAAACTTCGAACTTCCTCCGATGTGGCAGGTGTTCGGAATCTTTGGAGCGATTGAACCTTACTGCTCGAAGGGTAGATTGCGTTAGGAGAAATTATGTGTCCCAAAAATTCTAACTCAGAAGCCTTGAACACACATTTACTCTGGTTCAACAGTATTTCATATTCTTTCAACGTCGACAATACTGCCTTGAGTGCTTGATCATGTTCTTGCTCCGTGCTGGCGTAAATAAGAACGTCGTCAATGAAGTTTACCACATTCTTGCTACAGGGACTCAGGACTTGTTCAAGGATTCTTTGAAAAAGCTCTGGGCACAAGCTATACCGTACATCAAGCGCTTGTATCGAAAGAGACCCATATGCGTTATGAATGTGGTTATGTATCGACTTTCTTCGCAGAAGTAAATCTTGGTAAGACGCGTTTGCTCTGCGCATGTTCAGGCATAAGCGGAGATCCCCGTTGTCCTTTACCACTGTTACCAGCGGTGAGAACCACGGAAAGCCACCTTCAACAGCCTCTATGATATCACTAGCTAGCAACGACTTCAATTTGTCTTCTATTTTCGTCATAAGCGCAATGGGAGGACGCCTAGGTGGTTGGCAAACAGACGGAACGAACTCATCGATCGGTATCTTAACCTGAATACCCTTGATCTTGGGAAATGGCTGGATTCCTGTTGTGTTAACTACGTTAACCCCATGTGTGCTCGGTAACCCGATAAATAAAACGCCCAACTCTGTAGCTGTGACTCGACCTAGTAAGCCCTGTTGACCATCTTTGACAACATAAAACGTAGCGACCTTTTCAAGAATCGTACCAGCGTCATCAATGGAAACAGCTGTGTCGAATTTTCCCAATAGTGTTAACGGCTTCGCATCCTCTCCGTACGGCAGAAACTCCTCGTCGCAGTTCTTTGTTTGGTTCCATATTTTCACTCTATTCGCTTTGATGTAGTTCCAAGATTGTTCATCAACAATGTTTTTCTTACATCCAGAGTCCACGAGTACCTGCAACACTACTCAACCGTGCTTGATTCGAATCAACTCGCCTCCATCGCTAATTCTGAACAGGAAGTTTTTATCTTCGTTGTCATCTGAAGTTTCAATCTCGTTTACTTGGTGCGACTTGAATCGTTTGTTTGGCCATCTCGATTCTTGTTTCGGAAACTGCTTGCGTTTTGTAATAGAGACCGATCGACATTGCGCAGCAAAATGTCCAAAACATTTGCATTTGATGCTTTTCTTGGATTTCGCCGGGCAAGTAAAATCATTCGCAGAGTGATTACTCCGACCACATCGAGTGCAAGCCTTATTCATTTGCTTGATTTTATTGATACTAGACGACGTTGTAAAATCTGGATCGCTGGAACAACTCTTCCCTGGAAGACTAATCGATTGAGCCTGTAGTTTCACCGACTCGTACGAGCTGACGATTTTAGTGACGTCATCCAGTTTTAAAATATCCTTTTGGAACAATTGTTTTTTAAGCTCACTCGGTGCGTATAGAATTACTTTGTCAACCACACTGACGGCACGACTTTCCTCTGCATCACTACCAAAATTGCACTTCGCAGCCTGGTCTTGACATCGAAGCATGAACTTCCCTAGTGATTCCTCCGCATCTGGTTTCAGTGTCCAAAAGTGTCCGCTCAAACGTCTCATGTTGTTTCGGCAAAAAATAATCATCTAGTTTGCTTATTGCTACCGCGAATGGATCAACCGTTTTCTCCTTGTCTTCCTGTACATCAGCACCAGGAATAGAAGCAAACGTTTCTTGCAGATTGGGCCCAGCTTTTGCCAAAAATATGTTCTTGATTCGGGTACGATCAGTTTCTCCTGTTGCAGCATTATCTAATCGAGATTTCTTTTATATTTTACCCATTCGTTTCGAACCAGATTTTGGGGGAACAATTTAAACTTAAATTGAGGAATATCTGACTTCTCCATCGTCAAATGTGCTCCTATAATAAATGCACTCTTATTGAGTTGTGCTTCTTTAAGTATTTGTTTAGTGTACTTCCACACCTACCTTCTTGCCAATTTCTCTCTGGCAACTATTGATGACTTCTGTCTTTTCCCGCCGGTGCGGTCTTTTTTGCTATCCGCCTGTGCGGGGTTTCCCTTCCACCTTTGCTGTTTCCTCTCCGCCTCTGCGGGTTTTCCTCGCCGCCTTTGCGGATTTTCCTTTCGCCTCTGCGATTTCTACTCTCCTTTTTGCAACTATGACGATGGCTAAATTTTTGTCGCAGCTAAACGAAAAAAAACTGTCGCTTAACCTCAAATAGATTTAATTCAATTTCTAATCAAATTACTATATGCCTGCACAAAACACAGTAATACATTTTTATTTCATTACCTGTTTTTACTCCTCATCGCCAATGTGATTTAATAGTAAATAAATAACACTGTTTTATTAACAACTCAACTGGCTTCCTTTTATTGTGATTCTAGTCCCCCGTAAGCACAACAACAGAACTCTCCTCTTACTTCTTCAGATTCGTACAGGCCCGCCTCCAGGCTAGGATTGTAACCTAGCTTAAACATATCAGGCCCGCTCTCAGACACCACACTTCCAAAAACACAATATCACGTAGGCTGTCATGGCATCTTATCTGCTACTTATAAAAATCTTGCGTTTAGTATCATAAGGACGTCTTTAATCGAGATTTAGTCCGACGGTGAGGGTTGGAGCTTATCGCTATGAATGTTCAACATTTGGTAACGTCCTATTTTATAATATACAGGGTGTTTGGTTCCTTATTAAGAATCTTTCAGGGGCTGAAAGAAGATCATAAAGGGTGTATTCGATAAAAATGGCACACAGAAAATCTTCTGTAACTTTTGAATCGTATGAGTTAAAAACCTAGAAATTTGAGTAGATCTTATCTATGGTGTATTATTTACATCTGCCAAGTTTCATAGTTATACATTCAGTAGTTCCAGTCATGTCGTCGAAACAAGAAATTGTCCGTGAGAAAATTTTGTGCACTCACAATCAAAATCCAGGGGCGTCCCACCGGTGGATTGCTAAAAGGCTTGGAATTGCAAATACAACTGTGTCTCGTGTAATAAGAACCTTCAAGGAGCGTCTGAGTGTCCAAAGGAAGGAAGGGAGTGGTCGTAAAAGTGGTCCAATGGACAGTAAAATTGCCAGGAAAGTCGTACAACAATTCAAGAACCGTCCAAACATGTCAACTCGAGATGTCGCTAAAAAGTCTAAGGTGTCAGTCGGTTTTGTGCAGAAAACCATGAAGCGTGCTGGGTTACATGTTTACAAAGTGCAAAAAGCCCCAAACCGGAATGAAAAACAAAACATCACTGCGGAAACCCGCGCCCGGAAACTTTACACGAAGCTGCTCACCAAATCCGGTTGCATCGTGATGGATGACGAAACATACGTCAAGGCCGACTTCCGTCAACTTCCTGGGCAAGAATATTTCGTTGCCAAGTCGAAGTTCGATGTTCCGGAGGATGTTCGAAAGAAGAAACTATCGAAATTTGCAAAGAAGTTTCTAATCTGGCAGGCGATTTGCGGATGTGGTGAAATAAGTGCTCCCTTCATCACTTCCGGAACAATAAACGGTGCGATTTACACGGAAGAGTGCCTTAAGAAGCGTCTCTTGCCATTCATTAAGAAGAACAACGGATCAACTCTGTTTTGGCCTGATCAGTCTGCATTGTGCTCTCATGCCGTGCGGTTCTATTTTCTATTTGCTGAAGGAAGTGCTATTGCTACCTAACGCTACACCAAATCTTAAACAGCACTTTTCAGTGCTAAATAATACCTACAATTTTTAGATTTCCTCTTATTCCTTTTCGATCCTTGTTAGGCCCTTCGGGTAACCCGGCTTGGATATCGCATTGGAAAATTCCTCTTCGGTCCCTCGGATTCTTATAGTTATCTGCTTGGACGTCGATTTGGAGCAAATTACTCTGCCACTATGGCAAATAAGCGCAAACGAAAAGGGCAATCTATTGATTCGCCTGCAAATCAAATTAATGTGAGTAATCAATTTGATATGCTCACAGATGATGAGAGTGATCCATCATCTAATCAAAATTTGAAAAAACTTTCTCGATTGAGAAAGGATAAAGTTCCCCCTATTGTGGTGACAATTTCGGATTTCCATGCTTTTCGCAAGGAAATCTTAACATTTGTTGAAGGTGTGAAATATTCCCTTCAAATTTCCAGACGAGGTGAATGCCGTTTGCATGCTGAAACCTTGGACGGATTCAAACGCCTTCTTGAGTATCTTACTCAGAAGAACCACAATTTCTTCACTTATGACACCAAAGCTGAGCGTCTTTTCAAGGTTGTCTTGAAAGGACTGCCCAGTGGTGAATCTCTCGATGAAATAAAAAACGAGTTAATAAAATTACTTGGAATTAGCCCAGTCCAAGTAATTAAGATGAAAATGAAATCCCGGCCTGGCGATTCTCGCAAAGGGATTTCAAACGATCTCTACTTAGTTCACTTCAAGGCAAGTGAACTTAACAACCTTAAGGCTTTAGAAAAAGCAAGCCTTTTGCTCCATGTCAGAGTGAAGTGGGAACATTTCAGGAAGACTGGAGCAAATTTTCAAAGCCTCACCCAGTGCCGTAAGTGCCAGGGATGGGGTCACGGAACAAAGCATTGCCATATGATTGGTAAATGCATGAATTGTGGGGATTCCTCGCACGCTAAGGACGACTGTCCTGTGAAGGAAGAACCTCAAAAATTCAAATGCTCAAATTGTGGTGAAAACCATAAATCAAATTTTTGGGAGTGCAAGACTCGCAAAGCAATTTTGCAGTCGCGCACTAAACGCCAGGTAGGAAACAATATACGTTCCCGACCAGCTACTACCCATTCTGCAGCTGTTAACAACGATCAGCAAAGAACAAATTCCTACCAAACCGTCGGTAGAAACAGCGGACAGGTTTTTCCATCCGCAACTGTAACTTCAAACGCTCAACGAGGAGTAAATACTATTTCGATACCTGCAGGTACCAACAGGGTTCAATCTTCAAACCCTACATTCTTACCCAACCGTGTTGTTAACAATGTTCAACATGTAAATGGACCTACCTACGCTGCCGTTGCAGCGGGTAGAAACCAAAACCAAAATTCCCACGGGACTTCTGATGAATTTGATTTAGGTAACATATCCGCTCCTAAATTAGAATTTTTACAGCAATCGTTAATCGACATGATAACCGATATGCTAAAAACTAATTCCATGTTTGAAGCTATCCAAACTGGTATTAAATTTGCCAATAATATTGTCATGACATTGAAGTTCAGTAATGGATTTTAAGTCATTAAATATTTTGAATTGGAATGCTCGATCCATCAGAGATAACGAGGATGAGCTATTTAATTTTTTAAGAGTTCATAACGTGCATATTGCTGTTATAACTGAGACTTATCTCAAACCTGCCCATAAGGTCAAAAGAGATCCAAATTATTTTGTCTACCGAAATGATCGCATTAATGGAGCTGGTGGTGGCGTTGCCATCATTGTCCATAGGCGTATCAAACATCACATTCTTTCTTCATTTGAAACCAAAGTTTTTGAAACTTTGGGGGTTTCAGTTGAAACAAAATTTGGCCAATTTACTTTTATAGCTGCCTATTTGCCTTTCCAATGCACTGGTCAGCAAAAGAACTGGCTCAAGGGTGACCTCCAGAAACTTACCCGTCATAGGTCTAAATTCTTCGTTATTGGTGATTTCAATGCAAAACACCGCTCATGGAATAATTCGCAAAGCAATGCCAATGGTAATATACTTTTTGATCATTGTTCTGCAGGCTACTACACTATTCAATACCCAAACAGCCCAACTTGCTTTTCTTCAGCCAGAAATCCCTCAACTATTGATTTGGTCCTAACTGATTCATGTCAACTTTGTAGTCAATTGATTACCCATGCTGACTTTGGTTCTGATCACCTTCCAGTTACATTTGAAATATCTCAAGAAATCATTTCTAATTCCATCAGTTCTACTTTCAACTACCATAGAGCTAATTGGGATCAATATCGAACATCTATGGAATACAACTTTGATCCTAATGTTCCATTGCAAACAAAAAATGAAATTAATAATGCTCTTGAATCTCTGGCTTTCTCAATAAATAGAGCAAGAGCTGCTTCAGTGCCAAAATGCGAGGTTAAATTCGATTCAGTTATAATTGATGACGATCTTCAGCTCTTGATTCGTCTGAAAAATGTACGTAGGCGTCAATATCAAAGAACACGTGATCCCGCTATGAAAGTCATATGGCGAGATTTACAAAAACAAATTAAAAAACGCTTCTCTGCCCTGAGGAACAAACATTTTGAAAATAATGTGTCAAAATAAGATCCGAGTTCCAAACCTTTCTGGAAACTCTCTAAAATATTGAAAAAACCTCAAAAGCCTATACCAGCGCTTAAGGAAGGTGATAGAATTTTGCTCACAAATGTGGAAAAAACTCAAAAACTTGTTAAGCAGTTTGAGAGCTCCCATAATTTCAGTTTGGGTCTTACAAGTCCTATTGAGGATCAAGTTTCCAGGGAGTATGTGAATATTTTCTCACAAGAAAATATTTTTGATGATTCTTGGGGAACTGATTTGGATGAAGTAAAAACTATAACTAAAAAATTTCAAAATATGAAAGCACCAGGTGATGATGGAATATTCTATATCCTCATCAAAAAACTCCCTGAGAGTACTTTGTCTTTCTTGGTAAAACTATTTAACAGATGTTTTCATCTGGCATACTTTCCAGATAAATGGAAAAATGCAAAAGTCGTACCTATTTTGAAGCCAGACAAAAATCCGGCTGAAGCTTCTAGCTACCGACCAATCAGTTTGCTTTCTTCAATAAGTAAGCTTTTTGAAAAAATAATTTTGAATAGAATGATGCTTCACATCAATACAAACTCAATTTTTGCTGATGAACAGTTTGGATTTCGCCATGGGCATTCAACTACGCATCAACTTTTGAGAGTTACAAATTTAATTCGTTCAAACAAAGCTGAAGGCTGCTCCACTGGAGTTGCTCTTCTAGACATAGAAAAAGCATTCGACAGTGTTTGGCATGAAGGTTTGATTGCGAAACTGAAAAAGTTCAATTTTCCGCTTTATATCATGAAATTAGTTCAAAACTACTTAACTGATAGAACTTTGCAAGTAAATTATCAGAATTCTAAATCTGATCAATTGCCTGTCAGAGCTGGTGTTCCTCAAGGTAGCATTCTTGGGCCAATACTTTATAACATTTTCACTTCAGATCTCCCTGATTTACCTCAGGGCTGTCAAAAATCTTGCTTTGCTGATGACACAGGCATTTCCGCTAAAGGAAAAAGTCTTCGTGTTATATCCAGGAGGCTACAAAAAAGCTTGGACATTTTTACAGATTATTTTCAAAAATGGAAGATTTCTCCTAATGCTTCCAAAACTCAACTTATAATATTCCCACACAAGCCTAGAGCTGCATTTTTGAAACCAAGTAATAGTCATATGGTCACTATGAACGGAGTTCCAATTTCTTGGTCAAATCAAGTAAAATATCTTGGACTGATACTTGATCAAAAATTATCTTTTAAAGATCACATTGGGGGCATTCAAGCCAAATGTAATAAATATATAAAATGTTTATATCCTATAAACCTTTTATAAACAGAAAATCCAAACTTTGTTTGAAGAACAAACTTCTAATATTCAAACAAATCTTTAGACCGGCCATGCTTTATGCTGTGCCAATATGGTCTAGTTGTTGTGCTACTAGGAAAAAAGCACTTTAAAGGATTCAGAACAAAGTTCTGAAAATGATTTTGAAGCTGCCACCCTGGTTCAGTACTATTGAATTACATAGAATTTCAAACGTTGAGACTCTAGAAGAAATGTCCAACAAAATAATTCATAATTTTAGACAAAAATCATTGCAATCTTCAATTGCAATGATCAATTCTCTCTATAGATAAGAACTAGTTTTAAGAAATCAATAATTATTCTTACACGCAGGCAAAAGGAACCCTGTTAAAAATACTGAATAGACAAAGTAAAAATAATATTAACACAATTAGATATAAATGATAGCATATAAGGTTGAAATGTTAATTACTTAACAGGATCACCTAGGTTAATATATGACTGTAAAATAATGTAAAAAAAAAAATGTGGAATAAATAAAGAGTTAAAAAAAAACAAAAACAAAAAAAACTCTGTTTTGGCCTGATCTAGCATCCTGCCACTACGCTCGAAACGTATTGGAGTGGTACCGAGCCAACGGAGTCAATTTTGTGCCAAAGGATATGAACCCACCAAATTCACCGGAACTTCGTCCAATTGAAAAATTCTGGGCAATTATGAAAACGGAACTTCGCAAACATCCCAAAACTATAAAAACAGAGCTAGAATTGAAGAAAATTTGGGTAAAAACAACAAAAACACTGGGAAAATCGGTTGTACAAAATTGGATGGGTGGAGTGAAAAGGAAGGTGCGGGCATTCGGGATGGGAGACGGAATTGAATAAAACAAATGTTGTAAATCAAAACTCATTAGTAGTTCTTCATTCAATGAAAATTTCAAGAAAATCCGATAATCAGTTTAATTTTGATGAGTAGATATGTGTGTGCCATTTTTATCGAATACACCCTTTATTTGATGAAAAAAATCATTCTACGCATATGGTCAAATCTCAACTATTACAGAGTTATTGACCTTTTTTATTTCGGTGGTATGTTTGTATGGTGGTATGCACTAACGCAAAGATTATACTTTTCAGAGTAAATCATTTACGTTCATTCGAAAGCTAGGAAAATTTGCTTTAAGTCGTTATCACAAAATTGCGCTGTTGAATGAGACAAGTTACATTTTAAGAATAACAAAGTTTGAAATTGGTAATTTTTTGGACATTTTTGCAGATTATTTCCAATAAATGCATGATAAACTCGATTATTTTGTCTGACAAAACGGAGCCTCTTCTCATGTTCTATGATTTGTTCTTTGACACCAAACATCTATCTCTTTTAGTTTTCGTGCAATTTCATTATTAGCACACGATGTTAGGGCTTCAATTGGCATCTTAAAAAAACCACCCATTCCACCCCACTGTGCTAACGATTTCGACCCGTGCATATCGCGCACAGCACACTTGATCGAATCGTAAAGCAATTCCCATTTGGCGCGCGTTTTTAAACAGAACGATGCTGATGACGGTTCATTTAAACGCATTAACGGGGCTCCGGCATCAATGGATATGCGCGATATGCACGGGTCGAAATCGTTAGCATAGTGGGGTGAAATGGGTGATTTTTTAATATGCCAATTGAAGACCTAACATCGTGTGCTAATAATGAAATTGCACGAAAACTAAAAGAGATAGATGTTTGGTGTCAAAGAACAAATCATAGAACATGAGAAGAGGCTCCGTTTTGTCAGACAAAATAATCGAGTTTATCATGCATTTATTGGAAATAATCTGCAAAAATGTCCAAAAAATTACCAATTTCAAACTTTGTTATTCTTAAAATGTAACTTGTCTCATTCAAATTTTCTTAGCTTTCGAATGAACGTTGATGATTCACTGTCAAAAGAATAATCTTTGTGTTAGTGGAAGTTAAGTGCAAACATACCACCGAAATAAAAAAGTTCAATAACTCTGTAATAGTTGAGATTTGACCATATGCGTAGAATGATTTTTTTCTCCAAATTTGTTCTTCTTTCAGCCCCGAAAAATTTTTTAAAAAGAAAAAAAATACCTTTTTTTTTTTTAAAATAAACCCTTTTTTTTTTTTTGTAAACCTTTTTTTTTTTTTTTTTTTTTTTTTTTTTTTAAAAAAAAAAAAAAAAAAAAAAATAAAAAAAAAAAAAAAAAAAACACCACACTACAATATTTTTTTTTTTCCCCGTCCCTGTTTTTTTTGGGTCTTTTTTTTTTTTTGTTTTTTTTTTTTTTTTTTTTTTTTTTTGTTTTTTTATATAAAAAAATTTAAAAAAATAAAAAAAAAAAAAAATAAAAAATTATAAATTATTGGAATAATGATATTAAATTTTAAAATTTTTGTGTTTTTGTGTAAAATGGACAATTTTTATATATTTTTATTTTTTTATATTTTTTTAATAACAAGAACTTCTTCCCTTTTTTTGATGATGATATATGATGATATAATACTACCATCTATTGTAGCAAGGTAACTTCCCATAGCAGTGGAATAATCTGAAAAACGATTTGATCAGGATTCTATTATTTTTTGTGATCATCAAGCTCCTGTATGAAGGAAAAACGGGCCCGTAATCAGAGACACTTACGGGAAACCCGCGAATATAGGGAAAAGAATCTCCTTCCAAAAGCAAGGTCACACAGACAGCACTAGAATCGAGCCCTCGTTTGACAGAATAAACCCAATAGATGGGGTCGAAGAGCCCGCCCTCGTTCCGCGAAATGTTAACAATAGGGAGGAGGCAGTCCCATGCTCCCTATCCAAATCGTTTAACTTGGGTGCCCTGATGGTCCCTCCCTTTCCCCCGTTATGTGTTATTTAATATTTAGTATATTTTGTACACGAAAAATTAGGATATCATTATAGACAAGAATGCTAATTTATTCAAATTTTAAACTTAAATGATACATCCAACGTATTGTTACTGAAAAATAAATAAAAATTAGATATGTATCAATATCCTTCTAGTCCTGGAAAAGCTGAAAACAGAATAGATCATTCCAAAAATCTGAGATAGAACTTCAATAAAAGATATTATTTTATAAGACATGTTGTAATATTTTTCTTTATACTGTTCTAGTAACATTTCAAAGATAGCAATTGGAGTGATCAAAGAGTTCGGTTTGATGACCTCTGAAACAATGGCCCATCTTACCATAATACCACTAAAAACAATATTAAAATATAATCCTACATTGCTTATAAGCACATGCTAGTCTTTTATGAATATAGTAGTTGAAGTTTAGAAGCGCAATTTTAAATTAAATGTTATGCCGAAATGCTGAAAAACAAATTGAGCCTTTGATGCCTGTCATGATGCTCCAGGCTCTGACATGGTTTTGGAATGCAAAGATGATTATAAAGCGTTATTATACATAGCATTTCAAGCTTATTGCTTTCACAAACTGCTTATTGCCTGCTCTCAACTCAGTGTTCCAAATGCACTTCCACAGTTATTAATTGAGAGCTTTCGATGCCGATGATTCTAATGCGTGCTGAAATTAATAATAAATTAAAAATGGAAAATATGCAATATGACTTAAGGTACATGATGTTCAGTCGCACCCCCTCACTTCGCTATTGTCAGATTGACAACATTGCCCAGGCTACGCCAACCAGCGTCTCCATGTTTCAGCTGGCAGTCTTTTGTGATCATATGACTCGTGGAGGCGTGAGGTAGGAACTTGTGAGGACGAGAGGTCGGTCGCACCCTCCTTCGAAGTTGTCAACTCACCATTTGAAGCCCTGTGCCCTTTTGAACCCTATTACTATATAAACCTATTGACAGTGCGAACAATGAGAGAGAGAGAGAGAGAGAGAGAGAGGGAGAGAGAGAGAGAGAGAGAGAGAGAGAGAGAGAGAGAAAAAAAAAAAAAAAAAAAGAAAGAAAAAAAAAAAAAAAAAATAAAGGTTTTTTTTTTTTTTTTTTTTTTTTTTTACGGAAAAAAAGACGTAAATAAGTGTTGAAACTTCGTGGTGGAAGTTTTGCCCCTGAACTTTTCGCATATAACTTTTGATTTGATTGTGGACATCAGCCTTCAGCTTTTGTCTCTGCTCGTGCTCCAGCTAATTCAACAGATTATGGGCCCAGACTCTTAATCAGATCAAAATAATACGCAAGTTCAAGCTGCTTTTTTTGTCTCCGATTCGAACTTATGATAAAGTTCCACTGTAAGTCGCAGACGAAATAGGCCTATCTGTCAAAAGATAACCTATCTTTACTGGAATTTAACGGAATTTGCTCGCGTTTACTAGTGAAAATTCAAAAAAGTGTTTCAGTTTTTTATTTTTTTTTTAGAAAAAGGGATCAAGTGAAGTGTTTATTTAAATTTTCCTAGTTTTTCAATTAAAGTTCCACTGATGATCACGATCCACTGTTCGCATAAGAACCAAGTATCACCGAGAGTACGTAACAGTGGAAATTCAGTCGATCCAACCTACAGACCTACAGAGTAACGCCCAACGTGGAACGTAACCCAAGAAATGATGCCGTAACTGTGCCGCGCCAGAAAGGAGATTTTATGGTGCGCATCCCACTGGAAAAGATTGAATTGTGTGCAATAGGGAAAATACGCCATGATCGGGGTGATCCATGGTGTCCAAAGTTGAAGGAGGCAGTCACAAATCAATATATGAGGAACCTTGCCATGCACGACATGCCAGTAAAATCCCCCGGAGTACTCCCAATGTACCTAGACTAAGAAGCTACGCGTAACATGGTCCGAGAGATGAACCTTTTTAAAGAGATTTGGGTAGAAAGCCTGTTCATGTTCAAACAGCTGAAGAGAGAACTCTCTTGTGGGCAGGGCATCAAGAAAAGGAAACATTTGGGTAAAATCGAAAGTGAGAAATAAAGTGTTTATTTCAATAATATAAGCAACCGAAAAATAAATAGAATGCTAAAGTAATTATTTACAGCTATTAAACAACCTGTTCTTAAAACTACATATATTATAAATACAGTAAGTAACGTAAGTACACATGCAACATAAACATACACCATATTATGGGCTAAACTTACATCTAGAACATGCACCGCCACCAACTGATCCACGACTTAAAATAGAATTTAGTATTACATGCACTTATATCTATAGACGATACACAAGCACACTTATAAACAATCTAAAAATATGTAACTATTTACAAGAAAATTATAATATCTCTATGAAAACCTCAAAACCGGGTTCAAATATTATTATTACGCAAGAATTTATAATTTTCTTTTATCGAAAAGCGCCCACGAATCCTTGAGTTGGATCATGTACGGCTGTGGCTTGCGAAGTAAACCGTCGAAGAGCGACCAAGAACCAAATAATAGGGCGAGAGTAACTGACGACGATGCGGCTGCGGTGGTCACCGTGGATGATAGTGTGAAACAGACTGCCAAGATAGATAACCGATTATGTTCGTGTCAGAGCTGCGATGATCCTGATATTACGGAGATGGTCCAATGCGATGAACGTAATAAGTGGAGCCACTTTATGTGTGTGGATGTCACGCAAGGCATCGAAAACCAGAGCTGGGTTTGCCATTAATGCCAAACTGCCAGGAAAATTCAGCAACAACGTTCAACGTCAGACCATCGCAAAGGAATAGTCAACTCTAAAGTCAGTGTCATCGAAGAACGGATGTAAACCCCTAATCTATTGTCTTTGAATTTAATCGACCAACAAGTATAACTTAACAGTGTCCCAAGGCTGGTTGTAGTGTTTGCCAACGACGAAGCGCAATCCGTGACCAGCAACCTAAAGCCGTCATCACAATCAGGACTAAAGCTGCAACTACATAATGAAGTTGGAAGATGAAAGAGCATTCGAAGAAGCGGAAGCAACTAAGTATCGCGAATACCGCAAGGAGAAGTACCAGCTACTAGAGCAAATGTCGACACGTTCAGGTTCGAACGTCAGTGAATCCGGCAGCCGAGTGAGGAAATGGGTTGACGAAGTCAACGATGACTAAGAGCGGATGGATGCAACGCTCACCAGTCTGCTGCAAATACTGTACTGTTCCGATATCTTCCCGTTATTCTACGGGAATTCTTACGGGAACGGTGAAGCTGTCCAAACGTACGCATTTCTTGATGAAAGTTTAGCTGTTACCCTGCTGGACCAAGATCTAGCTGACCAACTGAAGATAGAGGGTCCCGTTAATCCCCTCCGTCTTCGATGGACAGGTGGCACTGAGCATAACCAGAAAACTTCTTGCGTGGTGGACTTGCAAATAACTGGAACGCAAAACCACGGCAAGAAGTACCGATTGAAAGGTGTTTGAACGGTGAAGGAGTTAATGTTGCCATGCCAGTCTCTCAATATGGAGGAGATAGCCCAACAGTATCAACATTGTCAAAACTTGCCGATTGATTTGTACTCGAATGGTCGTCCACGAATTTTCATCAGGTTGATGCACGCTCCAGTCAGCCTGGTGTTAATAATTAAGGAAGGAAGCTTGGATCAACCTATCGCCGTTAAAACTAGACTGGGATGGACAATCGGTGGTGGATGTGGTGTCAGTGATGCATCAAACATTGTCCACTATACGTTCCACCATACGTTGCAGCCATCAATCTGACGAAGACTTACATCAAATGGTCAAGGAGTACTTCTCGATGGACAGTCTCGGCATAATGAAGATATGCAAAAATCCACTGTCGACAGACGACCAACGAGCCGTCTCACTTTGGCAATCGCTTACCAAGTTCAACGGTAACCGGTATGAAACCAGTCTACTATGGCGCTACGATGGTATTTGTTTGCCAGATAGTAAAGAAATGGCATTGCGTCGGTACTACGGCGTCGAGAGGCGAATGCAGAAGGAACAATCCAGTGCCCTGCACCAGAAGATGTCTGAATGCTTGTCCAAAGGACATGTTCGCAATTTCAGAAGAAGAGCTCTATAAGCACTACCCAAGAGTATGGTATTTGACAATCTTACTTGTCTTCAACCACAATAAAATTAGGATTGGGTGGGATGGAGCTGCGAAAGTCTTTGGTGTTTCTCTAAATTCAGTTCTGCTAACTGGCCCCGACCAACTTTGCTCGCTATTTTCAATATTGCTACAATTCCGCGAATACCGTGTCGCGTCACTGGGGACATACGGGAAATGTTCCTCCAGATGCTTATGCGAGAGGGTGATGAACAATGCCTGCGGTTCTTATGGAAAGATGAGGCTGGCAAAATCCAAGTCTAGGTAATGAACGTAATGTCATTCGGTGCTAGTTGCTCCCCAGCCAGTGCTCAATATGTGAAAAATATCAACGAGGATCGGTTTGCAGGAGAGTTTTCAGAGGTAGCTGACGTTATCAAGAAGTGTCATTATGTAGACGATGCGATGTTTAGTTGCGAGACGCCTGAGCATGCCATTCGCTTAGCGCAAGAAGTTCGGCAAGTGCATTCTGCTGGTGGTTTCGAAATTCGCAACTGGGAGAGCAATTCGCGACAGTATCAACGGTGCTAAACGAAAGCAGTATAACGGAGAAGAACAAGGATCTATCGGTGGGACCGATGGCTACAGAGAAGGTGCTTGGAATGTGGTGGTGCACTACATCCGACGAATTCTTATACAAAATTGGGTGGAATCGCTACAACCCAAATTTACTCACCGGTCGTTGTCGACCCACTAAACGTCAGATGCTTCAGATCCTCATGACGATCTTTGATCCCCTTGGACTGATATCCCACTTCGTCATGTATTCAAGAAGTGTGGATAGCCGGTGTTCAGTGGGACGAAGAAATCGACGATTCCTTGTACGAGAATGGGATTCGATGGTTAAAAGTGTTGCCCGAAGATGAAAACATCAGGATTCCGCGGTGTATTCGGTTTTCGGCTATGCCACGTGATTGTGAAGTTGAACTGCATTTGTTCGTAGATGCTAGCGAGAATGGTATAGCGCTACTCTGTTCCTTCGATTCGAACACAATGGGAAAATCTGCTGCTCTTTAGTTGCGGACAAAACCAGAGTGGCTCCCTTGAAGTTCCACTCCATTCCAAGATTGGAGCTTCAGGCAGCTCTCATAGGAGCTAGGCTAGCGCGGTCGGTCACACAATCCTTCTCGGCCTCGATTAATCGTAAATTCCTCTGGACTGACTCTCGATACGTCAGCTGGATAAATTCAGATCATCGGCGTTACAGTATATTTGTGGCATTCCGTGTCAGTGAAATACTCGATATAACAGAAGCAGCAGATTGGCTCTGGGTACCGACAAAACTAAATGTAGCGGATGATGGCACTAAATGGGGAACGCAACCCGATCTTACTCCAGGAGCAAGGTGGTTCGAAGTCTCGACTTCCTCTACCATAGTGAAACTGAGTGGCCTAGAGCTTAATCGAAATCAGAGCACACAGACAACGAGTTGCGATCCTCTTGCATGACATACTATTTCCCGCCCGAATCCGTGATTAGCGTCTCGAATTTCTCGAATTGGAAGCGGCTCAACAATGTGGTTATGTATGTTCACCGTTTCTGCGAAACCTGTCGTCGTAGGAAAACAAAAAGACCTATACAAGCTGGACTTCTCTCTAGAGATGAACTGTATGTAGCTGAAGGGTCTTCGTTCCGTCTAGCTCAACAGGAAGTGTATACGGATGAAGCAGCTCTCCTAACCAACAACTGCAGAAATTTGACCGATAAAATCCTTCCTAAGAGCAGCCGATTGTACAAGCTATCACCCTGGTTGGACGACCGTGGTGTAATACGGATGCCCGGTAGAATAGCGGATTGTCAGTACGCCACCGAAGATGCAAAAAGCCCAGTAATTCTTCCCAACGACCATCCTGTTAATTGCCCACTACCAAGAAAAATTCCATCACCAAAACCATGCAGCTATTGTGAACGAACTCCGTAACAGATTCGTCATCCCTCACATTCGCGTTCGCTACGCAACCGTTAGAAAGAGTTGTCAGCGATGTAAAAACGAGTCCTCGGTTCCCCAACCTCCAATCATGGCAGACCTGCCAGAAGAACGTCTAGCTGCCTACTCACACCCCTTCACTGACGTAGGTTTTGACTATTTTAGTCCCATTGCAATTGGAAGAAGAACCGAAAAAATATGTGAAATGATCGTCATCTGTCTCACAACACGAGCGATACACATCGAATTGGTCAACTCGCTAAGCACTGATTCGTGCATAATTGCACTAAGAAGCTTCATGAGCCGACGTTGTACTCCAAGAACGATTCGAAGCGACCGTTTAACCAATTTCGTTGGCGCCAGCCGAGAGCTCAAAAAACTGCAAGAAGCAGTAAACTACGAGCAAGTCTTGAGAGAATATGTAGCCGCAGAGACGAGCTGGAACCTTTGGCCCCCCATATGGATGGAAGTTGGGAGCGATTGATCCGTAGCCTGAAGAAGAATTTGATGGCTATTTGCTTTTCAAGGAAACTATCAGAGGAGGTGCTAAGGAGCCTTCTCACAGAAGTTGAAAGCATACTTAACTCCCGACCGCTCAAGCACGTGTCCATCGATAACGAGTCATCAACTGCACTCACACCTAACCACTTCCTGATAGGGTCGTCCGATGTCGTCGAAACCCTTCACATCATTGAATGACAGTGGTGCCCTTCTCAAGCAAAACTGGCGTACATCACAAGCGTTACCCAACCAGTTCTGGAAGCGCTGGTTATCTGACTATTTTCCTGAAATCACAAGACGAACGAAATGGTTCGTTGATTCGAAACCGATTGCCCTGAACGACGTGGTGGTCATTGTAGACCTTAACTTGCCTCGAAACTGTTGGCCGAAAGGCGGGGTCATCGCAACTCATCCGAACAAAGATGGTCGGATCCGTTCAGCTACGGTAAGAACAGCAGATGGCGTCTACGATCATCCGGTGACTAAGTTGGCGATCCTGGACGTTCGATGCGGAGAGGAGCAAGCCAACCAGACTTCCGGCTTACCAGGGGGGAATGTTGGCCATCCCTAGTTGGCTGCGCATCTTCACTATCCAGAAGGCCCCTCGGTTTATCGAGCAAGAAGAGCGAGAACAACTCTAACGCAATCGTTTGTGACGTTTCCCTGACAATAGTAATTTGGTAACGGTTTGTCTGTTATCAGCCGAGTAAGAGATGGGAAAGAAAAATAAAAGGTGATAAAAAGTGTGGAGGATAAGTGGCGACTGTGAATTTAAATTAATTAATATATAAACTTAATGCTTAATATCTAATGCACACTTAGAGTATATGAACTTGAACTCAACAGTAAACTTATAATTATCCTAATTCTAAGATCTTACTACTCTAGAGGGATCTAAGATTTACATACAGTCTAACCTAAATCTTAGCCTAAAGAATCCAGAATCGTGGTAAGCAACCGAAAAATAAATAGAATGCTAAAGTAATTATTTACAGCTATTAAACAACCTGTTCTTAAAACTACATATATTATAAACCTACAGTAAGGGGACTAAACGTAAGTACACATGCAACATAAACATATACCATATTATGAGCTAAACTTACATCTGAACATGCACCTCCACCAACTAATCCACGACTTAAAATAGAATTTAGTATTACATGCACTTATATCTATTGACGATACACAAGCACACTTATAAACAATCTAAAAATATGTAACTATTTACAGGAAAATTGTAATATCTCTATGAAGCCCTCAAACCCGGGTTCGGATATTATTATCACGGAAGAAACCCCCTGTCCGTTTGTTGTCATTCACAATAGTGTTGTATGTAAGTAATTTAACTTACAATCTTTTATGCGTATCCCAATAAGAATCAAATTGTAAATCAATTCTTTTTCAAAATGGCAAAGTAAAGATCCTTGAAGAAGATGGAACAATTACACTAGTTTACAAAATAAATCCAAATTGATGAACTTTATAATTTGACTAATGTTTCTAATGTGAAATTTTATGCAAAATTCAAAACTGCCGTAAAAAAATTAAAGTAGAACAGTTTTCGAGATATGGATAAAAGTTGATTTTTTAATAAATGAACAAAAACACATTTACTTAAAATGGAATATCTCCAACGCGTGTGATTCAATTCCAAATGTTTTGTCATTAAATGAGGCAGAATTGAATTTAACACTGATCTTCTGAACATTGCAATATTCTAAGACAGGGCTTCCCAACCGGTGGTCCGCGACCCCCAGGGGGGTCGCGGGCGTCTGACCAGCGTGTCAATTTTTATGCATACAGAATAAAAAAAATAACTGATCCATAAAATAAAATGCAACCTACTTATAAAGTGCATGAATTTAAAGAATAAACGAGTATAGTTTGGTCTTCGTGCGTCTTATAATTCGTTCGAGTAGAACAGAGTAGTGGTGAACGGAAGGCAACGAAGGACAGTTGCTTCTTCCATTGTCTTTTTCTTGCTAGCACACGCGATTGAATGGATTCATTTTTTACTTGCTCTTTCCTTTTTACTGAGATGTGAGTTAATGTATTAGTGTGCGTCCTGGTGCGTCGTTAAACGTGAAAAAAAAACTCAATGAATGTGCAGTAGTAGTTGGCTCATTTGTTTTGTCTTCTTTTATAACCGAACTGGCCATTCACGCGTCGAGTCCAGAATCAATCAACCGACCAATTTGTTGCTTCCACATTTAAAATTTTGCTGAGATTTTGGTTTACCGCTGCAAACTAAATATTGTCAACTTGAATAGGTTGTTCAGTTCAATAGAAATCGAACTGAAGTTGCAGCGTCTAGCAACGAGCAGCGGGCGCACACATCACAAGCGTTGGTCCACCCAGCAAGTGCGAACGATCGCAATCGCATCGCACCCAGCGAACTAGCAGTAGTCTTTTTAACGCCCTTGTAGCAAATTTTGCGTGCTGTCGTCGCAAACTATCTTGTTTACGACAGCATAAAAGTAAACGTTCTGTGGTAGCGAGAGATAGTTTTTCGCAAGCCGTGGCACGGTACACATCGAGAGGAAGGAGAACAACATCATCAGCAGTCGTAGTGAGGCAGCAGCGAAGCTGACCCACCGGCAGTGAAAAGCGGCAACGCCGAGAATAAAAATAGTGTGCGCTCAATGGAGCGCATCAGTCCAGTTTCATCCGTCGAAGAGAAAACATTAAATAGACATAAGAAGAGAAAATGAATAAAGTTTTGTGAAAAGTAAAGTTTCTCCAGTGTTTGCGTCCTATCGCCAAACGTCAAGTCCTCCACCTCCACACAAAAAATAAGAGTTGAATTTAAAAAGAGTTGGTTTTGAGAAAGCCTTTTTCAAGGCTCGTCGAGTGAGAACCGGTTGCTGCTAGCCAAGCTAGTCCAGTCCAACCACGGCGTGGCTTCATGAGGCGAAGCCATAGGTGTCCGGGCCAGTTGCCCTCCTGGGAAGGAACGCAAGGGTTCCTGCTCCCACCCGGCTCGGTTCCCGCTGGGAACGCGAGCACCCTTCATCGACCGGCGCAGTTACAGTCCACTGCAGCCCCAACATATTAATTGGTCCTTCGAGCCGGATAATCAAACGTGTCGAGTATCCGGATGAGTCATCGTTCTGGTGGAAAATTCCATCACTTTTCGTCATCCGACGAAACCGCATCGTTGCTGTGGAGTGTGGAGTGGATGCCGGAGTTAAGAAGCAAAACACGGAGAAAGTAAAACAAGCAAGTGAGTGAAGTAAAAAGACTAAAGTGAACATTGAAAAAACTGAACATTTGTGAGTGAAAAAGTGAACCAAGAGACAAAAAGTGAAGTGTGAAAATGGCATTGAGTAGAACGCCAATCAAGCCGTCCAACAAGGACAAAGAAGAAGAAACTGAAGCGACTTTGAGCATGCTGGTCCACATGCGTGGCATGGCTCAAGGTAACGTCACCCGCATCAAGAACATCTTGAATCAAGCCCAAGCGGAACAAAATGAGCTGAGTCCTGCTCAAGTGAGAGTGTACATGAAGAAGGTGGAAACTTCTTACGCCGAATACCACCAGTTTCATCAACAAGTAGTGGCCAGCCTTCCACTAAACAAGCGAGAGGATCAAGATGCGAAGTATCTCAGCTTCGAAACTTTGCACGAAGAGGTATCCACCATTCTCGAAACCTGGCTCGGGAATCTGACCGCACCTCCACCGAATCAAGTTCAATAAGCGATGCCTTTGGCCATAAACCAACAACCGTTGGTGATTCAGCAGTCCCTTCCTCGTGCCATTCCCACGTTTGACGGGAGGTATGAGAACTGGGGAAAGTTCAAGATTATGTTTCATGACGCTGTGGATCGCACCAACGAAGCACCACGCATAAAGTTGTACCACCTTGAGAAGGCACTCGTTGGTGACGCAGCGGGACTGATCGACGTCAAGACCATCAGCGATGGAAATTACGAGCACGCCTGGCAACTTTTGGATGAACGATTTGAAGAAAAGCGGCGAATGATCGACATTCACATCGCTGGCTTGCTCGGAGCTAAGAAGTTGCCGAAGGAAAATTATCTGGAGCTGAGATCGCTGGTCGAGAATATCAGTGGTCATGTGGAGAATTTGAAATTCCTCAATCAAGAATTCACTGGCGTTTCGGAACTCATCGTCGTCCACCTGATCGCCCGTGCCCTGGATGCTACTACGAAGAAACAGTGGGAATCAACAATAAAGCGAGGAGAACTTCCCACCTACGAGAACACAATCAAGTTTTTGAAGGATCACGTCTCAGTTCTGGAGAGATGTCACGGTTCTAGCGACGAATCTCGATCCCAACGAGCAATAATGAAGCAGCCTGCAGGAAAGAACACCACACCAAAGGCTAACGCTACAACTGCCTCCCCCGCAGCGGAGCAGCGATGTGAAATGTGTGGTGAAGTTCATCCAACGTTCAAGTGCTCGTGGTTCAACAGTCTCACTGTAGGTGACCGGCTGTCCAAAGTCAAGGAGAAAAATGTCTGCTTCAATTGCCTGAGGCGTAGACACGGCGTGAAGAACTGTCCATCGAAGAAATCGTGTTCCAGATGCAGTAAGAGACACCATACATTGCTTCACTTGGAAGGCAGTGTCAATTCGTCGAAGTCTTCAGAAAGCGGTGAAGAGAAGGGATTCCCAGCGAAGCCGAATCCTGCAATTGGAGTTCCGGGTCCAAGCAAGGCCACCGAGTCCACCGTGAAACCTGAGATCCAGCCATCTGTAACAGCACACACCAACAACCCGATGAATCCAGCGAGTCAGGTGGTGTTACTCACTGCCTTGGTCAATGTCGATGACCACCATCAACGCCCTCGTGTGTGCAAAGCCCTGCTAGACTGCGGGTCCCAGGTGAGTTTCATCTCTCAACCATTTGTCACAGCTCTTGGTATTGATGTGGAAGAAGTAAGTGTTCCGATAACAGGCATAGGTAGTATAAGGTCAAATATCAAACAGAAATGTACCGTTAACGTCCACTCCAGATGCAATGATTTCACCTTCGTCTTGAATGGTTTCACCAAAAATTACCGGTCACATTCCGTCTACCAGAATAAATTTGGAAAATTGGGAATTACCTCAAGGTTTGAAACTGGCTGACCCATCATTCCATGAACCCAGCCAAGTTGAAATGCTCATTGGTATGGACTGGTTTAACGATATTATGAAACCAGGGTGCTTGAAATTAAACGATGATCTCCCTAGCCTTCACGATTCTCAGTTGGGATGGTTAGTGGGTGGAAGGCTGCTCGAACGTTCATCTTCAAATCCAGCAATATATTTTTGTGCTGTTAGTGTTGATCCAGTTGAAGAGCTCATGCAGAAATTTTGGGAAATGGAAAGTGTTTCACCAGAGATTGTTCCATCGAGTGAGGAGGAGCGATGTGAATCACAGTTTGTTGCAACCTATCGGCGTGATTAGAGCGGTCGATTTATTCGTCACCTACCATTAAAGGACACCGCTTCTCAGCTGTCAAATTCTCGTTTCATGGCCCTGCGAAGATTCTTCATGCTCGAATCCAAGCTACAACGTTATCCAGATCTGAAAGCCCAGTATGATGCCTTCCTGGACGAATACGAGGAGCTTGGACATTGTCAGGAAGTTAACGAGCGTGATGACCCCCCTGGATTGCTGACGTGGTATCTTCCCCACCACGCTATTCTACGTCCTTCAAATACGACGACCAAATGCCGAGTCGTGTTTGACGCATCTGCAAAGGTTTCCGGGTTGTCACTTAACGATGTGATGATGACAGGAGCTACTGAACAGAGCGATTTGCTGTTCATTGTCCTGCGATTTCGAAAGTTTCGGTACGTTTTGAGCGCAGATATAGCCAAAATGTATCGTCAGATGCTGATAGACCCCGGTTTCACTCCATTACTGCGAATTTTCTGGCGGAAGTCACCTCAGCACCCACTGCGGATACTTGAGCTCAAGACAGTGACATATGGAGCTGCTGCGGCCCCCTTCTTGGCAACGCGGGCCCTTCTTCAATTAGCACGGGATGAACGAGACAAGTTTCCTCTCGCATCGGTAGTCGTGGAGAAGAATTTCTACATCGATGACGCACTTTTTGGCTCCGACGATTTTCAAGAGGCTTGTAAACTCCGAGATCAGCTAATAGGTCTACTGCAGTCTGGTGGGATGCATCTCCATAAGTGGTCATCTAATGACAACAGGCTTTTGTCCTCCATTCCTAACGAAGATAGAGATCGATGTGTTTCACTTGGCGATAGTGGAATCAACGAGATTATTAAAACATTGGGTTTGATGTGGAATCCATCTACTGACGAGTTTCTATTCCGATCGCAATCTCCAGAGATGATTAAAAGACCCACGAAGCGGCAAGTTCTTTCGGAAATCGCCAAGATTTTTGACCCTCTTGGTCTGATTTCTCCGGTGATAGTAGTCGCGAAAATTTTGATGCAGAATTTGTGGATCAGCAAGCTGAAATGGGACGATCCATTGGACGAGAGCCTCATGGACCAATGGAAGAGTTTTTTGACATCGTTACCGACTTCTGAGCAAATTCGCATTCCACGTCAAGTTCTTTCGAGTGAAGCGATATACTACGAGTTGTATGGATTCGCCGATGCCTCGCGAAAGGCCTACGGTGCTTGTGTCTATGTGAGGTCCGTCTTTTCTGATGGCCAAGCATCAATGAGACTAGTCAGTGCTAAGTCCAAAATAGCACCTATTACGCAACTGACAATCCCGAGAAAGGAGTTACAAGGAGCTCTCCTTCTAGCGAGATTGGTCACCAAAGTTGAAGAAGCATTAGAGATGAACTTTACGTCGACGATTCTCTGGTCCGATAGTCAGGTTGTATTGGCGTGGCTAAGCAAGCCACTTGATAGTCTGCAAGTGTTTGTCCGGCACAGAGTTGCAGAAATCACATCTACAAGCCATTTCGTTTGGAAATACGTTCGAACGGACCAGAATCCAGCGGACACTGTGTCTCGAGGACAATCTGCCAAGGAGTTAGCTGAAACCGATGCTTGGTGGAATGGTCCAAAATTCTTCCGCGCCGTCGACTACCATGAAGAGAGGCCTCCAACATTAACGGATTGTGAAATTCCTGAGCTAAAAGTTCAACTAACCGTTTTACCAGTGATGAACTACGACGAGTTTCCTTTGATGACAAGGTACAATTCTTTTCGGAAAACTCAAGGCATTTTGGTTTACATGCTACGATTTACTTCGAACGCTACCCTAATAAACATATACCATACAAGAACAATATTATAGATGGTGTAACCATACCACTTACAATTGGGATGATACCCCGAATTGGTGGTTAGGCACCTCTTATGGTTATTGTTTATGCGGGTAGAACCAAGAAGGAAGATCGATTGCTGCGATTGCTCTCCGCACCTTACCATACCTGAACTTCGAACGGCATCAGATTTCATCGTAGGAGCAGTTCAACATCAGGAGTTTGCCAAAGAGATCCAGTGTATGAGATCGGGAGAGCCCAACCACCGTCTAAATAATTTGAGACCGTTTCTAGACAATGGTTTGCTGCGAGTAGGAGGTTGAATCCGCCATTCCGAACTCCTATTTGAAGTGAAGCATCAATTGATATTGCCTGACAAGAGTCCGATTGTTCGTGGATTGATCGCCGACTGCCATCGAGAAAATCTACACACCGGATGCAGCAGCGTGCAATAACTTTTGCGACAACAGTTCTGGTTGATCAACGCGAGATCTACCGTCACTTGCGAGGTTGCGTCACTTGCTTCCGAACGAAACCCACAACGATTGATCAGCAGATGGGAGATTTACCGTCTTCCTGTATTACTCCTGCACAAGCTTTCGAGAGGGTTGGACTCGGCTTTGCGGGTCCAATTTATGTTAAACAGTCAGTACGGAAAGCCACTCCAGTGAAGGGTTACATCTGTGTATTTATTTGTATGGTCACAAAAGCCATGCATTTGGAAGCAGTCGAAGATTTATCAGCAGATTCGTTCCTCGCTGCATTTCAGCGCTTTGTGTCCAGACGAGGAATCCCGAACGAGGTATATAGCGACAACGGAACGAATTTCATCAGCGCAAGATCAGCACTACGAGATTTGTATCGGCTCTTCAAGGAGGAAGCCACCCAGAAACAGATATTCGAGTATTGCCAAGCAAAGCAGATCAATTGGAGACCGATTCCCCCAAACGCCCCACACTTCGGTGGACTTTGGGAGGCAGGAGTGAAGAGCGTGAAGACAGTGCTAAAGAAGGTATACCAGTCAACCTCATTAACATTATTCGAGCTTTCCACCCTGTTATGCCAGATTGAGGCTATCTTGAACTCGAGACCGTTGTATTCCCTATCAAGTGACCCAACGGAACAAGAAGTGCTGACTCCTGGTCATTTCATTATCAACCGTCCACTTTTGGCTGTTCCCGAACCATCAGTATTGGATATTTCGACGAACCGATTGTCTCACTGGCAGCGCATTCAACAGTTACGTGAGCACTTCTGGAAGCGTTGGTCGAGAGAGTATATCGCCGAACTGCAAGTGAGAGGCAAGTGGACTAAACAGATGGCGAACGTTCAACCAGGAATGATTGTTGTACTGAATAAAGACCACCTTCCTCCTCAATGTTGGAGACTAGGCCGAGTAGTGAACGTCTACCCCGGCGCGGACGATTTGGTAAGAGTGGTAGATGTTCTGACGAAGACAGGTACATTCAAACGACCAATACACAAACTTGCACCTTTGCCTATAGCCGATAATGACCTTACTTCTGCAACTTCCACTTTTTGCCTGGGGGACTATGTTCAGTTCAATAGAAATCGAACTGAAGTTGCAGCGTCTAGCAACGAGCAGCGGGCGCACACATCACAAGCGTTGGTCCACCCAGCAAGTGCGAACGAGCGCACATAAGTCATTTTCGATTGCATCGCACCCAGCGAGCAACGCCCTTGTAGCAAATTTTGCGTGCTGTCGTCGCAAACTATCTTGTTTACGACAGCATAAAAGTAAACGTTCTGTGGTAGCGAGAGATAGTTTTTCGCAAGCCGTGGCACGGTACATATCGAGAGGAAGGAGAACAACATCATCAACAGTCGTAGTGAGGAGGCAGCGAAGCTGACCCACCGGCAGTGAAAAGCGGCAACGCCGAGAATAAAAATAGTGTGCGCTCAATGGAGCGCATCAGTCCAGTTTCATCCGTCGAAGAGAAAACATTAAATAGACATAAGAAGAGAAAATGAATAAAGTTTTGTGAAAAGTAAAGTTTCTCCAGTGTTTGCGTCCTATCGCCGAACGTCCAGTCCTCCACCTCCACACAAAAAATAAGAGTTGAATTTAAAAAGAGCTGGTTTTGAGAAAGCCTTTTTCAAGGCTCATCGAGTGAGAACCGGTTGCTGCTAGCCAAGCTAGTCCAGTCCAACCACGGCGTGGCTTCATGAGGCGAAACCATAGGTGTCCGGGCCAGTTGCCCTCCTGGGAAGGAACGCAAGAGTTCCTGCTCCCACTCGGTTCGGTTCCCGCTGGGAACGCGAGCACCCTTCATCGACCGGCGCAGTTACAGTCCACTGCAGCCCCAACAAGGTAAAGTATTCAATAAATTTAAAATAGTTACAGAAAAGAACAAGATTATGTTGTACTTTATAGACGGCCTCACCATGGAAAAGAAACGCAAGTATTCCGAGGATTATATGAAATTCGGTTTCACAACTTTAATAGTTAATGGCGTCGATAAGCCACAGTGCGTGCTTTGTGGCGTTATGTTGAGTGTTAAATCAATGAAGCCATCAAAATTGAAACGGCATTTGGATACCAAGCATGCCGAGCATAGTACTAAGGATGTGGACTTTTTTCGGCGTCATGAAGCTGGCTTGAAACGGCAGAGATTCGATGCCACTGGCACTGGCAGCATTCAACAACAAAACACAGCAGTAGTGCAGGCGTCATATGAGACAGCACTGGAAATCGCTAAAAACAAAAAACCTCATGTTGGTGTTTGTGAAGTACGTATGCTCTGCTGGCAATTAAAGGAGGAGTTTATTTTCTGTTGTGACTTGGAAACTACTACCAAAAGTGATGATATCATGGCTAAAATCAAGGCGTTTTTTGAATTTGGTGACTTGCAGTGGAAAAAACTTTGTGGGGTTTGCACCGATGGAGCTCCTGCTATGCTTGGCAAGAAATCTGGATTTCAGAAGAAGGTCAAGGAGCTTGCCCCACATGCCGCAGGTGTCCATTGCATGATCCATCGATATGCTCTTGCCAGCAAGACGGTGCCGGAAGGGTTATTGAAAGTACTGGAATTGGTCATAAACCCAAGTAACAGCACTTGTCATATTCATATTAATAATACACGTTTTAGACTATGCTCATGTTTTTTTTCTAACATCAATAACTTAATTTCATACACGCATATAACCGAAAAAGCGCAATAAATGTGGCATTTTTGAACATCTTTTAGGTCATACCAGATGTTTTGTAGAACATCCATAAGACAAATATTCTGTTCTATGGATGCTTCCAACAGCGTGCTTATAACATAATGATATGTTTTGTCAAAGCAAGCACGGTATGAACAAAGTAAAAAAAAAATACAAACAAGATTTTTAATGGCGAACCGATATCGTAGCTAATGGTATTTTACGCGTTAGAGATGATTGTTTATAACTTTTTCAAATAAGAAACTAAAAGTACTTTACGCATGGAAGTTGTATCAAAATTGTATTTGCGGCTCAAGGTTAACAGTGCAACTTTCCGTTTTACCTTCCCTAATTTCATGCGCCATCGATTGGATTAAAAAACGTAGAAGGTACCCCGAATAAATTATTGAATTTTAGTGAGATTTCTTTTGGAATTCACAAAAACCAACATGGCGGTTTTCCAAGTTTACAGTCGTACAGTAAATTCTAAATGAAGTACGTTTGACTCAAATCAGTCAAAAGTATAGATACTCAAAAGTGAGTAAAGATAGTTCGTAGTGGTAAGATGACAAACAGTCACTGATGTTTTCAAGAAGTAAAATTTAAGTTGATCGAACAAAAATAGAACAAAAATTTGTTCGCTGTTCTGGTGCCACGTTTGAACCGAATATGTGTGGAAAAACATCCTCAAAACTTTTTCAAGACCAGACATGTTTGGTATTTATCCTCACGACTTTTTTACAACAAACTTTTTATATTCTTGTTAAAGAAGATGTTTCTGGTGTTGCTCGGGAAGATTGTTTACTATGTTAAGTCTGGAGCCCTGAATACACGTTTATTCAAGGAACTCTGCAGGGAAATGAACTCAGATCATGAGGTTCTTCTTTTCTACACTTCCGTACGCTGGTTGTCGAAGGGTAATGTACTCAACCGTGTTTTCGAGTTGAAGGATGAGATCCAAACGTTTTTGAAAGCTCAAGGGAAAAATGATTTCCTTGCACATTTTAATGAAGGAGACTTTGTTGATGTTTTTGAGCATCTGCATTTGCTGAATTTGAAACTTTAGGGCAAACAATCCAATTTTGTTCACTTCCAAGATCATCTTCATGCATTCGCGGAAAAACTAAAAAATTGGCGCCAAAAAGTTGAGATGGGAAATGTTGCCATGTTTGATCGTCTGTGCAATATGACCGATAAAGGAGCAAGCGAGCTGACTTCGGCTCTCCAAACAGAAATTATTGCACATTTGGATTCACTGGAGCAGCAATTTGAGAAGTATTTCCCCGAGTTGAAGCAAGAAGTAGCTGCTTTAGTACGCAACTCTTTTTCATCTTCATTGGATGTGGCTAGCCTTCCAGATAAGATACAGGATGAATACTTGGACCTGAAAAACGATTCTTCGTCTCGCGATTTGTTTAACGAAAAGGAACTGAGCCAGTTCTGGTGTGCTATGTATGGTTCGTACCCCAAAGTTTCCATGGAGGCATTGAAGATCCTAATCCCATTCGTGTCAACATACCTTTGTGAAAGCGGATTTTCAACTCTACTTCAAATCAAAACGAAGACAAGAAGCAGACTGAACGTTGAAGTTAACATGAGATTGGCGTTGTCTCAAACACAGCCCCGAATTTCAAACCTAGTGTCCCAAATCCAGGCGCAGAAATCACACTGAGAGTGTTTTTCCCTGGTTATAACATAAAATGTCGTAATAAATCAAAAAGATCGTAGATTGATGTATTTCTTTATTTTTTATCGCATCATAATCACATTAGTTTTCCAAGGGGGTCGCGAGCCCAAAAAGGTTGGGAACCACTGTTCTAAGAGTAATAGTTTCGACGCTATTTATAAGTATATATAATTTTTTGCGATTTTTTTTTTGGAGATTTGTAAAAAAATATGTGCAAAACATATGATTATTACCAAAATAACGTCAACAAAAAAATATATTACATGTGTAGCTTAATGCCAAAAAAAAAAGAAGAAAATAAGGGCTCAATGGTGAAAATCGGTTGAAAAATGGTGAAGTTAAGCTGGTTTTTGGAAAAAATGCAGAAATGCGGAAAAAAAACAGAAATTCGAAAGAAATACGTCCATCTCTCTCTATCACACATACACACACACACACACACACACACACACACACACACACACCGTTTTTTTTTTCATTAGCACTATAGGCAAATTTCTTTAAAATAAGTTTATTAAAACTTAAAAATGATTCAAACTTGAGCTTCGTCGTTTATACGTCGTTTTGGTTTCTCTAACTAGAAACCAACAGTATTCACCCAGCATTGATTCGTCCCAAAAGCCTTGATATCGTCGTTCTATTTGCTTCATTTGTTGGTGGAATCGTTCACCGTGCTCATCACTTTCGTCGCCAAGATTCGATGGGAAGAAATCCAAATGTGAGTGGAGGAAATGGATTTTCAATGACATGTTCACACCTATAGTCATGAGGAGCAAGGAGTTATAAACTATGTACATGAAACATGGGTAATTTGATAAATTAATTTTAGATTTAATATTACCTATTTTCTTATAGTTTTCCAGCAAATTCTCAATAACTTCAACATGATCCGCACTTTTAGTGTTTCCTGGAAAATTCGTAACAACTATAGACTGTTCCAGAAAGTATGAGCACACTTTCAAACTAACAAAAAAGCCATGTTTTTTTTAGTTTTAATAATTTTATTTGGCAAATCATATTTGTATTTGTGTTTTATATGATATTTTACTCTCGTTTAATCAAAATATTTAATCATAGCCAAGACTCCTAACTTTTCCTCGACCCATGACCCATAAGCTTCTGCACAGTGGTACTTCCCACCATTTTCACCACTTTTGGCCAATGTTTTTAAAATTTTTGGATGTCGTCCGCTGGTTTTATGAATTTTCGAAACTTTGTTTTGGTTAAAGCCCAAAGTGTCTCGATTGGCCGTGCCTCCGGGCAGTTCGGCGGATTCATGTCTTTCGGCACGAAACATACATTTTGACTTTTGTACCATTCTAAAATAATGACATGACGCCAAATCAGGCCAAAACACTACTTGACCTTCGTGCTGCCTGATCATCGGCAATAATTGCTTCTGGAGACATTCCTTAACGTATTTCTGAGTGTTCATCGTCTCCGTTGTGATGTACGGACTAGATGTTTTACCACACTCGCGTATTGCCTGCCAAACCATAACCTTCTTATCGAATTTTTCGGTAAAAATTGCCTTCTCCGTTTCGGGGATGTCTTTGTCTTCGCTTACAGTATAGAATTGTGGTCCGGGAAGCGTTTTGTAATCTAGTTTCACATACGTTTCATCGTCCATTATTATACACCCAGAATTTCTACACCATAACGAATCGTAGTGTTTCACGGACGCGGCCTGTTTTGGGCTCCTTTTGGGTTTTTTTCTGCTTCCGGTATGTTTTTAGCCCAAGTTTTTCTTTGGCACGCATGACGTTACTCGACGAGGTCCCTAGTTTTTTCGCAACATCCCGAACGGAAGTCGCTTGTTTTCGCTTGTAGGCATCCCTGATCTTTTTATCGATATCCGGACTAATAGGACCGGATTTACGACCACTCTTCGGTGCATCTTCAAACGTACACTGTTCTCTATATTTTGGAATCGCAGATCGTACCGCTTCGATGCTTACACCCTCTTCCTTGGCCAATTTTCTCAAGGAGAGTCCGCTTACAGTGCACCATTTGTGCACGATACTTTTTCGTTGTTCCGGAGTAAGACCGCACATTTTGATAGGTAACACAAAACTGAGTACTTTTTTAATGATATGTCATTCAGAAATGTGCAAACAAAAGGACGCAGCCAAAAGATGGTGAAATATTTCATTATATTCAAAGTGACCGTTAAAATAAGGTGTGCTTATACTTTCTGGAACAGTCGTTAGTCGAAATGATTTCCACGCTTCTTGCTCATAAGGACCTAAAACTGCGAAGAAATGTTTGTCCTCAATCTTTTTTTTTATTTGAGGACCCACGAAAACACCTTCCTCAATCTTCGCATCCGATATGTTTGGGAATACTGATTTCAGATATTCAAATGCAGGTCCATCATTTTCCAACGCTTTTACAATATTCTTGAAGAGTCCATGTTTTATATGTAACGGTGGGAGAATAATTTGATCTTTATCCACGAGAGGAACACATTTCACGTTTTTTTTCCCAAGAGTCAAACTTGTCCTCCATGGCCAGACTTTTTAAACGTAATGCTCCTTACGTGCACAACTGTCCCATTTACAAAGAAAGCACATGTATTTTGTGTACCCCTGTTGTAACCCAGTCAACATGGCAACAACCTTAAGATCGGAGCAAATCTTCCAAGAGTGTTGCTTATAATTTATCAAATTCAGCAGCAGTGCCATTGATTCATACGATTCTTTCATGTTAACAGCATGAGCCAGCGGTATCGAGGGTTTCCTGTTTCCTTGATGCAGTATAACAGCCTTCAAACTCAGTTTACTGCTGTCGATAAACAAACGCTGATGGGTTCTGAAAATTGAGCGGGGGTGTTGGAATGGTCAATATCCTGTCCCTTATACATTGGGCTCCATCGATCAACCAACAGTAAGCTGTCATCGAACGTCTGGACTGTATGTTAAGTATCATTCTTTTACTCTCCATTCCATGTTGACATTTTACAAGAGAAACTCGTGTATTAATTAAAACTAGGTTTCGTCTGAAGTTATGTTGTACGTTTTAATTCAACTCCATTTATCACTGCCCGGATTCCCATTACTTTATCCAATTACAATCGTTCTACTAATACGCTCGTAAACGTGTTTTTTAAACATGTGTTTAAAAAAAGTTAAAACACGAAGCTTGACATCACTAATTCTCAGCTGCTGCTTATGAATACCCTACGAACAGAGAGTCACCTGTTCCCGATATCATCCCGCGCATCTGGTCCCAATTTGAGCCAAATCAACATGTGCCCATTTCCATAGTTGGGTTGAGTTTGAATTACGAAATCATCATAATTGTATGGAGAAATATCACGGTTCTATATAATATTTTATTTGAGATGGCATTGTTAGCATCCAAGTAACGTTAAGTCTGAGATTTTTACACGAAATTCTATGATTAACAACTTTGTTGTACCGCCAAAGGGCCTAACAAACTAATGCACAAACTTTTGTTTTTAATAATTTAGTATGACAGAATTGTTTGTTCCTTTGCCGCTATCAGAAATTATGGCTAGACTACACGAAGTGTTTCTTCCACAAGGAGCAGTGGCTATGTTGGGTCTATGTCTTTGGACTATATTCGTTGCAAAATGAAAATTTTGAAACTTTTCAGCAATTATTTTCGGCCCATGAAGAGATTCTTCTTTAATTGAGCAATATGGGAGAAATAATTTCACCCGAAGATCAATTAAACTCCCTACTTCAAGTGATTCCAGAGAAATATAGGCATATCTTGGGAGCACTTTCTGATTTGAGGAAAGACGATCTAATGAAAATGTCTCTTCGGCAGGTAAAACGAATTTTCTTTGAAGAAAATATGAAGAGTGCAAGGCAGAGTACTAAAAGAACTATGAGAAACACATGACGTGCTTCAGATGTGAAAAAATTGGCCATCGGAAGCAAAACTTTTTGGCACCATGTAAAATTTGGCACTATTATCCGTAGTTGGTGGTTCTTCATCGTCCAAGATGTGCGGAGTATCATCACGCGTTGCTGCCAAAAATATAGCAGTTGATCATATCACATCCGAATCCTCGACACTTCTGGCGCCCGGAAGTCAAGAAACGGCACCATTGCCATTCGTGTCCAAAATTGATTGTCCTCTTATGATCTCTCTGATTCCTTCGACTCCCAGGACTGAAGGGTTGTGTCCGAATCGAACTTATGATAAAGTTTCACTGATGATCACGATCGACTGTGCGCATCAGAACCAAGTATCACCGAGAGTAGTAACAGTGGAAAGTCAGTCATCCTACAGACACTGTAACGCCCAACGTGGAACGTAACCAAGAAACGATGCCGTGACTGTGCCTCGCCAGAATGGAGATTTTATGGTGCGCATCTCACTGGAAAAGATTGAACTCCATATGAATTGTGGTTTGGTTTCACACCTATTGTTAACAAACTTAAAGTGTTTGGATGCATTGCATATTCTCTTGTTAACAATGAACATAGAAACAAACTGGAAAAACGCAATACACATAATGGTTACAGACTATGGGACAGTAATGAACAAAAGATTATCATTTCCAGAGATGTTGTTTGTGATGAGACCAAGTCATACTTTCAAAAGGAGACTGAAGTTCCTCTGGCGAAAGTAAACGAGTTTCCTGTATATAATGACATGACAAAGAATCCAGAGTTAGTTGAGCAAGTTGTCTCGGATTCCGACTCAGATGAGGAATTTCAAGAAGCATTAGGGTCTGAAAGTGAAGATATTGATAACCATAGGCGAAGAAGCAATAGGAAACGTCACCCACCAAGATGTTTGACTGATTATGAGTATTATAATATCAGAAGATATTCAGAGGATATCCCACAGAAAATTCATGCGTTAATGAAAAGGGATGATCTGGGGGAATGGAAGAAGGCAATACATGAAGAATTGAAGGCCTTAAATAATAATAAAACTTCGACAATAGTTCAGTCAGTACCTAATGGAAGAAAACCCATCAACTCCACGTAGATTTTTTCAATCGTTTTCAAAAGGAGAAGCAAGCTCCACACGATATAAAGCTAGATTTGTTGCTAAAGGATACACTCAAAATCCAAAAACAGATTATGTTGAAACATTTGCACCTGTGGCAAAAATGTCTACTATACGTACCCTGTTGTCAGTTGCAGTTCAATACGATTTACACATCCCCAGAAAGACGTAAAAACTGTCTTTCTGCCTATTGAAGGAAGAAATTTACATGACACTACCACCAAGAGAGGATGGTGTAGTCCACACATGCCAACTCAGCAAATGTTTGTATGGTCTCAAGCAAGCCATTCGAAGCTGGAATGAAATATTTGACAAAATTATCACCAAAATAGGTTTTGCAAGATTGCGATCCAATTCTTGTGTATAATTCTTTAAAGATGAGAACATCTACCTGGTTCTTTATGTAGATGACATGTTAATTTTTGAGAAGGAACTGAATAGCATAAAATGGATCAAAGAATCCCTTTCTAAACATTTTCAAATGAAGGACTTGGGCAGTGTGAGAGAGAGAGGGAGTTCAATACATCCGTCAGAAAATGGACATATATTCCATTCAAGTATTGCTCTAATGCTAAACTTAGAGGCAATGCGAAAAAAAATTTAACGGGCTAATGTTATAGGTGATTTTAAGCAGCCATTTCATGATGGTTTGATGAAGGAGATTCTAAAATTTTTAACGGTAAGGTATACGCTAAGGCGTTTTCAGCGGTGTTCTATTATTTTGGTCTAGTTTTATAACAGTTCCAAAAATATAGACCACCAAAAATAGATAAACTATTTTCCATTTTCACCGCCATTGTTCTAAATTTTGTAAGATGACGTCCATGTGTGTGTTTTGTTTTGGAACTCCGCCTACTTCGTTTGGATTTGGTTTGTGTTGATTCAACTCGTTCGACATTTCGAAATAATTCTAAAAAGTTTCCGAGATTCACGAGTCAAAGGTGCCGATTCCTGTTGGCGCTGGGTGAATATTAAGATGAATGATTGGTTCCAGATAGTGAAGGTTATTCCGAGAGTCAAAGTGTCGCTGTTTTATGGTAGACGATGTGGAGGATTTCCATGGAAATTTCCTTTTTAGGAGGAAGCTCTCATACGCGTAACTATGAATGTTTGACAGGATGAGAGTACGGAACTAGCTGACATAAAGGATCGGTATTGAGCTGGGTAATCTGTCGCTCCAGTTCAACTCTATTTTAACAACGATTTCGGGCCTGAATAAAGCATTCCAACCGGCTGAAAACCCTGAAACTCCATTGCTAACAGGTTTCCTACGACAGGACTCTCTACAAGTCCTAATGCAAAAAGTTCGCGTTTCTTAGTCAGTTGAGCATCGCGTCCTCAATTAATACACTTGTTCGGAACGAAAGTATTAAAAGGAAACGAACTTCCATGGTTTCTCGCAGATGATCATCAAAAACCCATCAGAATATATTCCATCAGTTTCGCGAAACGATACAGTAAGTGGAATAAAAGTCTGGAAACGCCGGAAGACGATGTTGAAATCAAAATGTTCCGAACAACTAGACAGGATGTTGAGACGTTCATTATAACATAACTTATTCATCTTCCCGATTGGCACCGGGGGAAGTGGAGATGATGAATCAGGGTTACTGACATTTGCATCGTACGCCCCCATTCCCCCCTCCCTCTTGGAAGATAACGGAAAAAAAAAAAAAGAGCGGGCACTCGGAAGAAACCAATGCTGTGTGGGGAGGAGAGTTGTGGGGGGGGGGGGGGGGGGGTTTTTTTTTTTTTTTTTTAACTCTTTATTTGTTCCAAATTTATTCATATTTACATTTCATGTTAATCTAGGTGCTCCAGCTACTACCGTAACGTATCAACCTTAATTGTTAAAATATGTATCTAATTTTGTTTACATTGTTCATGCCTTAGCAGTTCAGTATTTTAAACAGGTTTTTATTCCTGCGTGTCAGTATAACAATAATAATCTTAAAACTAAAAACAAACTAAAATTAATCTTAACTAAGCATAAAGGGAATTAATCTTTGCAATAGAAGATTGCAACGATTTTTGTCTGAAATTATTAATTATTTTGTTGGACATTTGTTCTAAAGTCTCAACATTCGAAATTCTATGTACTTCGTTAGTACTGTACCAAGAAGGCAGCTTCAAAATCATCTTCAGAACTTTGTTCTGAATCCTTTGAAGTATTTTTTTCCTGGTAGCACAACAACTAGACCATATTGGAACAGCATAAAGCATGGCCGGTCTAAAAATTTGTTTAAATATTAGTAGTTTGTTCTTCAGGCATAGTTTGGATTTTCTGTTTATAAGAGGATATAAACATTTTATATATTTATTACATTTGGCTTGAATGCCTTCAATGTGATTTTTAAAATTTAATTTTTGATCAAGTAATAGACCAAGGTATTTCACTTCGCTTGACCAGGAAATTGGAACACCGCTCATAGTAACGATGTGATTACTACTAGGTTTCAAAAAAGAAGCTCTAGGTTTATGTGGGAATATTATTAGTTGAGTTTTGGAAGCGTTGGGAGAAATCTTCCATTTCTGTAAATAAGAAGAGAAAATGTCCAAACTTTTCTGCAGTCTCCTGCAAATGACACGAAGACTTCTTCCTTTAGCGGAGATGCCTGTGTCATCAGCAAACAAGGATTTCTGACAACCCTGAGGCAAATCAGGGAGGTCGGAAGTAAAAATGTTATATAGTATCGGCCCAAGAATGCTACCCTGAGGAACTCCAGCTCTAACAGGTAGTCGATCAGATTTGGAATTCTGATAATTTACCTGCAGAGTTCTGTCAGTTAAATAATTTTGAATTAATTGTATAATATAGAGCGGAAAATTAAAGTTTTTCAATTTAGTAATCAAACCTTCATGCCAAACACTGTCGAATGCTTTTTCTATGTCTAGAAGAGCAACTCCAGTTGAGCAGCCTTCAGATTTGTTTGAACGAATTAAATTAGTAACTCTCAAAAGTTGATGAGTAGTTGAATGGCCATGGCGAAATCCAAATTGCTCATCTGCAAAAATTGAGTTTGTATTGATGTGAAGCATCATTCTATTCAAAATTAGCTTTTCAAAAAGTTTACTGATTGAAGGAAGTAAACTTATTGGTCTGTAGCTAGAAGCTTCAGCTGGATCTTTCTCGGGCTTCAAAATTGGAACAACTTTGGCATTTTTCCATTTGCCAGGAAAGTATGACAAATGAAAACATTTATTAAATAATTTTACCATGAAAGACAAGGTACTCACTGGGAGTTTTTTGATGAGTATATAGAAAATTCCATCATCACCTGGAGCCTTCATATTTTTTAACTTTTTAGTTATAGTTTTTACTTCATCCAAATCAGTACCCCAGGATTCATCAAAAATATTTTCCCTTGAGGAAATATTCAGATAATCAAGAGAAACCTGATTCTCAATAGGACTAGTAAGACCCAAACTGAAATTATGGGAACTCTCAAACTGCTCAGCAAGTTTTTGAGCTTTTTCCACATTTGTTAGCAATATTTTATCACCTTCTTTGAGCGCTGGAATAGGCTTTTGAGGTTTCTTTAAAATTTTGGAGAGTTTCCAAAAAGGTTTGGAACTCGGCTCTAATTTTGACACATTATTTTCGAATTGTTTGTTCCTCAGGGCAGAGAAGCGTTTTTTAATTTGTTTTTGCAAATCTCGCCAGATAACTTTCATGGCGGGATCGCGTGTTCTTTGATATTGTCTTCTACGGATATTTTTCAGACGGATCAAAAGCTGAAGATCGTCGTCTATTATAATTGTATTGAACTTTACCTCGCATTTTGGAACTGAGACAGCTCTTGCTTCAACTATGGAAGTAGTCAGAGAGTCAAGAGCATTATCGATATCATTTTTAGTTTCCAAAGGAATATTAGGATCAAAGTTATATTCCATGAATGTTTGATATTGGTTCCAATCAGCTCTATGATAATTGAAAGTAGAACTGTTGGGATTAGAAATTATTTCTTGAGATATTTCAAAAGTTACTGGAAGGTGATCCGAACCGAAGTCAGCATGGGTAACCAATTGGCTACAAAGTTGACATGAATCAGTTAAGACCAAATCAATAGTTGAGGGATTTCTGGCAGAAGAAAAGCAAGTTGGGCTGTTTGGGTATTGGATAGTGTAATAACCCGCAGAACAATTATCAAATAGTATATTACCATTGGAATTACTTTGAGCATTATTCCACGATCGGTGTTTTGCATTAAAATCACCAATAATGAAGAATTTTGACCTATTACGGGTAAGCTTCTGTAGGTCACCCTTGAGAAGATTCTTTTGCTGACCTACGCATTGGAATGGTAAATAGGCAGCTAATAGTGTAAGTTGACCAAATTTTGTTTCAACAGAAACCCCCAAAGTTTCAAAAAGTATTTAACATTCCATTAATCATATCGATTAATGATTTCTGTAAAAAATCCATTTTTGGAGCGGTTATGCTACCTAAGTCAAAATCTTCAACATTTCTGGTAGAATTTTGGTTTCTACCGGCTGTAACGGCAGCGTAGGAAGCTCCATTACCGAGCTGTACATTGCTACCAGCAGGTAAGAATTGAGCATTGAAAACTTGTGCTCTGTTTGTACTTACGGGTACATTTGTACTTCGCTGACCATTGTTAACAGCAGATAGCAGTGGAAAATTTGACGGTTGGGCATTGATCGTACCTTCCGGTACGAATGTTGGATTTCCTCCTCGATGACCGTTGTTAACAGCCGAGGAATAATTACCTAGTCGGGAACGTGAAGCGGTCCCTACCTGATGCTTAGCACGAAAATTCAAGATCGCTTTGCGAGTCTTGCATTCCCAAAAATTGGATTTGTGGTCCACCACAATTCGCACATTAAAAATTTTTGGGATCCTTCACAGGACAGTTGTCCTTGGCGTGAGAGGAATCGCCACAATGCATGCATTTGGCATCCATGTGACAATTTTTCGTCCCGTGACCCCATCCCTGGCATTTACGGCACTGGGTGAGGTGTTGAGAATTTCCTCCAGTCTTCCTGAAGTGTTCCCACTTCACTCTGACATGGAGCATAAGGCTGGCTTTTTCCAATGCCTTGAGGTTATTCAGTTCATTTGATTTAAAATGAACTAAATAAAAATCGTTAGAAATCCCATTGCGAGAATCGCCAGGTTGGGATTTCTTTTTCATCTTTATCACTTGAACTGGTGTAACTCCAAGCAATTTAATAATTTCTTGTCTGATCTCATCCAGGGATTCACCACTGGCTAGACCTTTTAAGACCACCTTGAACAGACGTTCAGTTTTGGTGTCATGTGTAAAGAATTTGATGCCTCTTTGAGCAAGATACTCCACGAGAAGTTTAAATCCGATCAAGGTTTCAGCCAATACACGGCATTCACCCCGACGACCAATTTGAAAGGAAAATTTAGAATCTTTTATGAAATTCGTGAGTTCCTTACGGAGCCCATGAAAATCAGATGTTGTTACCACAATAGGTGGAACCTTTTCTTTCCCTGCATTAATTCGGGAATGCTTCGAAGATTTTTGCCTGACTGATGGATCATTCTCATCATCAGTAAGAATATCGAATTGATTGCTCAAATCAATATTGTTAGAAGGGGAATCCAGAGATTGTCCCTTTCTTTTGCGTTTAGGCGCCATTTTCTCCAAAATGATTAGAATTTATACGTTTTCTCCTAATCAACTTCCAAGCAGATTCTACAAGAATCCGAAGGGTCAAAGAGGAATTTTCCAAATCGATATCCAAGTCGGATTACCTCGCGTAGGGTCCAGACAAGGATCGAAAAGGAATAAGGGTAAAAAATAAAAATTGTGCAGGTAATGTTAAGCACTGAAAAGTGCTGTTTGATTTTGTTATAGCTTTAGGTAGCAAAAATACTTCCTTCAGCAAAAGAAAATAGAACCGCACGGCATGAGAGCTCGATGCGGACTGTGGAGTGAGCGAGGTTGGTTTATGCTATTCTTGCTTTACTTTCTTCACCCTCGATTCATCATCAACGTTCGTTTCAAGCAAACGGATCGAGTACGAAGTGGATCGGAGGTGACGAGATTCGAACGAATCGTAGCGATCGAAGCGATGCGATCGTAGTGAACCGATCGAAGCGATGAGAACGGTGCAATGCGATCTAATCTGGTGCTGGAAATACTTCTCTCACGGTGGTTTTGTGACGGGATGTTTTATGATCAGCTGATTTGTCGTTCATGGCAGTGTTCATGTGTGTGCTTCCTACGGCTGTCAGAAGCAATATCGATAACATCAGAACAACCTCGTAATGTTGTTCTGATGTTATTGTTTCATGTAAGGTTAAACCAGCAATAAACGACTAGCTGTAATTAATATTGCCCTTATGTTGTAAGTTATTTGAACGAAGTGTTGGAAGAATTTGCGACAACAGCTCACAACATTACGGCCTATCATTACCGTTAGGTATAACGCATTAAGAAATTGATATCGTCAGTCGTTTTTTTTTTTCAATTTTATCAAACTGCAGCAACATATATTCCGAAAACTATTCGCAATCGTCAATCAGAAGTGAAATCAATAAAGTAATCGTCGCGGACAAGTAAAATTAAAATGAACCGTGGTTAATTGAAAGAAAAATTGTGTGATGTGGTGGAGGTAAAATCAGATGCTGGAGGTGCAACTGTTTATCGGTGCCTTGCGGATATTAACCCAGAACGCACCTATCAGTAAGAAAAAAAAAATATCCGGCGAATTTTACACGGCATATCATTGCATGCCATAAAGATGTTGCTCAACGGTTGAACTTGATAGTGACCAGTGCTGAGGTCGAACAAACTCCTGCAAAGCGGATTCGGCCGTCACCGCCGTCGAAAATATCCGTGGAAAGTAACAGGAAACAAATGCTTCTGGGAACATTTCTGCTGGTTACAGAACATAATCTGCCAATAAGATTTCTACAGTGGCAAGGTATACAGTTACTGGCTGGGCCCTCGTGGAAGGTGTGTGGGCTTACAATAACTAGGAACACATTGCCGACATTATTTGCTAGAGCTGCTGAAATTATGAAAGAAAAGTTCCAGAATAAGCTCGTGTGTCTGAAAGTTGATTCAGCAACCAGACATGGAAAATCCATTTTTGGGATCAACTTGACCTAAGCGGGTGATGACGGCAATATTCAAATCTTCAAAATTATGTATAGTATCAGAGTTATTTATAGAATTCTGGCGAGTTCTCAAATGTGAAATTATCACAGAAGAAGGCATTTTATATATTTGTTAGGTACTCATGATGAACCTATTTCGATTTATTAACGGTTCACGATTTTGTTTCGAAAAGCACATAAATCTTTTATATCTTAAATGGATGGTTATGTCTAAGAAATTTCGAACTCTTTTTCTGATTTTTGTTGGTTTTCAAAAGTTGGGATATTGAAAATACATTGTGGATGAAATTGCATAGTCAGTTCAAGATCATTTTTTAAAAAACGCTGAGCTAATTATAATTATTAATGAACAACCGATGATAATTTTATAAATAACCAATAATATCCTGAAAACTAACATTTCTTCATTGTATTTTTGGGATATTTTGTTCCAATCAGATCTTGTAAAAAAAATATATGGAATATCTGTTACAGTAATACTCTTTTTCGAAGATAATTTTGTATGAACAAGAACGTAATGTAGGGTGGGGATTTGGTTCCAGTTATAAGATTTAATGATCGAAAGTGTTTTAACTTGTTTGACCTTAACATTACCAATTAATTGCTATTTAGACTTCTATTACTTTTCCATTAAAAAATATTTTTAAATACTTCTTGAAAATGTTATTTATTTCTTATTGCTTCAAATAAAGCGGCGCATGAAATGTTAGATCGCCAGACAAAAGAAAATTTAACGCGTGTAATCGACGAAGAAATCAGATCGTTTGGCCTCGAGTATAATCAAATTCTAACTATAACGTCTGATAATGGATAAAACATGTTGTCAACTGTCCTGGAAATGAAGAAACTCTTTGTTCCAGGCGTAACAGCGCCTTTGGCAAAAATTCTATGTAAAGAGAATGCATTGATTCGTATCATGACAGAAGATGCTGAAGCGGATAGCGATGAGGAAAATGTGGATGATTTTAAAGAGGGGAGCAGGAAGAGCTCGACGATGTTCTTATACAAGACCAGGATATATTACCGGAGAACGATGATTTTACTGTAGGTTATGAAGAAATTTACAGAAGTACTATCGATATTAATTACAACAACAAAAATGCTTCACGTGACGTTTATAGTAACAGCTCAGCGTAGGACAACTCAAACAAATCTCAAGTAATTCATGATTAGGGCCTAAAAGCCATTTGTAAACAATGACTTTAAACCTTAGTCTTTCACGAATCACGAGAATCCCACTATATCCTGCTAGTCAATGTGGTAGAACTAGCATTCTTCTACCAAATGCTGCTTTCATTTCACGAGAGTGATTTAAGATTCCATAGAAATCGACATTTAAAGTCATTGTTTACAAATGGCTTTTAGGCCCTTAACATGAATTGCTCGAGAAATATGCATATTCGTAATCATTCAACAAGGGTAATTCGCAACAAGGGTTTCGTACTGTACGCATTGCTAAGTTTGCATGCTTTCACTCGCATCGCATCACAACGATTCAATCACGGCGATCGTACCGAGGCATTCTTTGGCGATGTAAATCAGCTGTGAGTCAAACTGCTGCCGAAATAATGAAAACGGTGTTCAGGCAGAAGCCAATAGCTTTCGAGTTAAAACTTGCTTGGATGGGAGAGGTGGTGACTCAGCGAATGAGAAATAGCCGGCGAGGATGAAAACAAACATGCACAGAGAGAGTGATTCTTTGTGCACCCATTCTCACGCATGACAACAAGAGAGCGTATTGCGACTGCACTGAATTGATGCTGAGTAGCCTCACAGGCGAGCAACGATTCATTTTGAAAATCAGCTACCCTGGATGAAATTGAAAGAGAAAACACCGTTGCGTTTAGACTTAGAACTTCGAACCTTTGTTTTTTTTTTTAAAAATTTTTTTTTTTTTTGAAAGTTTTTTATTTTTTTTTTTAGGTTAATTTGGTATTATCATGTAGTTGAAGGGCATGAGGAATATAGATAGAGAAATCAGGTATCTTTGAGTATCTGATGTGACTTTATATATAATGTCAGAATTAGTGCACTGTACAGCTGAACAGCAACTTTGTGTATAACGTTCAAACCAGCAGTAAAAACAATTGTCATTTGAATTTCCCAGTTTTGAACTGGAACAAAACTTAAAGGTTTAAATTTTAGAAGGTTTACATTATTCAGGATTAAACGAGAGAATATCCTGGATCTTTGCGCTGGATTTCAATACAAACAATAGAACTGGAACAATTTTAGGTGGAGTTTTACCTCTGCTTGTTTTCTGTTCACCGAGGTACCTGTATTAGAGGTGTCTCCATTTACCATGTACTGGAAGTAATATCTCAGCAGAAGAAATGATACACGTTTTGCCGAGTTGAAAAATCCCTTATATCCCGCACCCAAGCTCGGGAAATTTCTAATAGGTCGCATAGGTTTCACAAGCCTTTTTTAGACTTTTTAATTGATTGCGTAAGATGTTTGGGATTTTTCAGCTTGGCAAAACTTGTGTCACTCTTCCTCTTGTGTACTTATTTCAATTTACCCCAAGTATGATGTATGATGTATGATATGTACTACCACCCATTGTAGCACGGAAACTAAGTCCGACAGCAATGGGCTCTTCTCTCTGTTAGACTTGATCAAGCTTTAATAACCACTGATTATCCTAATCATGCCGTTGTATGAAGGGCCAAAAAGGGGTTGGGTGGATCGATATGCAACATCACTTATACGTATCCAAGGGGATATAAAGAATAACCTTCCAACAACAAGACTGAACAATTGGTCAAAAGAGCAAGCTATCTATCATGAAGATGCCCCAATGGGCGGGTAGAAGAGCCCGCCCTATATTCACAAACTGTTAGCAATGGGGAGTTGGCATTCCCACTCTCCCCATCCAGAGTGCTTCAATCGGGTGCCCTGATGGTCCCTCCCATTCCCATGAAATATTTATATAATGGTGTATATATTTATGTAAATGGAAAGTACTACAAGCATTCGTATCTATAATATATGATCTTCATTCGGTTGATCCTGAAATGCAAGAAATGTTGTAAAGTGCTAAAGTGTAGAAATCTGTGTTTCGCGCTTAAGCAAGTTTTCGTTCGTTTTCAGCGATAGCAGCATTTCACCACAATCTTAATTTGAGGTATCCTGAAAAAGTTTGTATAATAGATTATAATAGCTTTATTGAAATTTTACAAAACTATACAATTTATACATTTTAATTTACTGTTGCCATGGTCACTATTTGCTACTTGATGCTGATTTTATAACAGCAATCCGCTTTTATTTTTGCTGACCTTATAGTTATTGCTACTGAGTTAGGCAAGGGAAGATTTAACTGGAAGGGAGTTAAAGATAAATGGGCAAAAAAACAATAAGTAATCTTTGAATAATCTATGAAGTAAAATAAATAAAACAATATTACCAAACATAATGATTTTGTAAGTTATGATGAAGTAATGCAAAGATTGAAATGTAAAATCAAACACCAAATGGCACACAGCGCTGCATGAATCAGATCAGCTCAGAATTAGTCCATTTGCAAACCGGAAGTGAAAAATACATTTAGCAATAAGTGCAAAAGCCTACCACAGATTCCGTAATTTTCAAAAGCCTACCACAGATGTAATTTTCTGCGTTATATACTGGACATATATGGAATGCTAGATGTCATAAATTGAAGGTATATTTCGTGTTTAAATCAGATACCGTTTGTTGTATGAAAATGTGAAGGTTATGATATGATGTAAATAATACGATGTTGTAAAGAAATACTACATAATGTAAATATAATAATAAAATGCCGTTATTTGCCTCTTCCGCTGCGATGTTAGATGATTGAAACTCTAAAATAGCGAAAATTCCAACGTGATATAATGAAATAAAGTTGATAACCTGGCAGCCTAGCAAAATAGCAAAGAATATGAGTATGACTACTGCCCAAAAACGGAAACTCAAAAAATCCAAAACGAAAAAAATTAAAAATAAATGACAGGAAATTCTTCGATAACTCTTTTTTCCTACTGGACCCCTAAATAACTCTCCACGTCTGTAAAATAGAAAATGTAGGATCATAAACAATTATATTTGTAAAGTCTGCATGTCTGCTGATCCTGCTGCAATTGTAGACGGACTTGCATTATCATAGCCAAGGGGGAAGAAAACAATTCAAAACCATTACACAATACTTGGGAATTCCATGGATGATCTGAAATTATATACCGTATAAAGAATACTTCCATTTTTCGTGGTAGGGTAAGATTTCAGCATGCTACTTTACCGGGGTCACGCTGCCTACATCGCCTTGGTGCGGCTGCCACCTAATGTATAGTTGACGCGATACAGCGTTTCTTACTCAACCGCTGGATGCCAGGATAGACGCTGTTTGAGCCGCACCTCCTTGGTGGAGAGACGCTTGGCACGCACCTCCTCAATCTAGCTGAAGTCAGAAGGACAACAGTGCCCAGGCTGCACTACCAGCTAAGTACGCAACCCTTAGCTGGCGGTCTTTGTCATCTCTTGACCTGTGGAAGCATGAGGTAGGAACTTGTGAGGACCTAGCTATGTTGCGGGGACGCACGCTCCATCCCAGGTGTCTACTCACCATTTTGCAGCCCCTTATTTCAATTTACCCCAAGGTGTGTAAACTTGTGGTGCTAGTTGAAATGCTTCAAATACCTTGGAAAAATCATATTTGTAACTGGGATTTTATATAGCATCTTTCTTGCTAGCCTTCATATGCTTCCAAAGTGCACAAAATTCAATGTATGGGAATTACAACTTTTTGATGAAGACTCAAGCAACGTGTAAAACATATGTGTTAGCAAAATCACGCATGATAAAAATAAACAAAGCTATGAAAGCACGTAAGGCTTGTTTTAACAACATGTCATAGCTGTGACAATATGTGTTAACGTATCTAGTATACTGAAAAAAAAATCATAGGGATGGATTACTTCCGCTAGAAGTTCACCCTTCCTTTTCAACTTACCAATAATGATCGTAACACTTTAGCCATATTCACAAAACTTCATCAATAATCAAAGAACTTCATAATATAGTTCGCAGAAATTCTTCAAACTTCGTAAAGCTGCTGCAAAGTTGAACTTACATATTTCTCAAAATATCAGTTTAGTTCAAAGAACTTCAGTGTTCAGAATTCCACCATTGCCAGCCGAACTCCATAATGTTTAAAAAAAAGCTATGATAAAGTTCAAAGAGCTTAAGAAAAATAAAAGAGAACTTGAGCAAAGTCAGTAAAGGGTGTCCACGATGAAATTGCCACACACAAAATTGATTCGCAAAATTCGAGTTTTCATCCGATTACCATCAAATTTTCAGGGATTAAGAAATAACTATTAAACTTCATTTTACCATTTTACTCGTATTTTATTTACAGTCCATACGCAAATGCCCGCACCTTGGCCTTAACCCCGGCCATAAGATTCTGCACAACCTGTGAATCAACCGTTTTTTGCATGTAAACCCATACTTTCTTCAGTTCCTCGACTGTCTTCACTACCTTAGGTCGTTTAAGAAGGTGCTGCTTCATAATCGCCCAGTACTTCTCGATGGGGCGGAGCTCCGGAGTGTTGGGAGGGTTGAACATTTTCGGCACGAAATTGACCTTATTGTCCGCATACCACTTCAGCACGTCCTTGGAGTAGTGGCATGAGGCCAAATCCGGCCAGAAGATTGTTGGGACGTTGTGGGCCTTCAGGAGAGGAAGCAGCCGCTTCTGGAGGCACTCTTTTATGTACACCTGTCCGTTAATCGTGTCCTGGGTCACGAAAGGTGCACTCCGCTTCCCGCACGTGCAGATGGCTTGCCAAACCAGGAATTTCTTCGCAAATTTGGACATCTTCTGAGTGCGGACATGCTCCGGAACGCTGAACTTATCCTTGGCCGTGAAAAACAGGTTGCCGGGGATCTGTTTGAAGTCGGCCTTCACATATGTTTCGTCGTCCATGATGCAGCATTCAACTTTCGTCAGCATGTTGAGGTACAACTTCCTGGCACGGGTTTTGGCGGACTTGTTCTGCTTCTCGTCGCGATTAGGGGCCTTTTGTACCTTGAACGTTCGAAGCCCAGCCTTAGTTTTGGCCTTCTGGACAAAACTTCGGCTTAAGTGCAGCTTCTT